>CM060838.1:14062500-14385000 GCA_030762175.1 Metallyticus violacea | reverse complement strand
ATTCTATCACTGTTACACTTATCGATGATCACTGGTAACTCAGGAACATCAGTATAATGTAGTTTTTCCTTTGGGTTTTCAAGCGTCTTCTCTCTAGCTTCTCCTGACAGTATAATAGCCATATCCTCCTTTAAGGGCAGAAATGAAGTATCTTTCAACATTAAAATGTTAAACAATTGCCAGTTCTGAAGAGAAGACGCGACAACGAATTTTTTCTTCAATGCCATAAAATACTTCTCCCTTTTAATATTAAAATTGAAAGCCCTACTCAATCGTCCATTCCTTTCATTCATATCTCGCCACTGGTGTTTGCTCGCGTACGCCAATAAGGCAGTTGCTGATCATCAGAACATGTTACATTGTTGTTTTTTTTTTCACTGATGTACACCGAACGCGCACTAGCGATGGTCAGATATCACGTAGGGTCTTGACCTTGACTTTTGTTTTGAGATGATGCCAATTTTGTAGAATTTCTTGACTGATAAGTTGCAGTTACTCTTTCAGGTCGTGTTTCTAGTACTAAGCAACTGTTTAAGTTGCAACAGCACACGGTTTTAATGCACGTGAAAAAACCTAACATCGAAAATAAATACCCACTAAGTGCAAAAATAGTCATATATCTTATTTTTCACAAAATTGGCTGATATCAGCATTACCATAATGATTTAATAAACGAGTACAAAAGTGGAAAATTTCTAAGACACTACACTGCTTGCAAGGGTGGACTGTGCACCTGGAGGAAATTCCGGCTCATTGAACATGTGCCACACAAGGCACAATTAATTAGTTGGGTTTTAATGTGATGGTACAATCGTCCTATTCCCAAATCTTCCATGCATTTTTAGGCTTAAATAAAGCTATTTGTGGAGGTCATTCTTAATTAGACAATAAGCTTAATAACGATGTTTTGGTGTACTAAAAAGAACATCAAAGAAAGTCTTCAAAATATTCTGAAGAGTGATTTGAACGTTGGGTTGTCTCACAAGGAAACTTTGGAAGATTGTAATTCATTTTTCATAAAGATACTCAATAGACACTTCCGTTTTTGCGCGAATTAGCTTCTTGCCCGATACATTCCCCTCTCCCTTTCCTTATCCTGTTCACCTGGCCACGTCAGGATGGTTCGCCGGATAATGATTGATTCCTCGCTTATTGAAATGCTATGAAGTTCTCACAGACAGGAAAGCTCTCGCCTTCCTTCCACGCGGAGATTTACGAAACAGCGCGTGTTATCCTTTTTTCGGATTTCTCTTCAAAATTGTTAGGCCCCGAAGGCTTCTCCCTGTGAGTTACATCTTCCAAAGATTTGTTGTAATGTAGTAGCACGTATGCGACTATATTGGCATGAAGTTTCTTTTTCTTTTCTTCTTTTTTTTTTTAATGTTCTTAATTAGTGGAGAATTTGGATTTGCAAGTCAATTAAAATTTAAATGTTATTTTGGGCAGCATTTAAACACTTTGTCTCTTTAAGAAGAAAGTTTTATTAAACGCTTGGTCCCTTGCATCTTCGTACCATTGTTTTTTAATTTATTGTCGTAATATTTTGGAAGCGTGTACTACTTTTTTTTTTCTATACATAGTGCTTATTTACACGTTGTGTAACTTTTCTATTTTGAAGATCAGATTTATTTGATGTGTGTATTATATTTACAATGATTATTTTAATAAATAATGTTGGAATTATAAACCCCTCTTCTCCCGTATTGTAAAGTTACATCTCTATGACATATTCAGGGCGTTTTGCTTCTACTATACTTCCAAAGGCTAAACTTGAACTGACATTAGCTAGAGGGTGTCAAACCTTGATTATTTGGTTACAAAATCGTAATATGAAAGCAACTTAGAGCATTAGTACTCCGGTAGTGATGTAAATATACCCATTTATTATAAATAATTTATATACTCGAAGTTTTGATATGACAAAATAGTTATACACCTCACCTTTCGAAAACAGAATGTACGGTTAGCAATGCAACTCGAGTATTTTCCCAAATTTCAATGAGCTTGAAAACAAACAACGCCAGTGTCCTCTTTCGTCCATGCGGAAATCCAACTCAAGTGCCAAATCGTGTATGGTTAAGTAGAAAGAAAGACAACCACAATCATTACCACAATCGTTAATTATGTACCTTGAAGTCAGAACTGTCCTTTGTGGTTGTCCTTCTGCATAAAGCGGCAGGCTACGCACACCTTAAGGAGGTATTCGAAATCTGAACAATTCAGCGCTAGTTAGAAATCATGTGGTCAGAACTTTGACTCGGAGGCAATTAGACATCCCCCCTCTAGAAAATTTGTAGGAAATAAAAGTCCTCAGGTACTCGTGCGGCTTGGAATAGTACAGAATCGAGTCTCGAACAGACCAGTAAGTCAGCATATGAAGTTAATCTTGCTGAATGTTCTAGCGCATAATATAGGAATGCTTCAAAGTCTCGAGATTCAAGTAAGAAAATTGTAAAGTTTGTTTTCCATAACTAACCACCAAGTTACCAAATATTTATTATATGTTGGTAATGCATTTCACTTGCTTACATCCATCTAAAGCGGTGGGAACAGTATTTTATTTTAGCATTGCATTCTGCAGTAATGCATAAGTGGTACAAATGGTGGCTGTTTTATGTACTTTTTCACATAAACTACGTGTTAGGCTAAGATTTGAAATATCACAACCAGAGAGTAAAAATGTAAGGCCATGGGATTCGAACCACGGATATTCGGCTAACTGTGCTGATGTTCTTCGATCTGTACCATGTGCCTTGTCAGGCCACAACAGCCTATCCCCTAATTCTAAATTATTATACCATAAATACTGCAGCATACACTTAATTTTTGTCTTTAATTCTCCAGCATTTATATCACATTCTCCCGTTAATGTTTGCGCATCGGGTATGATAAAGGAATCTTGCTCGAAAAGACACTGTGTGTGGTCGCAAAGATACTTTCGTTTGCAGGGAATATTATAACAAATATACATTGATAACAATAACGATATATTAAAACATACAATACTCAACAAGAGTGCATTTTAAACGTTATGCACGCAATGCAAAAGTGTAAAGGCAAGCACGATTAAATACAATGAAATATTAATGTTATTCCTGGCTTGCCTCTTATTTGAACAACACAAAGTTTTTCTGGCACAGCTTTATGGAAAAGTGAATTAAACTTAAGTTACACTTAAGTGCTTTCCTTCAAATTGGATAATGCAAAATTTACTGACATGGGACAGTAAAAAGTAACATAAAAGATTAATATTAAACGTGCTTGCCTTCCAATTACAAACATTTAAGGTTTAAAAATGCAATACTATAGAACAAAGAAACCCCTTTAAAATTTAAGACAATTAGAATCCCTTATATATAACACTTAACAGAAATGCCTTAATGCGAGAGGAATGGAGAAGGAGTACTATCCTAACAATTTGCCGAAAAAGCATTCATCTCTCGACACGCTCTCAGAAAATCCCAGAATCATCATACTCTGGTTCCACGCCAGTCTAGATGAATGAAAGAAAGGACACGGGGTGAAATGAAGGAGGAAGAGAAACAAGGATTTGGCACATAGAAACTAATGAGCCCGTGCAAAGACGGCACACTTTTAATAGCATAAATCACATAAAGCTTAGACCAGTGGCGGCTAGTGACTCCTGTAGAAGGGTGAGCCAGGGGCATACCCAATGATGCGATGGAAGATCTCTTTTATCAACATTTATATTCCTTCCCGACACTCTTTCATAACTGCAACATCATCTTACGTTTGTACTATAAACTTCTGCTTTATATGGAACTCTTCTAATTCAGCTATTAAAGTACACCTTAAGCCTTCTGAAGTCATTTCAGAAACAGAAATGAATGTTACAACCAGTTTACACCCACTATGTATCGTAATGCAACAACAAATTATGTCATGCATGTAATATGTGGCGTTTCGTCGGCCAGAAAATTTTCTATTTCTTTTCTAATCTCTTTCCTATAGACAAGATACGTTTCTCACTTCACACGCTGTCAGTCAAGAGTTTTAAGCCCCCCCCCCTTTCTTTTTTGCATCTTACCGAGTAAGTTTCTGTAGCTTTCGGTTTGTTAGGTGCAAATCGTTTCATTTCCAACTTAACACTCAAACTTAGATGCGAAAATGAAGGTCTTCAATAAAACATCCACTTTATTCATTGCCACAAAACAGTTAGGGCTGTGAAAGTCAACTTTCCACTGAAAAACAGTGAGAAAGTCACTCAATTTCGAATAAAGTGCAAAAACAAACCCTAGTTAGTTACGTGTAGTGTCTGTACCCTTTCAACAGCTGTTCCTATGAAAAGAGAGAATACCGAGCCCTGGCCAGGGGCCGACTTCCTGCTGGCCCAAGAGAACGGAGAAATAAGCAGGAGAAAGGCTAACCCATCTTGGAGGAAGACAAATATAAGTCCCTTAAAATCTTTTTTGGCCCTTGATTGTGTTAGTTTAACTGTACTACATAATAACTCTACTCTACTACAGTAGAAAGGAAATGCGCTTATACAGCTAAGAACTAATCGGCTATACATCGATGTTTTCATGCATTTTTTGTTTTAAAAGTTGACCGGTAGAAGAGAAAAATTTAAATAATTATGGCATTTTCTTTGGGGAGGGGGCCGGGTCCATCTGGTCCTTACTGACATCCCTGCCTTGGACCATAAGTATTAGAAGTCTTCGAGTCGCCTCTTACGATCAAAATCATAAATTGAGATAATCTACGAGGTTTTCAGAGTACATAAACTCGGATGGGAGGGGGATTAGTGGTTGTGGTCGGAGGGTACCAGCCCAGAAGTATGATAAACCGAAGAGCATCGCATGTTCAAGCATTGATGTTGAATTTTTCCTATCTGATTCTGATTTAATTTGTTGCTCAGCTGCCAGGAATTAGTTCATTCTAAGCACTATGTAAACGGTTGTAGTGGATAAGTTTAAGTTATTTTAAATACTTTTTTCTTTGACTATTTCTGTCAGGTTCTATGGTCTAAAGTATAAAGTTTCAGCAGTGAGATTCTTTTACTTATAGATAGTCCAAAGAGTATTTGCCTTTTAATTTTTGTTGCACCAATATATAGGAATTTTACTTACGAAAATGTTTATATTTTAAAGATAAACCCCAAAACACCTGCAAATTCTTCACACTAAATCGTGGATCCTGTATTTGTATACAGGAGTTGCATATGTTGATGTTCAGTGCGATAGTGACCAAGCACTAGAATAACAAACCAAGTGCCAAAAATCCTCCCAAATGTTTAGACTATTCTCTAGAAAAATGCTAACATATTGCAAAGCTTAGCACTCCTACAATGAACAACATAGCAATAGTTTCAGAGATTGTAGAGAGACAAGAAATTTGAGGTAGGGAATATATGGCCTGCATGATCAAGTTCAAAGTTATGACATTGAGTTGCTAAAGGATTATCGCGCTGATGACTAATGTAGCTTCCATTCAAAATTACATCATACAATAATGGGCGTAAGTTGTGCAGCATATCTCTTTGGCTCAGTAGGTATGATAATGTCGTTAAATAAAAGTGAATCATTGTTAAAGTCTCTTTAATTGCGTTTGTTCTCTCTTCTTTCTATTGCAGCAGTGCATAACATTTTGGCCTACTTTTTATTTTATTTTTTAAATTCAAACACTGTTGATAGGTTTTATATTTTCAACTTATTTAATTATCGCACATATAGACAAAATAAAAATGAAATAAAGTAATTAATAAGTTTCTCTACCTACGATTTTGAACACATACTGCTGCCTTGTCCATTAGCCTACACTTATGCATAACTCCTATACATAACGATAAATCAGTTAATTGTTCCAGTACACGACTAGTCCGGATTTTTATAACACAAATCTTGAAAACTCACACCCCTCCTCTGCCTAACTAATCGTTATTTGATCAATGTCATCAGCCCCACATGTCGACAGCACAGAAATTACTCATATAGCTATTTATTACCAGCAAGTATTTTCGTTAACTACCAGCAGTTCAAAGAAAGACCGAACAATCATAGTAATAAACTCTAGCGCAGATTGTAGGTAAGCCATCATTCTACACCGCTCCGCATGGCGTTTGTCTACTGTTAAATTCTATATCACAATTGGCTGAAGATAAAATAATATTGATGCGGTCAAACAGAGAGTCTCTATCGTTTGGAGAAATAAACATTTGGTAAATATCAAATGTTGTTAATAAGGAAAACTTGACGATTATGCATTTACAGTGACGTTGAATGAAAACAGGAGTTTTCTAAATTATTCCTTCCACTCCGTCATGTAGAGTTAAAAATGACCTTTGAGACGAAGCTGGATCTATTCACTAATACGCCTGTCAAAGGAACTTGTGATAAGGAAAACATATGAACAAAAGTATGACAAAAGGTCACTAAATTTATTTTATTTATTTATTTTTGCAGGGTAAGTTTATTTTCAAAAAGCAAGGGATGAAGCCCAAGTTTGAGGTTAGAGGTCTTTCATGTTTTTTTTTTTTTTATTTGGTTTATTTACGGACGCTCTTTATCATCTCAGGTCATCAGCGTCCCATTCAATTCAGGGCGTGAAACGGCCGACAAATTTTGCTCAGAGGCTTCTTTTTTCAGGCTTGAGGTATTTTATCCTGCCGTAAATGTACGACACGGGACCCACAGTTTTATTTCCCTTCTGAAGCAAGCCATACTTAGGATTTTTACGCTCGAAAAAATGCATCGCTCCTGGCCGGGATCGAACAGGTCTTTGGTGGGAGGAATAGTAATGAAGTAATGAATGTTATTGTTATCTGAAGATGATTGAAATGTGCTTCTATTTTATTTTTTCACAGCTGATTGTTATGGTTCGGTTAAGGGAATAGCTGTGGTAAAAATATGAGACCTTCGCCTTCTCATAAGGGCGGGGGATAAGAAACAAAACCCCATTTTCGTTTTACGAGTCCTTATTTTCAAGAAAAAATAACGTTTTTTTTCGCATAAATTAAATATTCATAGATACAAATTAGCAATGACATAAATACCTTATTAGATTTTGCAAGCGAGAAGTCGGAGGAAAATCACAGGAAGGCGTAACAGAATGTACCATGGGTTACTTCGTTTGTTTATTAGCATAGCAGATGGAGAATTTCTTGCACCTCCGCAAACTAAAATTTATTTTAAAAAAATTGGAATCGACTGCAATTTTTAGCAGTACGAAAGCATAAATGTAACCTTAACCCAATTCGCTCATATCAGCTGACTTATTCATCAGCTACTAGTAGCATTGTGAAATTATATCTGGAGCATTTTAATTTATCTTATGACCTTATGTATATAACATTAATTTTGTATACATATACCTACTGTTCCTGAGTAGCCCTAAGTGGGGGGGTGGGTATTTCTGTACTTTCTGAATAAGAGCAGCAGGAAAGAATGAAGCTAAAAGATGCCAATCATTTGCGAACGGCCTACGTTAACCGAGACCATCGATCGATGCTACTAATATTGACTATGCGCATGCGCCTAGCCACTAGTTGCAATCTGTTTGCATTTAAACACCTGACTGTTGTAAGCTGCGGATTTCTGCTTTAAATGCCCGCCTTAAATTTAATAAGGCAGTTTGTGTTTTTGCATTAGTTATTCGCACACACTTCTTCGGTTACTAACACCTAGAACTAGCATAAATGTTAAATCAAAAAGTAATTCAAAATTATCGCTTGTGCTTCTTTTTCTTCCTCTCAATGCGCCAGACATCTTTTTGTAGTATTGTTGTAGCATTTCAATGAAAAGTATTTTTACTTTACCAAACTCTGTAAGGCGTTATGTTAAATCCCAATGAAGTTTTTTCATAGCGGTCGGCAATCGAGAGGGGTGGGAAATGAGGGAAGTTTGAAGCGCCGATGTTAATCTACTGCAGCATGAAAATAACACATATGGGTCTTGTGTTAGGAATGTGTAAGTTCGTAATGTGTATTTAATTTACTGAATGATTTTGTTCATCTGGTTTTGTCTCTCTGCAGGTTAAGACAAAACACGCTACTGTGTTTTCTCTTAACTGCATTAGAATTAAATATTAATGAAAGATTACTATATAGTACACGCGTCTTTTCATTTCTAGGGCTGCACTTTTCATTTTTTGGATAAAATACAGGATCAAATATATATATATATATATATATATATATATATATATATATGCGCGACAATCCAGCATCAGTCGATAAAATGTTCCATATAACGTTAGAAACACACATGGATTATGAACTTTTCCTTGGAGGAGATTTTAAGATGTCCTCCTTCCGCTCGTGCATACACAAGCCTCATACCATGTTGATCATATTATTACTTCTGCCAACTGCTAAAGAAATGGTGTTAAGACGGGTGTTTAATAGCAATTCGCATGATGTACTATGCATCCATCCTCGTCGTGAGTCACGTGTTCTTGGGTAATCCCAAGATTACAGACGAGGGGAGTAGGGCAGGACGCTTAATGGGAGTACCGACCAATGTATGCCGTATATGCGGTAGCCATATATTTTAATGACACTATTGTTGGACATATATTATATTATTTTGAACACCTGTAATGCCTTGCTCTTTCTATTCTTTTTAATATCTAAATAGCTACAGCATAGTTGTGAGTCTACAAATAATATGATCATAATTTATGAAGCTACACAAAAATCAATGTCGTGTGCATGCGTGAGCTTTAAAAAATTCTCGACGCAAACCTAGAGCCTTATATGACTAGTTCTTGAGCTGATAAATTACGATAATAAAAAACCACAATATGCTGCTATAGTAGAGTTTTAAAAGTAGAAAGTAATTGTAAATGAACGAATGAAAATAATTAAGTAAACTACCTTTTCGTTTAGGAAAGTAAATAAACACATGTATTTTTAACTATGCATAAAAATTTTATTCAACAACAGCTCATTTCCACAATAGGAAGACTTCATCTTACAGTTCCCAGTGCCTCTAGGCAACCAATTGTAATGATAAAACTATGGGTTACAAATGGTATTCTTGATAACAATTACAGTATTGTAATAAAGTTAATGAAATAATATAACGCGACCTGCGCGAAATATTGCAGAAAACTTTGATTTTCGTAAATAAAAGTGAAAACAAAATAACAACAAATTAATATTGCATAGTCCAGCTAAATTTAAGTATACTATATCTTACACATTTTAACCTCAGGTACAGTTAAAATCAACAGTATCTGTTAGACAAATAAAATTTAACACAATTCCTCTATTAGTAGTTCATTTGGTAGAACAATTTTATTATTCACTGTATTTTACTGCACATAAAGACACTAAGATTTTAGTAACATGTCTTGAATTGTGTTTTATTGTAAGTAGTATGTGATATTTCGAGCATTTTATTGTAGATTGATGTTTTTTATACTTTTTAACCCGCGAGTGATGTCGCGCAAGTATTTTGCTCACAGTGCAATTTTGTTTACTTTTCCGGATGTTGTTTTAATTTTCAGGAAATAAAACAAATACATTCATATTAGGCATACTTATTAGGTTTTTTCCGTTCCTATGAGCATTCTATTACAATAGGAGTCTGTACAAAATTAGGAACTCTCCTTGATTTTGTTGCAATGCTAATTTAACTACTGTTTTCCCTATACTATGTACTCATTTTCAGCCAAGAAAATCATATGATAAGTGAATTCTTGAACAGGAAGAAACAAATAACATACAAACGAAGTTACTCAGGTCTTTTCAATAAATGTAAAACATTCTTGACAAGTTGATAGTAACAGTGTTTTGGCTAACAGTACATATCGGTTATTCGGAAGAAAGGGAACTTTTGATGACAATAAAAATTTTAAATAAAGAAAAATGTTCAGTGTATGAACATCCAATTTCGGTTACAGTAATCCTGGGTCATTTCCAGAAAAACTCCTACGTGGTTAAAAGCGCATTTTTTTTTTTTTTTTTTTTTTGAGTAGTGTTTAACGCCCGTTTTTACTACTGATGCACCACAGGCGGTGACAATGATGATACATGAGATGAAGTGATAACTTGGGAAAGGATATTTTTTGAGGAAACGTTCCAGGCCTAAGTTTAGGGTGCCTCCCCGGCATTTGCCAGTTATGAGGACTGAGGAAAACCTGGAAAAAACACCAGTCAGGGAGGACGGTCCTGGTGGGATTCGAACCCCAGATCTTCCGCTCACGAGCCCGCGCCTTAACGACTTCGGCCACTCGTAGCGGTAGGTAGTCACGCGATGAGAGAAATGATTGATTTGGTTAATTTACCGGCGCTCTTTAATGTTTCAGGTTATCAGCATCCCATTCAATTCAGAGTATGAAACGACCGGCAAAGGCCTTTTCTTTACCATGCCGTAAATGTACGACACGGGACTCACGACTTTACTTCCCTTCCAAAGTACTTACGACTTTTATGCACGAAAAAAATCTATCAATCCTGGCCAGGAATGAACCCGCAACCTTGGGTTTAGGAGGCAAGTATGGTTACCACTACACCAACAGGACCGACTATGCTGGAAGAAATGCTCGCGGGATCTTAAGGAGACTAATTATGGGCAGGTAAGATGACGCACAAACTTCAGAATATATTTTTTTTTATGTTTATTTATGGACGCTCTGTAACATTTCAGGTCATCAGCGTCTCATTCAACTCAGGGCGTGAAACGGCCGACAAATTTTGCTCAGAGGCCTCTTCTTTTAGGCTTGAGGTTCTTTTTCGTGCCGTAAATGTACGACACGGGACCCACGGCTTTACTTCCCTTCCGAAGGAAGCCATACTTTTTATTTTTACGCCCGAAAAAATCCATCGATCCTGGCCGGAATCGAACCCGCGATCTTGGGTTTAGAAGGCAAGTATGGTTACCACTACACCACCAGGACCGACTCAAGACTGTACTGGCTTATGCAAGAAAAATAAAAAGTTAGCTTAAAAAAATTCGATCTCATACCATAAGTAAAAAAGTTTTTAGGCTTTAAAATAATCTGTGAGCAAAATGCACATATAGCGACCACTTGAGCGTAAACATTCTTGATTTTCGATATATTGTACAGTCTCTAATAATAATTCATTTAATGTTTCAAAACATTTTCAATAATTTCAGGTTCTTAGTTGCCTAATGTCTACAACATAGAAATCTCTGCTAAAATAGCTGATGGACTATTTCGAGTTGTCAAACATACTAAGCGTAGGTAATACTGTACAATAACCGAACAAATGTCCTACATTTGAACCCAGCTGAACCAGCTCAGCCAACTCGTGTTTGTGAGGTTGAAATGTTTGTTCCCCGCCAGCAAGAGCACAGAGTGAGGGAATACAGAAGGGGAAGGCCGTTTGACCTGACAGCAAGGGGGGAGAGCTGGCGATGTCGGATTCTGTAATGTTTTACTTACAAGTGCATAACAATACCAGCAGCTACAACTTTACAATGTGGCAGTTACGTTTTATTTCTTTGGGAGGATGTACTTATTTACGCGAAATGATTTATATGTAAAAGTAAATTTCAATAGATATTTAAAAGGTTCAAAATAAAGTACCATTAGCTATCAAGAAGAGCTAAGCGCTCATGTTATTAAAAACTTAATAAAGTGTTAACAAACTCCCGATCAAAGAAGATCCACATTTTGCAGCGGAAGAATATTGATTACCCATACTTAATAAAAGTGTTTGAAGCCACCAAAAACGATGATGTGACGAATTTATGACCTCTTTGACATGTGCAGTTACAATTAATTGACGCTTCATCGTAAATTCTAAGGAGTTGCTGGAAACAAATGATTATTCAGAAAATGTGGTCGCATCACACCAAAGTTCTAAACCTTTCTCTAACTAAAGTAACTATAAAACATGGATGTAAACCCTGATAAACCCGAACGCAATATATCTTAATAAGAGACGGACATCTAGAGGATAAATATGAAAACTTGCGACTTCTATATAATGTGCTTCAACAAATACTTTCTGTTACCAGGTTTGCAGCGACAATATTTGGTTCTTCTTATATATGCGAGAATTTTTTTTTACTCAATTTAAACAATCCGACTACAGTTTAGCGCGCACTTTGAGACTTATACCAAAACAAAAATCCTAATTTGACATTCAGGTAGAAGAAAAATAAATAGGAAAATAAATGTTCACAATTAATACTCACGATCCATGGAGAAAATTGTTAGATATATTAATTATTTAAGTATTGTTTATAGACCCAGTTCTAACAATGCTGCAGTTTGATTTACGCCAATATATTTTGAAAGAATTCGTTAGGTACTTTACATTCATAGGGAATAAAAATTTAATTTAAAATTTTAACAGAATTGGAAGGAAGTAATTATATTTATAAGTTTCATTGTGAAATAAATTCACGTGTGTTAAATGTAATTATTTTGTTGAACATATCTTGGACTGTGCAGTGATTTAAAATGATTTTACCTGTCTTTCCCAAATACTGTAATTATATTTTCCTACTTTGATCGTAGACATGTTATTATTAAATGAACGTTGAATTCTAAGCTGGTTCCATCACTACAGGAGTTCCGCCACCTTTTCCTTCTCCTGCTGCTCCATCAATATGCTTTACTCTCCCTAAAAATCACGGAGCATGGTTCTGTAACATTATAGATCCACGAGTTGGCTGAACCTTCCTCGTGAAGAATTCTCTTACGTCGATTTGAGTTTATTGGCTATCGTTAGCTTGCTTAATACTGGCACATATTTGTTTCGTTTTGTATTCGTGTGAGATATACAGTTGGAACAATTGATCTAAACTCTCAGCTACTGGGTGAGCAACACTTAACGCAACCGCGGGACCGGCCGGCACCGCTATGTCAGCGGAGAGTATATTTCCCCTCGGCTGCGTGAGGTTTCAGTGTGAGTTGAAATCTTGGAAAGTAACACGTGTTTGTTAGGCGACACAATACAGTGTATTCAGTGAAAGTGTATCAAGTGAAATGGAGCAATACAAGTATTCATGTATTATTCACAGGTGTGTACAGAATCAGCGCGAGCTGCAAGGATATTATTTCAAAAGGAATTTCCTGATTCACCCGATCTAACCCCCTGCGATTTTATCTCGGGGGGGGCATTAAAAGAGAAAGGGTACAAAACAAATCCACTCACTTTTAAAATTCATCAAGAAATTGCTGCCATTTCTCAGAGGGAACTGCAGAGTGTAATGAGCAATTTACTAAACAGGTGTCGGAAACACTTGAACAACGAAGTTAGGTAATTCCTGCATCTCTTTGCTTAATATATGTGAGTAATTTACTTTTTTTAAGTTTTATGTTATGTATGTTAGAAATAACTTACGCTATAAATTGAACTATATTTACTGCGGACTTCTTGTCACCCGCACCGCCGACACAGCAGTCAGCCTCGCCGGCCGGCTGCACGCCACAAAATCGGTTGCGTGAAGGATCGCTCACGCCGTATAAGAGAACACGATGTGACTTCATTAGTAGTTAATTGTTTATCATTCTACAGTACACTTTCGCTCATTAAATTTTTGTTTTAAACCGCTCAAATTACTCTGTTTCAGAACTACAGAAGGAAGCCCATTTACCTACATCCGAAAACCATTTCCACATATCCGCGTAGTATTACTTCAAATCAAGATACAATTTAGTTCGGAGAACAACTCTTGCTATTTACAGTATCATGTGTCATTTCTTATCCTCGCTTCAACACCAGCTCCCTCATAGAGTATATGGAGATCTATCGTCACAATTCGGCGTTGTGTATGGTCACACTGGATTACCATTTCCAGCATTATCCAATTGTTTCTTCATATCCTCAAGCTGCTGCATGTCTTCCACCGTGGAATCGCATTTGTACTTAACCAGGCTGTGATAGAAATGGACGGCGAAAGCCACGAAGACCACCAGGACGGGTATCACAATGATAGTGGCTGCCCACGCAGCGGTGAAAGAATAATCCCAAAACTTGACCCAGCAGAGAATTGCTATCTCGACTAAAAAGAGGAACAAACCAAGCACCGTGGAGAAGGCCCAAGCAAGCTCGATGAAACCCCTCATCCTTTCGTGGGGAGATTCGCTGACGAGCTCGTGAACCTGCAGTTTGCTGATGGCGTCAATGTTGGGCAGAAGGTATGTGCTGATCATTAGTGCGAAAATGTGTACGGCGACTAGCACCGTTGTGCAGACAGAAAACATGACGAACAGCCACTCGGGAACGTTCGTCGGCTCGTTGATTTGTAACTCCACCATGGCCACCTAGAACAGAGTAGTAACGTTCATTATTATAACCGTGCTCGCAACTGTAGAGAAGCCTGCATTTTCAAATCAACTGGATTAATTTTTAACATTCTATTTTCAGCATTAAAATTTAATTATTAGAATTAGGCCTAATCACTTAAAAATAAATAAAAAATAAAGAAAGCAGAAGAAGCGAAAATTGGGGGGATACACTCGCAAATTCTAATACACGAGGACTATTTGGAGCCATTTAGAAGCCTGACCCTCTACAAGTAATTCCCCGCTTGAGCGATCGTGTAATCCTCAAAGGCATGTCAGCAACAGAAAGTCATGCCGATGCCAAGACCAGGGTTTGCCATTTCGATCCAGAGACTAAGACTCAATCGAAACAAGACGGAAGAAATTTCGTGTTTACAAAGAGCAAATAATCAAATTTGCAGATTGCAAGACGCAATTACCGAGAAGTGTTTTGGAAAAATTAATGTGAATGACTTTCCTCCAAGACATTACTTATGTTTTCTGTAGACAATCCATGAATGTGGCTCTGAACTGCTACCTCACTCACCCTACTCACCGGGTTTGGCACCATTCGACTTTCATTTGTTCCATTCAAATGACATCTAAAAGGACAATGATTCAACAGTAACGACGTTGTCATGGAGTGTTCGTGAATTATTTGATGACCAAAAAAAAGTCCCCCTCCCCCATGGTTTGGCAAAATTGAAGCAAAATTGAAGCAACAAGGCATCGCATTTCTGGAGGGCACTAATATAGAAAGACGTAAAGGTTTCTCTTCTCAGAACAACCCTTTCACACGTAGACTCTCCCCTTTTAAATCAACCTCATATCTGTGATAATGATCCTTATCGTTGACTGCAGAAATTGTGTCCTGGGGAGTATACATTGGATTTTCGGATTATTTTGTGCAGGTAACGTGTGAAACCCCATACTTGATGCTAGGGTTATTACTGGAGCAACACAGCATTCTTCAAACTTTGGAATATCGATAAGAGTGGCTGTATTTAATTAACATAAGTTAATTAAAGAATGACAACAGTTTAATATGAGTATAATATAATATACAGTTAAGCCAATAATGTATATTGTTTAGAACTGTGTGTTGATAATTTGTTTTTAAGTTTAGAACAGCAAATAAACAGTAAATGTGTTGAAATTTTCACAAGTTAGCACTTCAGAAGTCAAGCATATGGAGCGGTACCTCCTAGCTCACCGTATCACTAAGTTCATCACATACATCGCCAAAGCAACTTGCGTTTTGTTGACAAGTTCAATGGAGGTTTCAAGCTTCACACAACTTTCTTAAAGTTTCGCTATTGTACAGGGTAGAAAGTCGAATTTGGTTTTAAGTTTGTCAGCTTCCCCTCCAGTTTTCCACTGTGGGGGTAACAGCGCTTGAGCTGACTAGGTGGATTTAGTATCTTATGTCTTCAGGGAATCAATAATGAATTTCACAGTATGGAAAGTATTGCAGTAGTACACAGCAGCATCCCACCGTGTAATGGTGGGTTGCGGTGACACGGAGACACCTACAGCTACTCGTATTGATCTAAAGACTTCTATTCTTGATGGAGCTCTAACAAAGATTTTCTTTGTTAGAGAAATAAGCTGGTTGACTTTAGCAAAGTGGGTGCGAATTTCTTCCGCAATCCTTTGAATGGTGTACGCAAGGCAAGTTGGATGCACCACCTTTGAATAAAAGCCTGGCATGCATCAAGTCAGCTTCAAGTCAGATAAATTTGATCCCTCCTTGTCTCTTTAGTGATTTGAGATATGGGGCTGACAACGGAGCAACACGTGTCTGCGTCTCTCTTCTACTCCAGTGGAAGACATGGCCTCTTCGAGTGAAGACGATGTTTTA
This sequence comes from Metallyticus violacea, assembly GCA_030762175.1. Classification (NCBI taxonomy): domain Eukaryota; kingdom Metazoa; phylum Arthropoda; class Insecta; order Mantodea; family Metallyticidae; genus Metallyticus; species Metallyticus violacea. The sequence goes on along the minus strand of CM060838.1, from coordinate 14,368,934 downwards.
GTGTATAGGTGGCTGAAATTACCCAACAGAAGAGAAAAAGAAAATGGGTTCATAATTTCAGTTTTTCTTGTGCTCACCATGGTGCCTAAGTTTTAAGGCGTGATGTCCTGACAAGTTCCAGCCCTATTATCGAATGTACCCGGAAAAGTACAATGAACTTCTGCAAAGGGTGTCTTCAATACATGGAGAATAGCCTAAGTTAATAATCGCAGCTAGTCACCAAGTTCATGTTACGACAACGCAATCCAAATAGTACTATTCCCCTTGTGTGTATGTGATGATGAAATGAATAAGCAACAGTTTCAAGCTATATCCGTCAGAATTCTCTAACAGACTCGCAAAAGTAATCATCATTTTAAAACAAGTATTAAAAAGAAAACAGATTTCAATTAGACAATATTTTAAAAAAGACTAGATTTCTCACTAGCTACTAAAATATTAATTTCCCAACTGCTTTGTCTTTCAGAAAGACCATATTTAGTTGGAAAAATAACTAAATTGGCAACATAATTGCGTAATGCTTACAAGAATTGTATATTATCTGCAAATTGCCCTGAGACTTGACGTTCAGAATGCAACAGGCTTAATCTCATAAAACATGTTCATAACGTCTTTGACACGACGCAAACGGGTGTGAGGCGAATATCGTATTTGCATTGCTTTCCATTGAGCTCCCTTTCTTTGCGTCATGTTGCACGATCGATAATGTCTGTTGCATGACTTGACGCGATCCGGTGTGCGGCCGATCTAATGTATTAGCAGCTTTTGCTGTAAGTTGCTACTTCAGTGGCAAACAGCAGGACTCATGTTCAATTCCCTCAGGCTACAGCAGATGCATGGAGCGGCGAACATTCGATAGATTGTCCCCTGTCCCTTGGGTCACGTTTTACTTCTTAATTCCCAGAAGGTCCGCCTGGGTATTTAAATAACACTTTCTGGTAAGTTACTAGGTAAAGTTATGAATTTAATAAGTGAGGCTCTTCACATTTTCCTACCAATGCACTTATTTCAATTTGAATGAATGTCTCATTTAACAGCTCTGCAGTAGAATATATATATAATAAATAAAGTCACACTTGAAATCGCAGTGTTTTATCTTTTCCAGTTTTATAATTATTGTTAATTTGATACATTGTTAATAGTGTTACTATATTTTTATTTTTATTTTATATTATACATATATAAATTAACACTAATAATAAAAGTAGATAAAGATAAAACACTGAGAAAGAGTCACACTTGAAATTGCTATATTTCGAACTACTGCGAGTTCTTCAATGGCAAGAAGCTAGACCTATAAGATGTAATAAATAATAAAGTCTTATAGAAAACACAGAAATAAAATTGAAAGAATAATAGGTAAATAGTAAAGAAGTCAAAAGCAAAACACACAAAAGCAAATAAAGCTTAATAAGCAAAGTTAAATGCAGCACCAGAGGTGCAAACAATATTAATGAAAAATAAAAATAAAGAAACACTATTAACAATGTAACAAATTAACACTAATAATAGAAGTAGATAAAGATAAAACACTGAGAAGGAGTCACACTTGAAATTGCTATATTTCGAACTACTGAGGGTTCTTCAATGGTAAGAAGCTAGACCAAGATATATACGATATATATCTTACATTTAAAAATAAATTAAGTATATCACTAAAAATGAAAAAAAAAAAAAAAAAAACATCAATCATGCACTAAAACAGTAAAAAATAACCTAAAATTGAAAAGTGTTGGGGAAAAAAAATTAATGTTTGTTTTATATCCACTAATCCATGAAGCCGGAAATAAGGCTACCTTTATTAAATTAATAACTTGAGGCTGCAGAGTTATATTTCTAAAAGCATTAGCTTTGATAAGGATATTTATTATGTTTATGTATAATGAAATAATGTACAGATAGGTTTAACAGGAATTGAAATAATTTGCAACGTGTATTCATATTTTAGTCATTTGGCAGGTGATTGTATACATTGAAGTAAAAGAAGTGAGAAAGAGACAGATGTATACCTGAGGCCTTGTCCGCTAACCGCTCCTTAGACAATGCTGAGAAAAGGGTAAAATATCCTTTTGTTAGATCACGAAACTTCTGCCCATGGAATACTTAGAAATTCACAGTAAGAAAACACATGGCCGTAACAGGACAGTATTTGAACAAAGTCAGATATAGCAATAATTTAAAAGAAAATGAAAATGTCAGAACGAAGACGAAAATGTTTTATTACAGGCAAGCCGGGGGTACAAAGTATTAATGCCGCCTATACAAGCTTCCTAAAGTAAATACGTGCGTTATCTCTGAGAACATTTGGCAATCTATAAACTAAGGGAGGTAAAAGATGTTATTTTTAGAAATCAACATGTAAAGAAAGCGCCATAAGAGTACCAGGTAGTCTTAACTAACAAAGAGCCGCAAAAGACTGGGAGAGTGAACGTTGCTTTCGTAGTAAACATGAGCATTAGCCTTCAGCACCATTGTTGAATATGTAATAGTGCGCTATTTCTTTAAAAATATAAAAAGGGGGGGAAGTGTTTCATTAATGAAAATTAGTGTTTCACAATAATACATTTAGTGAAATAAGTGTGGCCTATTTATAGAAATACAGATTATTGAATTAAAATACGAAGTATTATGCGTAATTAGTATAGAAAGAAACTTGTGTATAAAATATATTTAACCACAAAATATGGTTTATGTTTGGCTCAAGTGCCAAAGTGATATCTACACACTCCAATATCAATGTAAATGTAATGTGTTTATAATTGTGATCCTTCAGTACAATTTTGTATGTCATAAGTGTTTCCTCTGTTAGATTTTCCTTTACTTGTAACTTCCAAACTAATGGACGTAATCAAATCGCACAATTTGAAGTACGAAGAGCATTTTAAATGTTCTCGGCCTGACTAAGAAAATAGAAGCTTTAAGAGATTTTTATTTGTTAACATAAACACACTGTAAATCAATATATTTAGTCCAACGACTTTCCAACTTTTTAATACCAAGTAAAGTAAATTTTGTTTAGCTGTGAAAAATAAGCAACTGTCTCAGCTTCAACTTCGTCATTTGATGTAAATCTTCGTCTATTCAGGCATTTCTTCAGGTTTGGGAACAAAAAAATAATCCCTGGGAGCCAATTCTGTGAATATGGCGGCACTTGGAAGCGAAGCTCATGCAGTTTTGCAGCAACAATCCCAGACGTGTGTGGAGGCCCATTATCGAGATAAAGGAGAGCTTTCCTTTTCGTAAAGTGTGGGCGTTTAGCGTGAATAGCATCCTTCAATTGTTCCAGTACTGAAGCGCAATACTTGCCCAGTGATGGTTCTGCCTTTCTGGAGTAGTCTACGAGCATCACACCATGAATATCCCAGAAAACCGTAGCCATGACTTTTCCTAAAGATGGCACCGTGTTTACTTTCTTTGGTGCACTTTCACCTGTTGCCATCCACTGTTTGAACTGCTCCTTCGTCTTTGGTTTATAGTGATGAATCCTTGTTTCATTTACTCTTGTGCAAAACGTCGGAGAAACTCACTGGAATTTAAACAAATGTAAACACTCTTGCGAAATGTTCATTCGAAAGCCTTTTTGGTCCATTGTCAAAAAATGCGGCACTCGTTGAGCGGAAAGTTTTCTCATACCCAAAACTTCTTGTAAAATGCAGTGCATATAGCCTACCGAGGTTCACACAAGGTCAGCCAACTCGCATTCCTAAAATCGACAATCATTGATACGCATTGTGAATTTTTGTAACAATCTCGACAGAGCAGTTTTGGTACGCTCTGAGCGCTCATCATCTTGAATGGATGCACGACCACGCTTAAATTCAGGAGTCCATTTTTTAACCGAAAAAATGAAGGGGGAGAATCTTTTAATGTTGAATTTGGCTTCTTTTGCGTTTTTGTTGGGGTTAAACCTTGAAAACGAAGTACTTTATCACAGCTAGTATTTCAGTTTTATCCATTTTGTATAAAATGTTAACTCTTTCCACTAGCTTGTTTGTGTGATCGTCACAAACAAGCTTATACACTTATACGTCTGAAGCTTTACAATGCGCCATCTAAAAGATTGTACTTAAAACTATATTTCTTCCATATTCACAACATCTCTGAGTCAGGCCGAGGAACACCTCTAGTATAAGAGGCAACATAACCCAAGGAGGTGATATTTTTAATAGTGTTTAACAACCGTTTTTACTACTGAAGCACCACAGGCAGTGGACACTGATGATACTTGAGATGAAATATAAATTGGGAAAGGATATTTTTTAAGGAAGGAAAAGGTTTAGGGTATCTCCTTGGCATTTTCCATTTATGAAGACTGAGGAAAACCTGGAAAAAATCCCAGTCAGGGAGGACGGTCCTGGCGGGAATCGAGACCCAGATTTCCCGCTCATGAGTCCGCGCCTTAACGGCCCCGGCCACCCGTGGCGGTCCCAAGCAGGTGATGAGAGGTATGATGATCTCATAGCTAGTGTAGAAAGCGGATGCCATTGGCATAAGGTATGCCTGCACACGCCTCTTCATGCTATGGAAGGCATTCACCAACTGTTCGGCTGTCATAACGTCCATGGCCGAAGGTGTTCATGCACAAGAGTCCGTGGCTTGAGCGATATACTTCCCTTTCAGTATGACCCACAGGAAGGAAAATGGTGGGATAAGATGGATTGGTATTGTAACTCCTTTAGATTGGTATTGTAACTGTTCAATGAAAGAGTCATGCTGACATCAGACATGTGGCAGATGTTCCTTGGTACACAGTTCATCATCCAACCAATTTTCAATTTCATGGCAGATTCCCATTTTGACTGTAGAAGAGGTGTCCCGTGGCTCTCACATCTCAAATATCTGGGAATTGAAATGCATACTTAGGTGGAACCACCTTTATCAGAGAACTACAAGCAGTCCCAGATATGCTTTGAGAAAGTGCTGGAATAAGTGATAGAAAACATAGTCTCTTCTGTTGATCAGGGAATATCCTTGCACAGGAGTAATATGAAATTCACGCTGTTTTCTTCCTTCTCCTTGATTTGTATCTAAGAAAACCTCCTTATCTTACTATGTAATATGCAAAGATTCTGTATTGAGCCTAGCAACCATTTTTAATCTCCTGCACCGTTGCAGTTTTAGACGTTTTCTCTCGTGACTATTAAACATGTTACCATTATTTCCAATTCCTTCCCCAAATATTGAGTGGAGGATTTTGCCGTAGTTTGCAATTATCCTTTTATCGACAGCTTTCCAGCAAGCGTAGACAATAAACACGTGCTGTTCCGCTGTGTACTGACTCCTACTGTATTGTTCGTAGCACAAAGGCTGTTGACGATTAGGTACAGCAGTATAGTTCGATGCATCACACTACTTCCGCGGAAAGAGAAAATACGAGTACAATCGACCCAACGGCATGTGCAACACAATGGCTAAAGAGCGTCTGTTCTTTAGAAAGTAGTTTTCATACATCAATGCATTGCCTTATCAAATTGTATTCAATTACGTTAATTAGTTTTAAAGTTATAATAGAAAATCAAGAGCTGAGAGCAAGTGATAGTGATTGCATTTTCTTAGCTTGTATGATGATGTGTAGCATGTGAAATCAGAACGACCGGCATTCCTTTGCCAGAAGAAAGCATCTTTTCTCCAAGACCTCTGAATCAATCATATTATCTAAATGAAATGAAATTAGTTTACATAGATTTTGTTGATTTTAGGAAAATCAACAAAATATCCTTTTCAATCTGAGGATATTGAATCCAAAAAATCACATACATGTTTATAATCAAACCAAGGTTTTTCAAAGCATGGTTGTTTGGGTTTATCAGCATTTTTATTGCATAAAGTACCTTTATAGAGAATGATTGCTATTAAGCACCTTTAAGTGTACAATTATATAACGCTTATCTTTCTACTCAGCTCCTTTAATATCCCTTTGTTTAAAATCAAACATTTAACATCTCATGTTACTGTCGTTCTCTTCAAAAACTTAACATTAGTTTTCATTTTGTTGTTTTGACGCAAAAAATATAAAATTAAGGAGGTTTTGTTTATTATTATTATTATTATTATTATTATTATTATTAATTATCGCCACGGGTGATCGAGGTGATTATTGCGCCGGCTCGTGAGCGGGAGATCTGGAGTTCGAATCCCGCCAGGACCGTCCTCCCTTACTGAGGTTTCTTCCCGGTTTTCCTCAGTTCTCATAAAAGACAAATACCGGAGAGGTACCTTAAACTTAGACCTGGAATGTTTCCTTCCTTAAAAAAATACTTTCCCAGTATATAATTTCATTTCATGTATCACCAGTGTCCACCCTCTGTGGTGCCCCAGTAGCAAAAAAGGCCGTTAAACACCATTCACACACATATTATTATTATTATTATTATTATTATTATTATTATTATTATTATTATTATTATTATTATTATTATTGAGAGAACGTAGGCTTTCACGGCTGGAGTCATAGATGTAACTATAATTTGCTTCCGGGCTGTTGTAACTGGTCTGCTATAGATGAGAATTCCAGTAGATCATGGCCCAACAACCCGGAAGAAAATTGTAGTTACATTATTATTATTATTATTATTATTATTATTATTATTATTATTATTATTATTATTATTATTTGCCTACAATTAATATCAAAATCCCCGTAATGTAATGTTTTCAGTTTTCCCTGCCACTCGGAAAAGAGATATCTTTCGCTTCCACACAAATCTGATTCCAGACAATTTTGTGCCTGTTTCTGAAACTTTCTAGCCATTCCTTAGAAGGCTTGAATATCTATATGTGCTTTTTGTCATTAGAGAGTTTGGCCTGCAGAATAGGTTCGGAAATCTAGGAGCCTGAACAAATCATTCTCATAACAGTTCGTTTATTTCTTAATAGCCTGTTGTGTTTTGTTTCCTTTTCATCTCTCCATTACTAACCACTCATGAGGCGATGTTTATTTTTCTATGTGTCAAACACCTGAATTATTCTACAATTAAACTTTAACAACATTTCTCTTATGCTTCATTTCTACTTTTCCTTTATTTTTGAAACTTCTATCTTTATCACTTTAACGACTGCGTCACTATTTTACGCGACACTTGTTGATCACGAAAAGTTGGATTCTATGACATGTTTAGCTACTCACTCCTAGTGAGGGAAATTCACAGAAAGGGCTCTTCGGCCTAGTCAACAGGGCAATAAAACTATTGACCAAAAACCCAACGCACCCTTGCAGACAAAGAAACCAGGGGTTTTAGGATAGAGACCCACATTTGCTGTTTCCTTGGAACTGCAAGCTGTTTCAAAATTTACTTCACTTCAAAGAGTGTTTAAGAATTTTGTTTGCTGTCTAATTGGATTACGCTTTCTGCAGATTCCGTTTTATTTAGGACAAAATAACGTATATAACATGGTTTTCGCCACTATCGACAAACTTTTCTAAAATGGATGGAATATTCAGAATGCAAAATGGGTAGGTTTCACTGTATAATCAAATAACCGCCGATAATCTGCAAAAACGATATAGAGGAATGTGGCTGTTTTACCATAACAAAACAATGAAGTTGGAACAAAAAACTCACATCTAATATTTTAGAGGTGAACTGCTTGACCAGGAGAAACTTTAAGTTCCACACTGCGTAAGATTGTTGAAAACTTTAGGCGGTGAACATGATTAGAGATGAAACCTCGGGTATGTAGTCCTAGTGGTGGTATGGCTAGAACCTCTAATCTACTTTGCACAGTAACTGTATGAAATATAACAAAACCCGAAAATGTTCCTTTCAGTACCAAATTTCACATCAGCTTTTAGACCTGCTACTGTCTTGAACCCAATTCTTTTAACTAGTTTCATAAAAAATGAGCAACTTCTCCACTACCACCTAAATTTCTGTTCTCCACTCGGGGCGAGGAAAGCCCTTCCGTTAGGATATTAATTTCATGGTACCAAAACATAATAGCTGAGAATTGTTGGTGGTTGTAGCTTAACTGCCCCGATCACAATCATTCAAGAAAAATAAAGAAACGATAATTTCTTTTTATTAATTATGTACTTACTGAAATCTACTTAATATATCAATTATTTTTACTGAATGAAAGTGGCTTTATTACATTTTTACCCAGAAAATTCGTAACGCCAGTGTGTTTAAAAGGTTTAAAATAGTGAAAATATGTACATTAACACAGTAAAGAGTGATTCATTTACTAAGATTCATTTTATATATAAATAAGTAAAAATAATAATAATAATAATAATAATAATAATAATAATAATAATAATAATAATTATTATTATTATTATTATTATTATTATAGTTATTGTTGTTGTTACTGTTGTTGGCTGTGTATAAGTATTCGCGTCTCACAAACTTGAACTGCTCTGAACAGAAGTGAAAAATACAAAGGCATGAATTATTTCCCTACTCGTGTTATTTAATGCAGAAGGCTCTTTCTAGCGTTTATATCTTTTATATTACGCTCAAATAGCGTTCGTCTTGGTAGCAACTCAAGAAAAATACTGTTCCTTAAGAAATTCTTACAAACTTCGCTATCGCATGCTCATTTTTTAAAGAGAGAGAGAATGGAAGAGATGCAAAAAAAAAAAAAAAAAAAAAAAAAAAAAAAAAAAAAAGGATTCAGTTCCACAATTTGTTTCCTAGGGAAGCTACCAATACTTATATAATATAAGATTCAATCATAATATCAGGGCGAATCATCGCCGCAAATTTGTTTATATTAATATAAAAATATTTAGACACAAAAAGAAATAAAATGATCCGCAACGAATGCGATATGCGAAAAAAAAAAAAAAAACAGAAAGTACGTGAAATATCTTCTGGAGCGAGTGTGAATGAGCGTGCATATAACATTGAAGATCTCTTCGTTGTGGCTACATGTGATTTTTTTTATAGTTAATTGCTTTTCCCTAAATTTCCTGTCCTTTTCCCATGAACTTAAAACTCTTATTTCCTATATGCGAACGTTTGTAAATATTTAAATACATAAATATGGTCTTTAGAGAATGTCAGATGTGATGACTAAACTTATATTTGAGCTGCTAAAAATGTGGAACATCATGATTGTTCAAAATCGTTTGATGAAAGTGACACTGACAGTAGACACGTGAAATATTGCTGGTTACTTCCGTTTCGGCCATCCATGAAGAACCACAATACCCGGGTAGGTGTGTGCAACGCTAGTAATGAGAACGATAAAATGAAAACTCAGCCTCCATCCGTTGAAGCAAAATCCAATGCATATTTTAAATAATTGGCATATTCGCATACATGAATGGTGTGGAAACTGTGTATTCGAACGTTTTAATTGATTTGGTTTATTTACGGACGCTCTTTAACATCTCAGATCATCAGCGTCCCATTCAACTCATGGCGTGAAGAGAGACATTCAATTTTGCTCAGAGGCCTCTTCTTTCAGGCTTGAGGTTCTTTTTCGTGCCGTAAATGTACGACACGGGACCCACAGCTTTACTTCCCTTCCGAAGGGAGCCATACTTAGGTTTTTTACGCCCGAAAAAATCCGTCCATCCTGGCCGGGTTTGAACCCACGTAATTGGGTTTAGAAGGCAAGTATGGTTACCACTACACCACCAGGACCGATCACGAATTCGAATGGGGACAGTCTGTCAGACAATAAGCAAAATGCCAGGAATTTGGGATTAACATAGGCTACAAAAGAAACAATTCACAACAGAGGCTCGAACCATGAACGTTCCGTGCTAGTGCTTCTTAATTATGATGACTGTTTACCCTCAGATGTACAGATCTCAAGCTCAGGCGGTACTGCTCTGTACAGGGCTTGGTACAGTATTTCAAATTTTATAACAGTATTTATGATAAGACCAGGTGCATAAAAATGATGTTTGTTCAGAAGCTTGGATAGGGCTTATCTCTTCCAAAAAATAATGGATGCAGCGCTTCATCAAATTAATAAAATAACATTTTTGGATTGTAGATCTTACTTTTGCTATAAAAAAGTGAATGTAGCACGATTGTCTTAATATCCATTGTTATAAATGTCATTCTCTGTGACCTGCAGCTGTTAAATTCTGTTAACTTCCTAGTGTGCTTGGCCATTCCACGGCAGTGACAACTTATGGTTGTGAAGTATTAAATTAATATCTTAGAAATTCTAAGGCAACAATAGTAAACCAGGGGCGCTGGTGTTCAGTCAACTCAACTCACCATGGCAAATCCTGATAGAAGTTCCGACGTAGTCGCCGTTGCCTTGAGCTTAGCACGACTCATGTGTAACCGCCTCCAGGAAAGTCCTTCTGTTGTGACGCCTCCCTCCTCGCCTATACTCGAGCCCTCGCCGCTCTGGAATCAGATAACACTATTTACAAGTTCGCCTAGAAGAAACTGCAACAATATTTGATAACTTTTTTCTCCACACACTCAAAAGTTGCAAACAAAGTATAAATTGGAATGGGAACTACTGAACTACTACCCTAGTTAACTAATGCGAGACCAGCATAGGCCATGTACAGCTATTAGCATCTCGTCTTATGACAAAAGCGACATACTAAACAGTATCAAGCTTACTGCTTTACTGTATATTCCTTTCTCTATGAGCAGGAACATGCTTTAACATTCCTCAGTTTGCAGGAAGTCAATAAAACAAAGTTTGTTTACTACATGCATGGCTTCCACTCACTTGGCAACGCTCTTGGTACCAGTGTTTGTCGGGGATTAGGTACTACAGAGCTTCCAGAATATGTCCTTACCGCTAGTAAGAGTGTTTGTATCTCGGCAGCCGAACATGTCACAACCGGCCGAGTCTGTACCCTGATTTCGCTTCTTAAAAAATGCATAAAATCTTACTTTATAACAAATGGTGTAAATATCGCCTTCCTTCCGCTAAACAGGCAGTTTACCAGCACTAATAGTTCACAGTAAAGCCCACTGCTACGAGATCATCTTGTCTTAGACAATGAACGTGTGTACACTTGTAAGGTTTGAGCTTTAACAATTTGCTACAGCATGGGCAGAAGATACTGAAACCGCAACTTGTGTTAATTACGGTACGCAGTGATTTTGTTGGCGAATGTTCAAGATTTGCGCCAATTTCGTCTAATCTGTCTTCTGTTAAAGCTTTACGTTTTCGTGTGTGTTTTGCACTCAATAAGTAGTATCAAATCTATTCACAAAGGTCGTGAATTGCAGTTCTGGAAGGAGGTAATTGCCCAGGGAACTTTGGAATAAATTCCTCACGAAAGCGATGAGCTGATTCATATTTATAATTATATTTACACACAAAAACACGTTGCTATAAAGTCTTCGCGAATGAATGCATGTAGAATGGTGTCTGCTCGGAAGTTCAAAGACAGACAGGCAGGAAGATGGCCTTGAGTAAGGAGGGGAGCCGGTGAGAACATATTCTGGAAGCCCAGTAGTTAGCTGCAACGCTCAAGTTTAGCAATGAGTCACGAGAGGATTGATGCAATCATCTGTTGCAGTGCAGTGCTATTACATGTGCTCGTTCCGTTCCTCTACAGAACAAAGCATTTGTTTTCATTTATTACAAGTATCCGGATTTGTGGCAAAATGCCTATATTTATTGGTGACCCCATGAAAATATGCAACTGTACAGGAATGATATTCGAAACGCCACGGGTGGCCGAGGTCGTTAAGCCCTGGACTAGTGAGCGGGAGGTCTGTGGTTCGAATCCCGCCAGGACCGTCCTCCCTGATTGAGGTTTTTTCATTCCTCATAAATGGCAAATGCTGGGGAGGTACCCTAAACTGGCCTGGAACGCTTCCTTCCTTTAAAAAGTAACCTTTTCCAATATATAATTGTATTTCATGTATCATCAGTGTCCACCACCTGTGGTGCCTCAGTTGTAAAAAACCAGCGTTAAACACTATTAACAAACAAACAAAAAAAATTATATTCGTGAATTACCAAGCATTATGTGATGGTTTTAAATATATATACCATTGTATTTTGTTGCCTATTTCGTACAATTCGGCCTGCTTCTATATATTTGTGGTTATTTTCTTATTTTTCAATTTTTCCTCTAATTGAAAGTTAGTGTTTCATGGGCAGGATTAGTAGTAATTGTTCCAAAGTAGCTGTAAAGAATGCTTTGCAGTGATTTTTGTTTTATAAAGAAAATGCTCTCTTGCTAACAATGTGTACACCCCGACAGAAAGATTTTCATAAAATTGTTAAATCGCTATACTAGTCTCGCTTTTATTGTAGGCGAGCAGTATACCCTAAGTGCCAATATTTGCATAATTAACTTGTAGTAAGTGGTGGCTTACAGCCTCTAAAATAAATGGGGCACATGAGTTTTTACATCGTGGTACCGTGCGTGTCCATCATAAATCTCAAACAGTGAGCTTTTGAGAAAATGGTTTCATCTGTTTGTTTTAACTGTAATCTTTCAACTTAGAACAATTAAAAAAGTTTAGCTTAAGTTTTAAATATCCCTTGTTGTTATTAGTGGAATTAAACTCAACTGGAGTTTTGAAAAAGGAAAGCAATAAGAAAAAGCATAACTTTATGACTGCAACAGAATTTAATTTACTTCGACTGAGCAGTTCAATTTAGCTGAAAATGGTCGTGTTGGCATAACAGACGCCTATAATCTGAAAGTTAAAAGGGAAAAATAAACAGCATCTCTGCGTCATGAAATCCCAACATGAACAAAGGGGAATTACAGACTTAAAAGAAAATCAAGGATGGGGGAAAATTTTTGGTGGATATTAAAGGAAAAAAAAAATATTGTATATTAATTAAGGAAATATAGAAATAATTTTAAGACTAATATACATATCAGTTCGCGGCGTGCAGCTGACCGGCGAGGCTGGCTGCTATGTCGGCAGTGTGCTACTTGCGTAAGATTTCAACTCACACTGAATCCTCGCGCAGCGGAAGGGAAATATACTCCCCGCCTTCGCCGACATAGCCCTGCCGGCTGGTCCTGCGGTTGCGTCAAGCATTGCTCACCCTCTAGATCCAGATTTCATAATGGAAAAGAATGTTTCATAAGATAACTAACATTTCAAAATTAATCAATAAGTGGAATACAGTATCGTGACAGAGTCCTTGAGAAGATAACACTTTTTAAGGTCATGTATGCGGAATGATTATAATTATTTGTATGGGCGATGAATTGCTTCCTTTTCATCGTTTACTTGGATTGTCTACTGAATGGGCTGTTTCGTTCTTACAAAAGAACACCTCATGCTATCTTCTTGTTAATTGCTACTGTATGAGCTCTGCGGTGATTGTAATTAACAGATACACTGTACACTTTCCCATAAACCTTTAGTCTTCCGTAAGACAGTAGATATAGATAAACGTACACCGTGATGGGCGTTTTGAAGTTCTCCCCTAGTGCAACAACCCCAATGCATGTCCGAGTGTCTCCAACTCGACAAAGCATTGTTTATTTACTTCTTCCGGGAGCAGATCTGGTCGCTGATATATTGCGCACTTGTCCATTCAGAACAGGATAGGCTTTTCCTATTACACGCCCATTTGTTAGTTTTTGGATACTTTCCATAAACTTCCACACCTTTCTCCTTGTGTGGTAATTTATACAATGCCTCGTAGGAGGTCTTGGAACAACGTTAAATGAGACGCTGCTTTCTTGTCTTCCTGAAAATGCCTACAGAGATACAAGTACCCTTGCTAATTTATAGCTATATTAAAGTGCTGAATGTAAGCTTCCCACTCAGCTCTGATCAATCCTAATCATGGATCATACCAGTGCGGCGATCTCGAGGTAGTTTTAACCGCCGCTCTTAGCATTTTGCCACGTAGAAAAGACGGTGAGATCTTTATTTAGGTATGCTTTTGACTGAGTAGACTATACTCAGTCAAACATATTAACTAAAATATTTTATTTTTGATCTCTTTTATGTAAATTGGGTAATGACAGAAATTTAAATCTTTCTTCTACTTCTTTACAATGCTTTTTTTTTTTTTCCTCCATTTCGAATTGGATTTCATCAGAGAAATTACTAAGAAATACTTTATAATTTCATTATAATTTCACCTTCCTTTACTTATAGTAAAACATTATTCCCCAGTCGGATATTGAACTTTTATTCAGTTTACTATTCTTGGTGTTTATTACATTACATATTAATGCATCTATATTTAATTCTATTGTTATAAAAACACTAATAGCCAGATTTATAATGCCTAAACAGGTGTTTCGTTCTTTGCAACTGTAAGAATACCATCAACAAATGTAGTAGTTGATACATTATTAATTTCATGGCTAAGTTTAAACCCATATGAGTCTGCATACCAATTAAAGAGAAAGAGGCGAAGTCTGAGCAACAACTTCATAAAAATGGATATTGGATGTTTTATTGATCCCAATTTCCACGGTTATGCTTTACCTGTAGAAGATCAATAATTAATTCTCTTAAATGGTGTGGCATATTTTTAAATGTTTCTTGAGGTGTTGATCACCCATGTTACATTCAAAAAGCCAATGCAGCAATCATTTTTGTATGCGGTAGATTTTTTTAATACAATCTGATGTACTTACTTGACAACATTTTATATTAGAAATCACTACCAAATTGTAAATGACATCATATGTTTATTTTCTTTCACTAACAGCATGTTTTGCACAATAATAATTGTTGTTTTTGACAACCCTAATAGTTTTCTGCTTTAATATACAGTGAGGTTATTTGAGTTAATAGCTGGCAGAGAGCGGTTGCGTATTGGAAGAAGCGTTCAGGTGACTCTTAACTCAAATAACCTCATTAAATATTACTTTAATAGAAGATTAAACATTTTCATGAAGCGCTTAACGCCCCTTTAATTGTTATAGATGTGTATATTGCTTAAACAACTTTTCCTCCCCTCCCAGTTTCCTGTGTCCACAATACTCTATGCTTACTGTACACATCCTTTTATACATTTTTGGTTATGTGCAACCTTAAATGTGTTTTATTTTTCCTGTGCTAATATTAATATTTTATTTTCTGCAATATGTGACTTAACCTATAGTCACCATTGTTCGCGTGCAAGTCTTCCTTTTTTTCCCATCAGGGCTTCTCTGCGCACCAACTTTGGCAATTCCTTCAAAATTTTTCAGAGTTGCCAACCGTAATATACTTTTACATTATTCAATTCGATGCAACGGTAATGGAATAATTGTAGAATTAGGCATAAAAATACTTTAAGTACTCTAATACCATCGAGAATACATGTAAAAAGGAATATTCACTTGCGTTAGGTGGTTTAACAAATTTGCCTTGATTCTGCTTTACCCCTTACCCCGTCAATTAGTGGATCCTGATGGTGTAGTGATAACTATACTTGCCTTCTAAACCCAAGATTGCGGTCAGGTTCAATGGAGTTTTTCCGGCGTAAAAATCCTTCCTTCGGAAGGGAAGTGAAACCGTGGGTCCCGTGTCGTACATTTACGGCACGATAAAGAAACTCAAGCCTTAAAAAAGAGGCCTCTGAGCAAAATTTGTTGGCCGTTTCACGGTCTGGATAGATGACTTGAGATGTTAAAGACCGTAAATAAATAAATAAATAAAAAAACTAATTACGCGCGATTATCCAGTGCATTTCTTGTTGTTGGTAACAATTGTGACGTCACGACCTTCATCACACTGGCACTATTATCGCCTGCTCCTTCTGAAATCAGCTATAAATTAAATCCCAATTTCTGGGGTTGGTGGATGGTTCAGTCCTTCTCCTAGTGTCTACTGTTACAGTTTTATGCAAGTTTTGCCACATTTTTCTAAGTTCCGCACCTTCCCCCGTTGTGTGTTTACGGGCGTAATAAAAAGAAGTTTAATAGAATTAATGGTAGCTGTAATCTCCAATTCTTTGGTGCCTAAAAGTATTTTTTTAGTCATAGGGACGGATTTCTAGAAATAAAGTAGCCTGGTATTCTAATTACTAACATCTAATGTTTATTAGAATAAAATTATATATAGTTAATTGGTTAGAACAAAAGCTATCCCGGAGAACTATACCTAATATATATAAATTAACAGTAATTATAATATCAGAAAAGGATAAAACACTAAGAAAAAGTCACACTTGAGATCGCTGTATTTCGAACTCATGGATTCCTTCTATGACAAGAAGACAAGTGACTTTTTCTTAGTGTTTTATCCTTTTCTACTATTATAGTTACTGTTAATTTGTTACATTGTCAATAGTGTTTCTTTATTTTTATTTTATATATAATATATGTAATCAATAAACACTATATATATATATTAATTTACAAATTGTTTTTAATATTAGCTATGTTTAAAAGTTAAACTACTTTGATTGCAGTTTTATCTTCAACGGGTGATAAAGTCTGTTATAATGGAGCATCTGACAGAAAGAATATAAAGCTAGTATAAAGTAATACATGGCGCAAATCTGTTCAGCTGCCGACTTGTTCCCATAGCGCCGGCGTGGATTTTTATTATGGAAGATCATTTTTCCAGTTTTCGAGACAAACACAATTAAAAGCGCTATATCAGTTCAAGCAGTTTTCGTTTAGTAGAACACAGATCTCGAGATTGCCGTGTTAGAGTTTATTTATATCTCGTATTATCAAAGGTGTCTATGCATTATTTTAAAAGAGACTTTTTCAGTTATTATATTGTTAATTTAGAATCAACATTATTTTTCACTATATTTCCTCTTACTTTCGATCAGAGAGAAATTGCCTTTACTGAGAATCATTTTAAGGAAAGACGTTGCAGTGGTTGTCGAAAATAACCTTTATTTATTCAGGCTAGGCAACCGTTTATTGCTGCAATAAATACCCTGGCTACAAAGAGGATAAAAGGAAACCGCCTGTCCGAGAATTTCCGCACCCTCTTCAGTTTGAGATAAACAACATTAAGTGAACGTGTTCCAGCATAAATTACTTTCAGATGTATTTTCACTTGCACACACTTCAGCAAAAGTTATTTCAAATTCACAAAATAAAGCTAAAACCTTTATCTAAAAGAGTCCCCTGACGCCGCTAGAGCTTTAACACATCACTGGAAAACCCCTGCATTAGCAACTTGTCCCTACCGCAAATAAATTCAGGTATGCCCGGAGAAACGCTTCACTTAAGCCAAGGCAATGAACAAAGCATCGTTAAAACAAAATTACCACTTAATGTTTTAAACCCAATACGACAATGTAGAAAGTATTACCTCTCTGATAAACGACTTTGGAATCTTTGTGTTAGGTTTATTTTACCTGTATTTTTGTCTGACTGGATTGTGTCTTTTAAACGAACAGTAAGGATAACTACTCTAAGGCTTAGAATGTTGTCAGTTTTATTGACTCAATGAATAGGATGTTAATGAACTACAAATAAATATTTTCAGGGAGTGTAGAGATCTCGTATATAAGCAATTTCAGATAAGCAATGTAGGGGTCCACAAGTAAACATAACGCAGTTATATGGTGTTAAACCTTTTGGCATCAGACGGGATGAGTTGGCGTTAAAGCCAAGCCGGGTGAAAAACTAGTTTACAATGTCTTTAAAACTGCCTTGCGAGCATAGAAAAGTCGATTTTCCTCAGCGCATTATCAGCATTTTCAAGATTTAGTGTTATAAATATCCCTCACATCTCGAACACATCTCGAATTAACAGAGCGACACTGATCATCTATTAGCTGACTCCTTGTGCATTATGTAGCGTACTCTTTGCTTTTGTGGCGTAATGTATAATGCAAAAACTGATGTTCTGCAAACCGCGGGTTTAATTCTTGGCATGGCATTAATTTTTTTTAATTAAATACGCAATGTTGCAATATGCATACTAAAGAATTATGAATGAAATTTACTTAATGCTTTCAAGTTTTATTCTTTCTCAACAATGAATGTATTACCAACATACAATGGACCGCCTGTGGTGCCTCAGTAGTTTTTTTTTTTTTGAGTAGTGTTTAACGCCCGTTTTTACTACTGAGGCACCACAGGCGGTGGACACTGATGATACATGAAATGAAATGATAAATTGGGAAAGGATTTTTTTTTTTTTAAGGAAGGAAGCGTTCCAGGCCTAAGTTTAGGTACCACCCCGGCATTTGCCAGTTATGAAGACTGAGGAAAACCTGGAAAAAACCCCAGTCAGGGAGGACGGTCCTGGCGGGATTCGAACCGCAGACCTCCCGCTCACGAGTCCGTGCCTTAACGACCTCGGCCACCCGTGGCGGTGTGCCTCAGTAGTGAAAACGGGCGTTAAACACTACTCCAAAAAAAAAAAAAAAAAAAAAAAAAAAAAAAAACATACAATGGCTAATAAACTTACTACTAAAATGATTCCTAAAACTTAATTTATCTAATACATACCTACCCAAGACATGATTCTGGTTGCTAAGTACAATAACTACTACAAAGGTTGTAAATATATGAATTGATATGATAAGATTTATGCGTATAAACTGAAACATCAACTTAAAACACAGGCCAAAAGCTGCATTATTAGGCCAGTCAGAAAACAAACAAAATAAAAAAAAGTGATGAACGGGAGTCGAACTCGAAAATAAATCTTTTACTCGAAAGTTATGGCCTCAGAGTGATAAGTTTAGAAACCTGCTATCATTGTCATGTGTGATGCTTTCGAGGGGCATCTTCGTTATTCAGTGGCGTACTGGAGCTTTAGAAACTTATAACCAAAGCTTCGAACTTTGAACAGATAGGCAACATGTTTACTGTCCCAAATTATTTATGTACGACATCTCTACACTCTCTGAAATTATTTCGGTGTAGTTCATTAGCACTCTGTATATTGTTTAAAGACATTTGTCATGATCATTATTTACAATGGCGATATTAGTCTTTATTTTAAATGTGGAGTCATCGGGAAAGCATTTCTAGTGATTCGAACAGACTTTTTCAAAAACGATTTCGAAAAGTGACATAAAAAATTTGTAATACTGCAAGTGACAGTCTTTCGGATTCTGATTGACAGAATATTAATAAACAGTATTTTCTGGTATGCTTCTTGGAAGTCAATTGCAGGAAACAATATATACTGTAAAGCAGTGCTTTAAAACAATAAAGGATGCAATAAAATATAAAATGCAAATGTTTTACTTATACCGCCGCGACGTGTAAGTGAGCAGCTTTGCCAGGCCCAGGTGTGATTGTAATGAATAATGCAACACACTACTGCAAGTTGTTGACTAAAAAAAGGGCATAATCAGGTGGTTAAGAAGAACATGGAATAGAATTTGCTGTTTCGAAGAGTAAGGCTGAGCTTATGAAGGTAGTACATAGCATACCTCTTCAGAAATAGTTTTTAGTGGATGAAATTATTCACAGTCATGACCATATTCCCTCTTACCATCCAGATCTCAATTCAATTGAGCTGGCTTGGGGACACAAGTCGCGCAGCAATCAATCGACAGTTCTTTAAAAGAGAAGGAGAAACTACAGGAAACGATTTCAGGATTATGCTTTCCAAAAATGGAAAAAATTGCTGTGAACATGTTAAAATAAAAGAGCAATAGTACCTGAAATATGATAATATAGATAATGAAATCGACAGGATTATTATCAAAGTAAATGCGACTGGCGATATTAATGCATCTGATGGGGATGATGACAGCAGCGGCGACAGTAGCGATGAGTAGGAGTGGGGAGCGCAGAGAGAGGAGGAGAGCGAAATGACATCCTAACTACCGGTCAAGTTGGCAAGTTCTTCTAGACTTATGTTCTTTATCAATTTACTAATGGCTTAGTTTTGAATTGTTGAAGTAGGAGTTCATTGGAGAGTGAGAATGAATCCTTACACAGGAAAAGGATTACAGAGACAACCGAGAAAAAGATATTAATTCGTAGATAATTAAAATTAAAACCTGAATCCTGTCATTAAATACATAGGGGCTGAGTGGGAATAAAGTGTCACATTCAATGGTATAGAATCAGTAACTCTGTAGCATGAGCAACAATTATTATTATTATTATTATTATTATTATTATTATTATTATTATTATTAAATCGTAACAGAAAAAGATTTAGAAATATTATTTCTAAAGGTACAAAATATGATAGCTGGTTTTGGAACAAAGTAGCTGGGTTTTCATACACATATGCCGGGAAATGACGAACTGAGGTTGGCAATGGTGACGATAAATATTACGAGAATGTTCCCCACCTCCAGCAAGTCGGTACTGCTGGTGTAGTATTTGCCTTCTAAACCCAAGATTCAAACTAGGGTTCAAACTAGGCCAGAATCGATGGATAATATGGTTTCCTTCGGAAGGGAAGTGAAGCCGTGGGTCCCGTGTCGTACATTTACGGCACGAAAAAGAACCTCAAGCCTGAAAGAAGAGGCTTCTCAGCAAAATTTGCCGACCGTTTCACGCCCTGAATTGAATGGGACGCTGATGACCTGAGATGTTAAAGAGCTACCATAAATAAACCAAATCAACAAACAACACACCTCCAGTATACTGTTTGTGACGTCACATGGTGCCATGCACACAGTGCGGAAATGGCTCAAGCTATAAAAGCCGATTGTTTACATCACACTAATCACTTTTCACAAAGCACATAACCGTTCACACACAAATGGCGTTTTTATTATTAAGATTTCAGTTATTAAATTAGGGCAACAATCTGTTCAAAACACTAATTTGTGCGTAAATATCTAAGACTCGCCTTCTATTTTATTATTATTATTATTATTATTATTATTATTATTTTGTTTTCTTTTACTCACTCGTTCTACACCATTGTTAAAACAAATTTCTTAATTTTTATTTACTCATTAATTTTTGTATTTAGTTGTGACACATTTTCTTGACATTTTCCTTCTGACTAAATCAATAGGTACAACTGTTTCGGAATAGTTTCCTTCTCTCTTTTTTTTTTCTTCCTGTTTACAGTCTTCATTTTAATAAATATGTGCATTGGAACAAAATATCTAATAGCATATTCTTCTACACCTGAGTATTTAGGTGTTTGTTTATAGACGGGGGTCTTTACTACATTTAAATATTTATTCAAGACACTGCTATGAAAGCTGGTGGTCTTGTAAACTGATTACAGCGTGAAGCCATTTTGTTAATTTAATTAACATTCCTCTTGAAAGCGATGAAAGCCAAGTTCTTTCAACAAAGTGACTTGTACGTGTCCCAAACAATGGAACAATTTCATCTGGTTTTGATTTTTTTGCATCAACTCAGATTCCTCCTATGCTTGCTTGTCTCTTCCAAGCTCTTTATTAGCTCTCCATTCCACCATCTTCAATTTTGTTCAGCATTGTTACACTCACAGTAATGCATAATTATCAGACATCTATACTTGAGGGCATTTATGCTGCTTGTTTCTTCAAAAAGAGAATTTATTATTCCTGTTTTATATGAACCTCTGTTTCAGAGCTGTTTTTGTCTTCTTATAGTAGTATTGTTAACTACCAGATGCACGCAATGAGACAATATTTAATTCAAATGTGGCAAAGTAGTGCTTCGTAATATCTTTTTAGGAGTGAGTTTGGGAAGCCCCGCTTGGAAAAAATTGCGGGAATTTTCTGCAGAGAAACGGTCGGCCTAGCTACTTAATGAAGCCCGTTTGTTTATTAGCTCAAAGTCTTTAGGAAACCTAAGATACAAAATACCCAATGCTTTGGTTTTCCTAGTATAGTTTACACAGGAAGCAACCAGCATAGCTCCAAAGCATGTAAATTCCTTCTCAATAACATTTAGGGTTTAAAAGAAGCCTGTATGCTAGCAAAACGCAACACAAACAATGTTATTTAGGCTGAGCCACTATCTAGCCACATAACGTCATAAGCAAGAAATGCTACGCGCTTACATACCCTGACCTCACCCCATCCCAGCAAATTCCGAGCGTCTAGTCTTATCGCTTTCTTCTATACAGTAACACACGAGATACCTGGTAATTCTCCAACGTTTTCAATGTTATTTACATACATCAAACTTTGAGCAGAAATTATGGGTATTTCCTGTTTACCATACTATTGAGAATATCTGAGAATTAAAAAATAATGAATAAATAAATAAATACAATATTTACGCTCATGATTTCTGTTAGTACTAAACATGAACCGAAAGGGATTGCAGGGATATGAAAACATTGTTTTCCTGAGCGAATACACAAAATTCCTCACGTCTATCATGCCAACGTAGTAAATAAACGTTGGAAGACTAATCTTAGTTGCAGGTAAAAGACCATCAAAGCTTGTCCCGTACTATACTGCTACTTAAGCAGGCTCGCACAATTAAAGCAGTTGGTAACAAATGCAAAATTATTTAATGAAATTTGACTCCATGCCCATGGTATGCAGGTTTGTTGCTTCTTTACTATTAAAGCATTGCGTCTCATGGTAAAAGAATTATGATTCTTCATAGAGATAATGTTCAAGGCTGGATCTCTGATAAGTTATATCTTTCTTAAAAAATATTAAATGATTAAAGCCGACTCTCATGATGAAATGGACGGAGAAATGTTTAAATTGGGTTCCAAAACACTGATGAAAAATGTTCCCTCTAACAAACGGTGTGTGACTGTTGTCAACAATGCTGTGTTTAGCATTCATGACCACAAAGATCAAAGACCCTATAATAAGAGAACAATTGTTAAAGTTTATGCACGATAATAATTTGCAAGTGGTCATAAAACTCGTTTTAATACATGCTATAAGAGAGGCTAATATAAAACCAGAATATAGTGTTGAAGCTATAGCAAAAGATAACGTTCACGAAGTACTGCGTTTACGTTATATAATTATTGTTTGGGCCCTATTGCATGGTTGGTCCCAGTTCGAAAAGTTTAGGAAATGCACATCACTGAACAAAACTGTGAGAAATGCAATTCGTGAATGTGTGGATATAATAAGAGTCACATTTTATTTTATTTTATTATTTTTTTAATTGTGTTTAACGCCCGTTTTTACTACTAAGGCAGAACAGGCGGTGGACAAATGAAATATATTGGGAAAGGCTTTTTTTTTTAAAGGAAGGAAGCGCTCCAGGCCTAAGTTTAGGGTAACTCACCCCACTCACTAGTCCACGCCCTAATGACCTCGGCCACACTTGGCGGTAGAGTCACATTTACGATTTACATGCTTTCAGCACGTGAAGAAAGAGAAGAAAATTACACACACCAGGGAATACCCTCTGTCACATCTACAGTGAGGGTATAAGTGAGGATATTATCCCAAGGATATTTATTTTCTTATTAAGAAACAAATAAATGAGTATTCATAATTTATATAAAATTTCATTCACATCTTTTATTGTGTATTGATGGTTATATTAATAATCATTAAAACTTGTTATTCAATTACTGTATCTTTTACACTCCAATGGCGACTTTGGTGTTAATTATTTGCGTATTCCCTCTTTCCACAACTATAAGCTGCGCGTGGTCCCTTTTGATAAACAGGAGAAGAATGTGTGTATAGATACGGGACTGTCGTCCATAATATCATACTTACAGAACATCTCTTACTGCTCTACTGTTTAAAAATGGGCGATAAAACTATTATAGCTCGCTAAGATCAATTCGATTCCTTTCTATGTCGAGTCCTACTTTCTATTAATGCAAATATTAATGTTCATTACTTTATACGAATTTCCATTTACTTCTACATTTTGTAGTTAATGGATATGGATAATGGATGGAAATTTATTACAATTTCGTTATGATTATACAGATTATATATAAACGTATGGAGACTAAAACAATATAACATCTAATGGTGTTACATTCTTAAAGGACTTGATTTCAGTAGTTTGCTTCTTGGTAAAACGAAGGTCTCGCTTCCGGACTGCTTTAGCTGGGCTTTTGTAAACTTTCTCTTCCCTCAGCTATGGTTGTATCTCTTGTGTTCACGTACACCCTTGTCCAGAAAACCGGTACAAGGGGGTAGAGATTTAACACAAGATATGGCCTTGGAGGAAATGACCGCATGGCACAGTTTAATATCACGCAACGCGTCAAGCCTGGTCAGTCACAATGCCAAGGTCATATTCCCTACCCATCCCTCGGCATCTGCAGGTAGGTTATGTATGCATTGAGCAAATTTTTACTATATTTGAACCAATCACACGATAAATTCGCTGTCTTTTTAAATGTTCACTTATTCCAGATCTTTTTTTATTTTAGATAATATATTAGCGAGAGTTCCGGATATAACGTTTTCATAACACTGTGTAACAGACTGAGCATTATCGAACTTATATAGAAAAAAAGAACGAATACTTATTTTAATGGTGTTTAACGTCTGTTTTTACTACTGAGGTACCACGGGCAGTGACACTGGTGATACGTGAGATGAAATTATATATATATTGCGAAAGGATTTTTTTTAAAGGAAGCAAACGTTCCACGCCTAAGTTTAGGGTACATCCCCGGCATTTGTCATTTATGAGGAGTGAGGAAAATCTGGAAAAATCTTCAGTCAGGGAGGACGGCTCTGGAGGGATCCGAACCCCAGATCTCCCGCTCACGACTCCGCGCCTTTACGACCTCGGCCACGAATAATTAAAATGGAATAATCTTGAAATATAAAACATCCTGTGCATCAACATTTTATATGTAATTTCATTTGCAAATTATATATGAACAGTGTTCCAAGTATATAATTAATATATAAAAAGTAAATAAGTAAATAGCATGTCTATGTGTTTCTTTCCTTTTCAGTACAGAATAGGTTTAATTTTCGTCTTCATTCATGATACAGGAATGTAAACAGTGTAGTGATACATAAAATATATATCACTGATTTGCATTTTACTGCAGTATTTTGAAATATTCCAAGATGAATTTCCATGCAATTATGCTGAGATCCCTATGCGTATATTTTGGGGATTTACAAATATATTTTTTAGGAAATTTGCTTTTAAACACTAGTAAACTGAATTTTGTAACACTCAGTGCTATACATTGTTTATAACACTACAGTATTACCAACTTTGTCTTAATAAGAAATTTGATGAGTATTAATCTATTTAAGTTGTTACAAATTGTGTATTTTATTAGGTACTACATTTTTTATATTCCTCATGGCGATTTCGAAGTCAGGCTACAGTATAATTAGCGACATTACATAAATTTATCTAAATTGATTTCTAAGATTTATTTGCCTAAGTAATAATGTTGGCAATCACCATATCAGGCTGGAAGAAAATAAAATGACTGATTCCATCATCGCGAATGCCCAAGTGCATATTATAGCTCTTTCAGTGGAAGAAAATTACGTTTTTAAACAGGAATTTAGTATAATATACTAAGAAAATGTAATTATAAAAGCAAAAAAAAAAAAAAAAAATTATTTTATAATTTTACCTCGACAAAATAACAGGCATTAATTACCATTGCTACGATATTGGTGGGTAACACAAAAGAGATTTAGGTAACTTTTCTTCTATACTCCTCTTAGTAAGACATATGCATAGTATTTCTTTGAAACAAAGATTGTTTCGGAATGACTAGAATAATTAATTATTTATTAATTTATTTATAAATATAAAGGACTGTCTAAAACATAGGTATCTTGCCTTATTTTGCAAAGATCCTATTCACAAAATAAAATGCCACTTTTAACATTTAATTATAGAGGATTCGGTTCTTTTCCTTTGCACTTTTTCCCCGTTCTTTAATAGTAATTGTCCGGACTACCTTGGGGAATTTGGGAGACAAGCATGCACCGAAATTAATTACTGTGAAATAAAAAAGCTGAAAGAACTAGTTGAAGCATAAGTGCACTGAACTGTGATGCAAGAAGACAAGAATAACAAAGTAAACTATAATTTACTACAGTTTTTTATTTTTAGGAAAAAATATGTGAAGAATTATATTGGATATGGCAAAAAAAAAAAAAAAAAAAAAAACACTAACACTAACAAGAACTACACGAGCAACAACAGAATCCTGGTTATACAGGAGTAGAGGATAAAAAAGCTGCCAAATATTTACGTAAAAATTGTACAAATGTTCTTCAATAAGTTTTTGTTCATATTAGCATTGTCTGATGAACTTGTGGCAATTCCTTCCGGAATGGCAATGTTGTAGCGGACTTCTGAGGTCTGAACGCTCATAGGGCGCCGCTACGTTGCCCAATGGAGATAATGGTGAGAGTGGTGTGGTTATGCTGCACTATGCGCACCTAAACGCAGTCTGTACGGATGAATGAAATCGTAAATGAGCTCGGAGTCCTTTTAAGGGGAGTCGGAAGGCCCTATCTTGCAAATGTTAAATTAGCAAAGTTTATATTCCGTATATGGCATAGGCATTAGGTTACAATATTGAAATTTGGATAACTTATTTTGATATTTTTTACCTGTGCACTGAAGCAAAATTAATAGCATTGAAACATTAGAACCAGCTATATTTGTTTTATCTAAATGTTACTTTAATCATTTCTAAGTTACCACACTTTTCTTAATAATTCGGCCCCAAGTAGCCTCGTTGTTATGTATGCAAACACTACTGAGCAATTCAAGGCAATTGATTCAGTAGTCTTTCTCTAGAGGTACACACATTTATGAAAATGTAGTTTTGAGAAAACTGTGATCAAAGAAAATAGCGTTAAAAACTCGCTGATAGCTCCAACCCGGAATCTAATGCATATCTGCGCCATAGTGATATTGTTTACGTCGCAAATTTGAATAGTGTCAAAATCAAGTGTTTTAATTTATGCACATATATTTTCAAATATTAGAAAAAAATATTCTTGGTTACATATCACAATAAATTATATCATATAATTCAGAAAGGTTGGAAAGTTTCATTTTTTAAAAAATGTAAACAAAAAAAAAATTTACGGGTTTACATTCATCTTTCAGAGTAAGGAAAAATTCGAAAAATAGCTTACCAAATCCGCCAAGACCTACGGATTAGTAGTCTCAAAACGCTACCACTAAACAACAGCGGTTAAATCAATGTTTGTTTACAAGGCAACAAACAAAAGAAAACTGTTTACTTATCATATACGTTGATTTAAACAGATTTTAAACTTTTTATAATGCTTTACAACAACTTTTATGGGAGAAAATCCAGCATTAAAATGTGATGAGTTCCAGTCAAAAATGCCAAGAAAAACATACGTAATATTCTTTTGCTGGATAAGAATTTAAAGTAGCTATTGCCAAGTATTCAATAATGTGTGCGCATTTTTTTATCTACCCATAGCTTGTTAAAATAAAACCATTAGCTAAGCATAGCAATAATTGACAAACTGATCTCGGACAGCTTCCAAAGGGGAGAAGCAGGAATATCAGTTTATACTAAGTAAGAAAAATGTAAAAAGACTGCAAGAAATATTAAAGCACAAACATCGCAAAACTAATTTAGGTTTTAGGGTTCTTCGTGCTTTTAATGGGAGGCTACACTGAAAACCATACGAAACACTGTTGAAGGCAACAATCATATTGATTTATTCTTGGATAAGCACTAAGTCCCATGTCAATTGCTAAGAAATTATTGTAAGAGTCAGAATGAAAATTACTTAATCGTGCTGAGTGGAACTGTATACCAAAGTATTGATGGCTTGAGAAAAAATCTCAGCAGCAAATATTTTACAACTTGGTTGACTTAACTCGGATTCGAAGCAGAATCCTTTATCATCTCAACATGAATATCATGAATGCACAAGCGTTAAAACCTGCTTTTAATTATGCAGTTTTTGTGTAACCCGAAAAACTTTGCTGCAAATAGGGGACGTAAGGCTATCAAATTAGCATTAAAAGAAGACAGCAATTTCCAATTGCGGTACCTACGTTCCTTATATTGCTCACTAGCGACACCGTTAGGTACTTTCTTCACTAAGATAATCAGTGAGTACTTTTTTTTCTCCTCGTAAGAGTGCACTCCGCCCTGTAAGAAACTGATGTAGTCTAAAGTCCGGTTAAGAGATGGCGCAGCCGTACACGTAAAATTTCCGCACAGATATTTCAACTGGAAATAAGCGTTTTTCTGTTTCCGAAAATAAAAATTGGCTGTGCATTGTTTTTTTTTTATTAATGAAAAGTATGTGCACGGCACATTTCCTCTGTTTGACAAACTAAGGTAGTAATTATCACAGTTAATGTATTTTATTTGCGGTACGTTGGGGTTTCAAAGTATATTAATATGAGCTATGCATATTAATTTTTTATCTGGAAATTATACATACATATTCTGAGGTTTATTTAATTTCTTCTGACGTTCCAAAAATTTAAAACACATGAATTTTTTTTCAATTCTAAAAAACAAAAAAACCATTGGGCAATGAAGAGTTATTAGCAATAAGAAGGCAATATCCACTTTTATGATCAACCCGGCGGTTGAATATAAACCATTAATTTTCATGTAGAATTTTCTCAACTTTTAGTAAAAGTCAGAATATAAAATATTATTTTCAAAAAAAAGAGAAAATTTTCTTAAGTACTCATTTTGTTGTTATAAGACGAATACATGTGCTTAAAAGTTCAGTAACATACTGAACGGGAGATTAATTAACTTGAAAACACAGTAATGATGTAGCAGGAGTGCGGTGTGCAACTATTTCTTAGGCCAACATGTCTCAATGTGGGAGTATCAGGGTAGAAGTTAGTTAGGGGATTTGAAACTATGTGCATTTTATTTTAAACAAAGTATAGCTATCTGAAAAATAGCTATTTGCCATTAAAGACGATGAAAACATTCACTATTTATGAATTCACTATTTATTTCTTACTTAATTTTATACATTAAACTTTATCTACATTACAGGCCATCGCCTCAAAATACCAAAATGATGATCCAAATAAGTATATTGCAGTTGAGGAAAAGGCCCCACAGGATTCCAAATTCCACTTTTGAACTGGTTGTGGACAAAATATACTCTACTCAATTTATTCGTGGCAGTGTAAGCGTTTACAATGATCAGAACGCGAGAAAACCATTGAAACTAATTTAATGAGTGTAGTCTGAAGTCGCCATTCAAAATTAATTGCATTGTCTTTTCAGGGTAAAGGAAATCCATGAAAAAAGAAGGGGGGGGGGTAATTTATTTCAAGCGAATCCAAACACGCTGATTGCCAGGTACTTTCTCATACACAAATTGCTAATTTTTTAAGTGTAAACATAGTGAAATTAAACGCGGGTTAAATAAATAGATTTATCTATTGGGAAATAAATGTAAAATATTAAAAACATTTGTATTTCAGAACTACCATGTTACAGCTTCTTTGCCTACCGTCTTGGGTGACCGAGGTCATGAAGGCGCGGACTCGTG
Organism: Metallyticus violacea; assembly: GCA_030762175.1. Taxonomy (NCBI): domain Eukaryota; kingdom Metazoa; phylum Arthropoda; class Insecta; order Mantodea; family Metallyticidae; genus Metallyticus; species Metallyticus violacea. The sequence goes on along the minus strand of CM060838.1, from coordinate 14,339,771 downwards.
AGTGGGAGGTCTGCGATTCGAATCCCGCCGGGATAGTTTTTTTTTCAGTTTTTCCTCGGTCCTCATAAAAGGCAAATGCCAGGATAGTACTCTGCACTTAGGCCTGGAAAGTTTCCTTCCTTAAATATACATAATTTCATCTCATATATCATCAGTGTTACCTCCTGTAGTGTCTCAGAGTAGTAAAAACGGGCACACCATTAAAAAAAAATCTTTGCTCAAAGAGTTTTGACACTAGCACCAGTTTTTTGACACTTTGTTGTATTATATTGTGTCCTGTTTGCAATTAATTCTGATTTCACTTCATTGTTTTCAAATTGCTGATCGCACTGTCTTTATTTGCGTTTAATGAGTATACCTACCTCTCTTTAATTGCCAAATTTATCCACTATTGCTTAAAATTAGTGACTACTCCTAACATAAAGAAGACTGAAGTATTTTTCCGATGAATGAGCGTCCCAAAAGACAAACCATGAGGATTTCATCAACTTTAACCGCACAATCTGCATAAATCCTGCGAATAACCACAACGACCTTACCCTGCGCCATTTATCAAATTATCGTCACGCACATTTTCATGGCTTTCTTTGTATCATACGCGTCAACGATGTCATATAGTCTTCCCTTATACAGATACCCACGATAGTTCTGATTTTTGCTCTAAAAGACTAATGAGAGGATGTAAAACACGATCAAATAAGTCACCTTCGTGATGCCTGACTAACTATTGCCAAGGTAACGTGCCGCTTGAGCGCTGTCAACTCAACACGTGCAAACAAAATTCAACAGCCACCAACTTCATTGCTCTGTTGTTTATATATATAAAACTTAATGACTCTGCTGTTGCTATAAAGATAAGTGTTTTTAACATCGAATACCTCGTTTTATCGACCTTTTTATAAAGTTAAGCCTTGGTGATGCACCTACCTGTTTACGAGTTCTGTCACACTGACATTGGCAGCCGCAACCACCTCCATTGCGGATTGTGAGTGACAGCTGGGACGGACTATAAGGAAGACCATGCATGGGGCGTACCATACTGCTACTGGGATATCGCCATGGCCTTTGTGACGACCCACGACCTGAGTAAATCGGCGAGGCTAGGGCCAGAGCAGGAGGCGGCGGGATGTTGTTGCTCGACATGCTCTTGAATAACGGAGGCGGATGGGGTCGGTGTGATGAAATGCTGTAGTCCGAATGGCTTGGCGTGGGCACTCTGCTCCCAAATTCGGACGACGTTTTGAAGTGCGATGGAATCGGGTTCTGGGAGACGAAAGCGAGATCCATTTGACTTCGACGCGAGCATGGACTCTCCTGGTACATGCTTAGTGGAAATCTGCAAACAAAAGACACAAATATTCGCCACTGTTACCTAATCGGAGATCTGTTTACGAGAATATGAGATAACCTTGACTGTTTCAAATTAGCATCATCACGAATAATATTAACAACAAAAATTCAATAGTCAATTACATTAAAATATTTTTTCCAAGATTACAAATAATTGTAACTCAATTTAAATTTATTTTGTTAATCTTGTTTTTTTAATATTTATTTTCATACGTATTAATATTACATTATTGTGTTATGATATTCCCCTAATACCATAATTTAACTTTTGCTTAAATAATCCAAATATTATAGTTATTCTATTTAGGTAAGGACACAAAATAGATAACACACATAAGGTATACACTACACAGTTGTTTTAATTAGTACAAAAATACAATTAAAATCAATTTTTTCAGTACTAAACTGCATTTAATAAAAAACGAACACGGATTTAAGTGAAGTTGAACCCTATTCAAGCTCTACGCCCCGCAAAATAGTCCCTATTCCAGTGTTTCCCATGCTTATCGCTTATCTCCTAATCCATTTAAGTAATCCATGCAGGAAAAGAAATAGTGCATTTAAATTGACTCATACAGAATCCTCATTTCACTACGCAATTGAAAACTGACTTTTCCAATGGGAAGTCTGCGTAACGAACTCGCCACCTGCTCAGGAAAACCGTGTCGCGCAGTCGGAGCTCATAGCGCTTTTTTATTTGTTTCTTTCGTTATTTATTGTAGTAAATAGTAATTAATATTGTACTCAAAATCACAGTAGATGCTCGAAGAGCCTGCCCTCCTTTATGAGACATGTCTAAATAGATCCCTTTCATATGCAAAAGCTCTATTAAAATTCGCTGGCACAAACACTGTGATAAATTTGCTTCTTCTGGTTGCTCGATAATCTTCAACGATCATCGTAATTGTGTGTAGAACTTTTTCCGTGTTTTCATATTTCTGCCATTGGAGATTGGCCAGATAGTGGTTAGTCCTCCACTTTTGACAAGGAAAAAACATTTCAGACCTGTGATTTGCATAAAGTGTAGACTTTTAAAGTTTGCCGAAGCCTAACAATAGTCTCAGGTGCAGTTTCCCACAAAACATTACGTACAAGCTTTGTTCCTTAATGAAAATTGCCTAACGTATCTTGTAAGCATGCACAAAACTCAGTACCAACAAGAAAAGTTCTTCTTGGTAGAATGGCACAAAAAACACAATCTAGCAAAGCTTAGCGATATGATTCGTAACTAGAATGCAGGTTCGATCATGTTGAAAATTCGGCAATTTTTAGGTTCTTCTCGTATCTTACTGTATCTTCCAGTACAATTAATTTTATTTGCTTATTAACTAATTGTATAATATGAGCCTTACATATCTAATCATGTGAATTTTAGCTTTTTACCCTAAATATGTTTGACATCTGTTCAGCGCCACTTGCGAGCCTGTCTCAGAAGAAATAAAGATCAACAATTACAGTAAATTCATTGAGATGGAACTTGATCAATACTGCATTCTCTTTAATGGTGCCTTTATTATATTTGTTCGTCTAAGCAACAAACATTTTCATAATCTGGCTAATCAAATCTCAGTCTCTCAGTGTTAGCACTAAATAAGAGTTGTGAATTAATTAGTGAATTAATTGTGAATTAATTAATAAAAAGTGTCCTCAGCGATTGCAACAGATGCCGTTTCAATTTCTTGCCGAATAGCGGCCAGTGTAGCTGGTTTTCTGTGGTATATTACATCTTTAAGAGTTCCCCATAGATAGAAGTCCAACGGAGTTAGATCCGGAGAACGCGGTGGAAATCTATTCGTCCTATTGCCTTTGAACTTCACCAACATTCTCGGCAATACCACTTCAGAATTGCTTTCCGCTGTTCAAACGATAACCTTGGCTCCATTTTGTTATATAGCATAAAGTAATGTGAGTCACATGTGTTTACAGAACATCATACGATAATCTTGGCTTCATTTGATCATTGTTGATTTACGTCACGTAGCAACGCTATCATAATGTATGTCACGTCTGTTTACAGAACATCATACTACACATTGCTGTTGTTTATCGGTTCAACTTTGAAATATATTAAATCAATATTTATTGTGAAAGTGTGTGTATATATACGTTTTTTTTTTTTTTTTGGCACCCACGGTATTTCATGAGGCGCCTGTGGTGCCTCAGTAGTAAAAACGGGAGTTAAACACTATTAAAAAAAAACGATGTATTTATATAGATTGTTCAAGAAACAGAAATCTTTGCTATAAGCATAAACATTTCATGTAACACAAAGAAGCGACTTCCTGCTGCTATTTGCAAGGCCAGACATTCAATAGCAAGAGAACCTTTCTTTTCATCTTTGTGAAAATGTCCTTGGAGAAAAACTGTAGTGGATAGCTTTCACCTTGGACAACCGTCCCTTAAAAAGAGAAATTATCGCTACTGCACAACGTCTCCAGCTTACTAACAATAAAATAAGTCTAGCCAATCAGTTCTCGAATTTTAAAATGTTTGGTCGAGAAGCTTCCAGCGGAAAGATATTAAGCCAATCAGGAAGGAAATCTTACGATGCGTCTAGAATGTTCGAAAATGTGAATTCTCGTGGAAAGACGGGTAGGAAAGCTATTAAAAGCATTTTTGATGGCTTTTTCGACACAGTTCACTTGGGGAAACTAGAAATGTAAATTGTGAAGTGTAACAGTGAAACTGAGTTCAGTTTGGGAGATATGAAAGATGTATCTCGTTTGTGAAAGATGGAATAAACGTAATTTTGTTTAGATCAGGCAATCGTGAGAAACTGTAATTAAATGACGTCTTGTAAATAATAATTATTGGTGGAAAGTAGCGGACGATAATCACTCCAAATATAGCTGGATTATATATGCGAACAATGAAAGGATTGTGATTTACGTCGTCAGGAACTATCTCAAAATTTCAAACTCCTTTGCAGATGACTCAGAAGTGTCGCTAGAGAAAGTAACAAATAAAATTCTCAGTGAAGTGTGAACATTACTGTTATTTTGTGAAACCTTAATCTGTATCTTCTTTCTCCTCTGGAAGCTCTCCAGAAATGTCTGAAAACATTACAGATACCCTTTCGATAGCGGTGGCAGTCTACATTCTACAGCACCAGTCAACACCAGATTTATTCCAATCTAAATAAAACATTTCATCAAATAAAATTAATATTTCATCCCCTAACAATAAAACAACCAATTCAACAAACCCATTTAATTGGCGTTCCAACGTAATGCTCATTAATTAACCACCACTAATCGATCCAATTAACAATTAACAACCAACCTGTACTACAAATCGCCATTTATTGACACTTCAACGTGAGGCTTAATTAATCGCCACCCACAACCAAAGATCCCTTCCCATAAATCGCTGCATAGTGTTGCAGGAAATAGATAACATTTACCAGTGACTGCAAGAAAAACAGCCAGCACTAGTCAATAGAAGAGGATCATTTTTCTTCATGATAACACCCGATCATACATCTCGCAATGAAATCTCCAGGGGCTGAACTTTATCTCATCGAACATAATCCTCCCACCGTTCACCAACTGACTTTCAACACCTGAGCTGTTTAGTTTTAAATAAGCAATAAGAAACTAAAACGGCATTTAGAAAATTCTTCATCTTTAGAAACCACGATTTGAAATGCCATAAATAAACTTGCTGCTAATTGACAAAAATGTAAGATACCGATTGTGTTTATTTTGATTATTAAAAAGCAAAATTTGAATTTGTTTGTGCTTTATTGAAATTTCAATCACAAAAACGCAATTAATTTCCTAACGATCTAATAGGAGATTAGAAAGGTTGCAACAATTTAACATTCCAAAATTCTAGATATATAATTTGTTCTTGTTTATTCGTTGTTTTAAGCCCTAGAATGCTGCTATGTATAATCTTTTGTTATTTATAACAATCTGTTCTGGTATGGGAGTTTTAATAAAACATATCTTTTATACCCAAACTGGCTTTACTCGGTATAGTTTTTGTTTAAATAATACTTATTTTTGGCAAAAAAAATCATTCACACTTTCTTTTTATTTATATAGTTTATTTACTAGAGGGACCCATTCAATTCAGGGCGTGAAACGGCCGATAAATTTTGCAGGTCAGAGGTCTTTTCTATCAGGCTTGAGGTTCTTTTGCATGCCATAAATCTACGACAACGAATCCACGGTTTTACTTCCCTACCGAAGGAAGCCATACTTAGGATCTTTACGCTCGTAAAATTCCATCGATCCTGGGCAGAATTAAACCCGCGATCTACAAGGCACATGTGGTTATCACTAAGCCACCAGGACCGACTCATCAATAGTAAATAACCTACTTCTTAAAAGGCACAAATGTTTTAAAATTATGGAATTAAAACATACAAAACATATATTTAAACAGATCTGCTTACCAAATAATGTTATAGTCATATTTCAAAAGCATTTTCTATTTCTGTGGGGAAAAGAAAGAAGTTTATTTCCTTTATAGTAGATACAGTTTATTGCACAAGTTGATCCTTTTGGCTGTTGCATTAACATGTCAGTGAACGCTTCAAAGTAACTAAAAACAGCACATATTAGGCCCTATTCACATTGAAAAATAAATGTAAACACAACAAAATAAGACGCAAGACGTTAACTTAGTAGTATGTAGGCATTCACAATGAAAGACGCAAACGTACGTATTAGCCAAACAAAACAAGAACAAGCGAAGATCAACTAACAGTTGATTGAAAATGGCTGCTTCTGAGCAGAAGGTGATAGCGTTCATGCATATGCAAAGGACGTTAATTACTTTGCTTGGAGTAACATAAGCAAGAATAACTTTCGTATAATGCAATTAATGTTTTGTTCATTGACGCCATTCTGTCTACAAAGTCACCGATCTTCAGTTCTCTCTACCACAGAGCTGTACAAACAGAGCAGCTGCGTTCTGATTGGCTGATTTCTTAAGTTAGAGACGTAGACGTTAAACCTTGGACATTGTAAGCTTCTAAGTTTCCGTCTAATTGTAAGTTTATTTTTATGTTTATGTGATTCAATTTGAACGAACGGTTCCATTACAATATATAGCATCTAGCTTTTACGTTTAAGTGTACGTTAAGTTTAATTTTCATTGTGAATGGGACTTTAGCCTCGTTCTGTATTGGAGTCCAGTCATCTCCAGGACAGTCATACATATGTGGTTGTATGCGAGTGGGAAAAAGCAAAACCATACAAGCTGTGATATACTGCGTAATTACTTTGCATATGGCGATAAAGTTTGAGAGCTACTAGTGACGTTAAAACTGCTGATTACTGAGAACGTGCTTCAAACGGATGGGAATACAATGTGTACATTACTGTACCAGCTCTTCACTGCACGCTATTAACTTCGATGACTCAATCGCTTGCGCACTAACTCCACCTAGAATGAATAACAGCGCATACTTTCTGTTCCGTTCTATAAATTTAACAGGAAAAATAAACGTTATGCGAAATAATGGAGACAATAATGTGAAATATGCCCAATAATGCATTATCGCAATATCATAGCAGTTAATTTTTCCTTCCGAACTTTGCGAGCTTGAAGCTCCCAGCAAAAAAGAATAACAAATGGTGTTATAATGTCACCGTTTCCTTTTTCCACATCTCAATCCTGCTTTCCTCCTCCCGTCAAAAGTGTAACCTTTCCCTTTATACGTATTCTCCCGGAATGTTCCAATCCAGACGCTCTGGATGACCTCTTATGCTAGTGTGAACACTCCCATGCCCTCAGGTAAGCAACACAATGCCGCTGTGTATTTCCGGGAACGTTAGATTGTTTATTTCCGGTGAGTCATTCAGGTACCTTACGGGTCTCATGGAGTGAGCGACATCAGCACGCAAGGCGGAAGAACACCCATTTGGTGGCAGTCATCGAAATCTGTGCATCAGCAATTGTGGATTTGTAGTTATTCCTACCGAATAATAATTAAATCAGGGAAACGCCCTGAAAAAATCGCGGTTTCTAAAAAATAAGAGATAACTTGATAATATTTTCTTAATTACCCACACACTCTTACAAATTATGGCTCTGGCTATGAATTTTTTGCATCAACATAGGAATGACATGCGTTGAATTACGGGTATTTTCAAAGAAAAGTGTTTTATTAATTTTTATATATGGAAAGAAACTTTATTACCTCTGCAAACTCACACCGGACTTAAATAATACGCTTTTTTTTTTTTTTTTTTTTTTTTTTGCAGCCTTTAGACGGGTTCGTATCCTAAATAGTTTATGAGCTGGGTCATATAATTTTAATACTTTCCAGTATTAAAAAAGATATTAACAAGTGGATTATCAGTTATGGAGCTATGTGATGGAAAAATCAAATCTACGACAAACGATGAGCTTTAGGACTCCATCATACATATTATGGTAAATATTCAAGAACGCGCGAACTCAGAACTGAAGAGAGGCTGTTATCTGTGCAAGAACAAAATGGTGAATATATACGCAGCATCTAGGATGAAGATATGGTATGGAGGAATAATAATAATAAAAAAAACCTGTACATAGCAGCAACTTGTACCGTCTAATACTTTAGAATAACAATAATATTAAAAAAAACCTTTGACCTTGTCTAAAGATTTATGAAATAATCAGCAAAAATGGTCTCAGATGGACTTTTGCCTGAGGCCCAACGTTTGTTGGTTTGATTCCGGCTGAAGTCGATACCTTTTTCAGGACTAAAAAATCATAGTGCAAGTCCTCCGGCAGGGGGGAGGGAACAGCAAGCCGCGAGTCCTGTGTCACAGATTTAATTACCGGCCGTTTCACGTCCAAGCAATACCTTATTTCCCTACTTGATGAAGGCGATGGGCTGACCACCTGTTGCTCTGCCTTCTGTAGGAAAATAAACTAACTAAATGATAGTAACCTCTCACTTTCAGGGAAGAGGTCAAGGCTAAAATACAAGAAGAAAGATCTGTGATGTTGCAATCACTTTTAAACGGATTTTATAAGAAGAGAAGCCAACTGGGAAAAAAAACAAAACAAAAAAAAACAAAAAAAAAAAACCTAAATTCTACAAATTAGATTCGGTTCTCGGGATTTCATGTTAAATCCTTGCTCTGCTATAATTGATCATGAAATAGCGAGTTTTTTTTCACGAATAAGCCTACAGTTTAAATATGTTGAAGCGGGAGGAAGAACTGCTGTGATTCTGGGTCAGCCCAAGTTAAGACGCAAATTTCCAGATTTCTGACGTCCAGCTCCCCCTTAAGATTCTTGAAAGAGAATTGTAAAAGCTGTATTGCAAATGAGAACAGCATTATAATTAGACAGCGGAAATCTTTGACGAAATATGAAATCCCATCACTAGGATATAAAAAATATAAAATATATAAAAAGATATGAGCACATTTTCCAAATTTAATGACTAACACTAAGATTTAATATACTTTCATTTATATGCAGTAAAATATTACAATATATTTTATCGACTGCCTAAAACTTAGAGAGAAGCCTGTACCAATCTCCTTTCAACATGGTTGAAAATCTGCGGAAGAGCCTCAAGAGGATTTCTGGACATGTGGGAGAAAAGATTTCATTCAGAATGGAAAATGTGTTAGAAAGGAACCCATCTTAAGCTGTGCTATTTGAAGTTAATAACACGCTAGAAGCTAATTCCAGCGAACTTAAAGCCACAGAATATAGCATTGTATAAACTCCTGTCACGTCAAATGATGTAGAGCCAGCTTTTCATTGTGAGAAAACATTATCCCTTACACACGGTCAGAAAATATGTAAAAAAAAAAAAAAAAAAAAAAAAAAAAAAAAACACGTTGTGATGTACTTGTGTACTGTAAGATTCATATTAGAGTCTAAATTTATGGTTTCTTTCGGAAGTGTTATCTGTGGCCTCCACTATGCACGCAGCAGAGGATGGATCAAAGCTAGCGATAATCTAAAACTCACATGTATAAATGTCAATGACTGTAGTTTACAATAAATCAACAATTTTGATTTAATACTGTTTATATAAACATTAAAGTTTTCTTAAATTTTTAATAATTCTAGCTACTTGTATTTTACACACCTTTGTAATAAATTAATTAAGTATGGTAGTTCTGAACAAAAATAGCTAAGTCTATATAGTATTTTTTTTAATAGTGTTTAACGCCTTTTTTACCACTGAGGCACCGCCGGCGGTGAACACTGATGTTATATGAGATGAAGTGATATATTGGGAAAGGATTTTTTTAAGGAAGGAAACGTTCTAGGCCTAAGTTTAGGGTACCTCTCCGGTATTTGCCATTCATGAGGACTGAGAAAAACCTAGAAAAAACCCCAGTCAGGGAGAACGGTCCTGGCGGGATTCAAACCGCAGACCTCCCGCTCCCGAGTCCACGCCTTAACGACCTCGGCCACCCGTGGCGATTCTCTGCTACTGGATGGACACCATAAGCCAAGCAAATTAAATGGAGAAGATCTTAAATAAGAGATCTTTTGTTTCTTCCACGTTTTGATCACATATGATGCCATAGGACTTTTCTGTTCTTCACAATCCCACAATATTTAAAAAAGTAATAATATTACTAATGTTTTATCCACAATAAAATGTGTTTATATATGACAATTTTCCTCCGCTCCTTTTTCTGTGCCTATTGAAATTCTGTGCTCGCAGATAGTTGAATGAAAAATTTTAAAATGTATAAATATACACAATTCTTAATGTGCTTTAAATTCCAATACTAATATCATATTATTTTAGACTATTTACAATTTAGAGTTTCATTTAGTTCCGCAAGTAACGACTCCAAACATTTCATGTAGATCTTTCATCAAGTGGTTTCAATATGGCGTTTGCTAAGAATTTTTATTTATTTATTTATTTTTTGGCATTCAATAAATATTTTTTTTGGAAGTGTTACAAATTGTGTCGATCGTTAGACATTACTCTGTAGCACAGAAAAATGCTTGCACATTCGTAATACAAATATTATATTTTCATTTGAATGACTTTCAAGGATGTGCGCACAAGAATAACTAAATAAATGTACGCACCTCCTTATTACATCTACAAAGCTTTCTTTCGGCATATTGATAAAGATCGACTGTGTTAAACAAAATAGCATAGGAAGCAAGATGCGAAGTGAACGCCTCTGATTTATCAGTCTGCAGAAATTACTATAGCATTGTTATAGGATTTCTCGTGATTAGTTTATGGCTAGTTTCAATCTGTGATTATATTTGTTAAACTTTCTACTTTGGAGGAGCTACATTTTCTCATAAATGTGGGACATGAAACTCACGCGTTTTTTTATTATTTTTAACTAATGCAGAAGCACATTTCAGAAAATCCAACTCAACCTACAAATGCAGATGTCTTGGTCCTGTGCGTGACATTTGCAAAACATTGAAGCTCAATCTATTGTCTGCGAAACTCTTCGGCAGGCTGGTCGGAACAGGTTCAAAGGAGGAAGGGAAGGTTACTCCTTGCAGCTGAGTGTTAACAATAGCAGCAAATAAATAGAAAGAATATGGTATATGAACCTGGACTAAAAGAACACGCCGTTTAAGACTTTTAAGGGGGACCGGAACAAATGTTTGGGTATAATACAAAGGGCGCCGCCTAGGGATGCAATAAAGGGGTGATATATACCATTTTGGTTTTACAAATGTTGATGGATTTACTGCAGAATGTAAAATAAAACCTTGAACAAAACTTAAAGCCTATAAAAACTATTAAAAAGTTAAAAAAAAAAAAAAAAATTAAAATTGGAAAACATGAACAAATAATAGAATTTGTTTAAAATGTGATATATTATAGGACTTTTTATACTGTGGAAAATAAAACACATGTTCAAATATAATTATATTTAGCAGTATTCAAAATATGAAATTTCATATTTTCAGCTCTCTAATAATGATCTAAGAAGTGAACCCAAACCAGGATTTAGGACAAGCAACTCTCATTTTACAGCTGCTGTTCTACAAACCAACTGAGATACGGCGACAGTTTTTGGAACTTTCTATTATAATTATGCTTAGCGTCACTCATTTAAAATCATAGTTAGTTACTAGAGCTGTTTAATAATGAATGATCATCAATTTTATAGGCATAATTTCTCGCACTAAAATTTAAGTTTGCAATATTTTGTTAGCTTAATGCTTAATTTACCAGTGGTACTAGTTCCATTGTTGTCAATTCCGGTTTTATTTTTTAAACATCTTATATATCCACAGCTTTGAAAAGGAACTAAACATTACCTTAATTTCTTTAGAGCTGAATCGAGTTGTTGGTGATAGAATATTGTTTATGTTTAGAAATGTGTTATAAAAGGCCTTGAGTTAGCTAAAACAATGGTTACGTTCAACTAAGGTTTCCGAAAGGCTTTGAGTAACGAAAACGATCCGAAAGTTAACCCATTAGTTAGCGTTCTGTGTGTAGCAGTATCAGAAGAGTTATATTGTTATTTCATTACAAAAATATTAAGCCCTTTTAGATGATATTCTCATTTTGCATTTAAGTAGTTTTCAAAACTCAACAATGAAAGGTTGCTTTAAATTAGGATAATAACGAACATTTATAACTGGCAACGCTGGTGGGTGGGAAGTAAATATGTCGACGAAGCCTTCAGCAGACACCACAAAGGTTTACATTTCTATAATTTGTTCGCTACATGCAATTTAAACTTTTGTGTATTTTAGTGGTTTCCTTTTAATTTCCGTAAACAAGTGGGAATAAAATATTCAATATACACATTTATAAACTTGTTAATTAATTCATTGCTTTTCTTTTGTCTCCTTCACAAAAAAAAAAAAAAAAGAGTAAGACAGAAAAATTATGCATTTTTGGAAGAAAATAAGTAGAGATTTCTTAGAAAGGGAAAAGAAGAATAAAAAACAAGGAAGTAAGAAACAATCATGGTACTCTTTCTGTTATTCCCAACTGTTTAGGATAGGACACCTTTAAATTATTTTGTAAGGGATTAGTTAAAACAGTAGTTCTGTTGATTCTCGCATCTTCTTGAATGCCATGCATGCTATATCTAGATAAATACCTGGACGGAGACAAGGGTTCCTGGATGGAGTTAGGCCTGGACCTGCAAGGCCTGGCGTTGTACTGCTCTCCGTGATGCTGTTGATGGTGATGATGATGGTGGTGATGGTGGTGATGTGGTTTTGCACCTGCTATCGAACTTTCACTCCCAGAAGATCCATGGTGTTTACCGCCCGCCTGTAACGGCAGCGGGGGTGGCGGCGGAGCTGGCGGTGAGGGTTCGTGGCTGGATCCTGCCACATCGTCCGAGGTTCCTTGCTCGTTGTGACCCAAGGATTTCTCCTCATGGACGGAGTAGAGCGCTGAAGGCGTCTGGGCTATTGGCGGCATTACTGTCGTCTCAACGCCGTTCGTGAGATCTGACATCTGCAAGCAACAATTATAGAGATATATTCCACACCTGTGTATTATTTCTTGATAATCATGGAGAAACAGTGAACGGCGCACCAAGAAGAACAAAGGTTATACAACAAACAAAAACACATGCCAAAGCTTTCATCCAAAAGGGAAGGCAATATGCCATATTTCTTTACACTTTAGTTTTCCATTACGATTCTGAATATTACATGCAGGGTGCCAGTGACCTTGTGGAGAAGCTTAGCTCCATATTACATAGCACCTTGATGAATAGATAAGGCGGCATAAGAGATAATACACAGCGGACCAGTCAAGAGTTTATGTATACTTCACGCCGATTCTCATTTCTAGTGCCGCCTTCTTCCTATCGGAAGAGATCTGAAGGTATATGGCGTGTTCTGTCTACAGTATCAAGCCAGGAGATGTGTACACGTGTAGTTAGAAGCGTAATTATTGACAAACAGGTCAATGTCAAATATGAAGCTGTTATCACGGTTCTTCAGCCGTGATTAGAAGAGTTTAAGTATTTCATTTTTCCTTTAATGTATATTAGATCTGGGGATTTAGTTAATATTAATGTTTATTTAAGAATAATTTTAGACACTATTGAGCAAAAAAAGAAAACTTTTATGACAAGTTAAATAGTAGTTTTCATCATTATTATCATCAAGACTAATACCCGCATTTTTTTTAAAAGTAGCGAGAAAGAGCGTTAATCTTAAAAAAGGTGTTATATCTGGTTTCTAATGGTTTTTTTGCCCAATTTAATAGCTGGCAATCAGAGCGGTACCTCCGGCGAAGCGAACTGTTTCAAATTCTCGCAATTGCAACAACAATTACAGTAAAAATATACATACAGCTTATGACAGGAGATATTGGAAATGTTCTGCTTCTTCCAAGCATTTCTTGAAAATTAATTCGTTTTCTGAAATTGAGTTAGTTAAACTTGTAGCGATACAAATTCACCGTTACCCAGAAATTGCAGGCAGGTGATGCTGATATTCGCGTAAATTTCTGTAATTGAATGTTGAAGACACTATTGAACAAAGAGATAAAACTTTTATGACAAGTTAAAAAAAAACGTTTTCACGTTTAATGTCCGCGTTTTTTTAAATAACGAGAAATAGATTTAGTCTTTACTGTTAATGATACAGTAGTTGATCAACGTTTAATATATTTTACAAAGAAGCATGCTTTCATTTACGTGGTCATGTATCGACACAAAATAACAGATTTTGGAGCAAGAAAAAAAGAAGTTTTATACATGAAATCCCCTTGCATGACGAGATGTGATGCGCAATAAATGCACATATGAAATCTTAACTATTTAGAGAATACCATAAATGCAGAAAGATACATGAATGACATACTGACAGTGTGCGATTTTTATTTATGGGGAAAGCTGAAAAATAAAATATGTGGAACAAATCTCCAAACAGAAGAACTGAAAGAAAATACAGGCGAAAAATTGACTTAGTTTTGGAAAATTAATTGATGATAATTTTCTAAAAACATGTCAGAAAATTTTGGAGTGGTCAAACATTTCCAAGTCTCCTGTCATAAGATACTTGCTTATTTTCATAGCAACTAGAGGGATATTTTCAATGCTTTATTGTCTAATGATAAAAATTTATTGTGCTAATCCTCCAAAAGGAAACGAGCTAAGTGTGGGAGATTTTCATGCATTCACGGCTAGCATGCTTTTCACTCTGCCACATGGACTCACGAGCTACTGAGCGTCCCAATGTAACATATTACAGCCTTTTACGAAACGCTTTAGAGAAATTCAAACGCTAATCAGAGGAACTTTCTAGTCTCTTTAGGTATACTCTGTCAACATTTAAAACAAAACATAATATGCCTTCATTAATGTAATGCCGTTATCCTTCCATTTATCTAGGCCAAAGACCAGCCTTAACGGTACGCGATTAATGACTTCAGCTTTATAAACGCTATCACGGACTGAATGTGCAGAAATAACTAATGAGCAGCTAGAGAAGAGAACAACACGGCCGGCCTCACACCGCTCGCTCAGGTTTCTGTTCGAGGTTGGAACCACATCTGTCGAATCAGCAATTAATCGGTATTATTGTTACTAAATATGTTTTAGAGGCTTTGTTGTTGATTTGTTCATTTACGGACGCTCTTTAACATCTCAGTTCATCAGCGTCCCATTCAATTCAGCGCGTGAAACGGCCGACAAATTTTCCTCAGAGGCCTCTTCTTTCAGGCTTGAGGCTGTACGACACGGGGCCCACGGTTTTACTTCCCTTCCGAAGGAAGCCATACTTAGGATTTTTACGCCCAAAAAATCCATCGATCATGGCCGGGAACGAACCCGCGATCTTGGGTTTAGAAGGCAAGTACGGTTACCACTACACCACCAGGACCAACTTTTTAGAGGCTGGTGCACCATGCATATATTGTGCCTACATCCTGCTGTTTTTCTAACGTTGCACTTTTTTATTTTTGAATTGAATTGACTTTATTTCCACCTAATAATAGCAACAAGCTTCCACAGTACTCTTTGAAAATCACTCAGTCATACAAGAAAATACAACCACAGTCACTCTAGTAAATGTTTCCGTGTTGTTGGGTAACCGAGTGGCCCGAGGTTACTCAACTACCAGGCAATTCACATTTTCAAAACTAACTCAATCAAAAATCAACTTAAATTATGTTTCTGCCCAATTTGTTCCTCATTTCTTACCTACTTTCTTCAACTATTTTCTTTTAACCTTATCCAAATAATTCCCAAACTGCAAGATTTTCTGCTTTGTTTTCATAGTCACCAACTTGTTTCCCCTTATCTCTATTGGCAAGTTATCCCACTTCTCAATCCTAATTTTTGCTCTCATTTCCATAGTTTCTCTACATTCCACAATTGCATGCCAGTAACTATCTTGCAATCCACACATCTTTATATTTAAACCTCTTCTTATTCCTTTCAGATTCACTACCCCTTCCCTCCCTTGTCCACCTGTCACCCTCATCCACATACTTTTCTCTACCCCATATTTCCTTTAACCCCTATAAACCTTAATGACTTTTTACTACTAAAACTACCTAATATCTCCTGTCTTTCCACATCATCAATTCTTTACTTCTCTCCAAAAACCTCTTTCTTTACTTTCTCTATCATGCCACACCATACCCAAGCCAATCCCCCCCCCCCATAATCTCATTGATTCTAGTAACCCAAGTATTTCCTCCACTCAGTTGCTCTTGCGTCACTAGACATGTTTCAATACAATTCTCTTCTAAATTCTTAATCCTAAACCAATATTTCAGAGTTTTTGTCATTAATTTTCCTACTCCACCTAATTCAGCTCTCGTTGATTCTGGAAGCTTCGAACTTTCCCTTCCTGTCATCCAGCAAAGTTCTGTGGAGGATATTACCGGGGGTTTCTGAACACCAAAAGGCGCAATAAGTGGTGTTTTGCCCTCTTTTACCGAAGCAGTTTTTCAGACGTGCGCACAATAAACATGCAATGTCACCCTTGTACTGATTTATAGTGTACTGTATGTATTATATTGCTCCTAACAAAAAAAGTGCAATGACATCCCGTAACAATAGCACAGTCAGGTGTGTCACACTAGTGCTGAGGAAACAGAACACGCAATGAGCCTAGCGACACATGGGTTGGAGGGTAGCACTGCAAATCTGTACCCATGCTTCCACACACTAAGATACTGCCATGTTAAATTTTGCTGAACTATAGAAGTAGTTGAAAGTTACAAGAGAAAATAAAGGAAATGTGGTTAGCATTACGCAGTAGTATTATGTAAATATTATATCAAATTCCTTGCATGTTGTGTGTTATTTAACAATGTAACCCAGTTCGATTTCGGTGTTTCCACATCATACACGGGTAGAGGAATACACCAACTATTTAATGAAGAGTATCCAATAAGTATATTCAAAGATTTTAAAAAATATTAGAGATATACTAAATATATATTTCAATAAATATACGAACCTGCGTCTTGGGTTTAGAAGCCAAGTACGGTTACCACTACACCACCAAGACCGTCCTCCCTGACTGGGTTTTTTTTCCAGGTTTTCCTCAGTCCTCATAAATGGCAAATACTGGAGAGGTATCCTAAATTTAGGCCTGGAACGTTTCCTTCCTTTGAAAAAAAAATCTCTTCCAATATATCATTTCATCTCATGTATCATCAGTTTCCACCACCTGTGATACCTCAGTAGTAAAAACGGGCGTTAAATACTACTAAAAAATACTGATAGGAGCACGGAAAATTGTGGTGTGGGAAAAGAGTTGGACAGTTTTTGTGACACGATATTTTTCTAAATCGTGGCTATCAAATACTGGTAGACGTAATAAGGAGGGCAGACACAAAGTTAAAATTCATTTGCTATTAGGAAAAATTGAAATACTTGGAAACTAGGACATGGGTATCTACCATAAAAAGGGGGGGTTTGGAAAGAAGAGGGTAGGTGTGGGAGATAGGAGTTAGAAATAGAAGGAATATTCAGAGGAAAGTTAGAAGAACATTCATTGATATTGATAGGCAGTTAGTGGAAGCTGATATTATAACAAAGTCCCACTGGAACTACAATCAAGACGGGAAGGGAAGTATATACAATGTAATGACAGAAGAACACAGAACGGCAATGTCTTGGCTCCATCTCACGAGATGGAAAGTGAAACTAACAGATGGCATAGTGGAAAGAATGTGTTCTACGTATGATAAAAAGGAAAAGTGGGTGCATATTCTTGCCGAATGTGAAGCCACAGAGTGATGGAGGTCGCAGATTCTCTCCGAAAACTTTGTGAGGTCTAGAAAATGTAGGAAGCATGCTAAACATCTTGGACAAGAATAATTGCCAGGAGCAATGTAAATTTACTAAGAAGATAAGATGGGGAAGAAAAAATCTCTGGCTAGAGAAGACATAGCATATTATGTGCTTATCTACTTTAAATGTATTTATATTGGAATTTTATTTATTTATACATGTGTTTATATACAAATATATATGGAATTATGTACTGCTTTCGTTTAGTGCCCTGTAATGGTATATTTAAATGCTTATTAATTGCATCATTTCTTTTCCGTCATGTTTCCTAAACATTTTTGTGTGTGACTTAATGTGGATACATATGCAGTTCTGTTGGTTTCTTCTTCAATATTTCCTATGTGCCAGATCTGGCTAGACCGTATTTAATTTATGTATCTGGTAAATCATTATTGAAATAAATACATCTATCAGTAATAACGCAAAACTCTGCTTAGTTAACCTACGACGCTACGACAAAAGTTTTAGTTTCATTTAAACGACCTTTACCTTAAAATGTTTTTCTACATTGCAACTGGATGGCGCAATGAATATTTCATACTGCCTTCCTTTCCTATGCAATGCTGTCATAAGTCTGTGTTTTGTTTATTTCATTATGACTAATTTTCTTCTTCGTTCGAATATACATGCTAAAAGTTTGCTCAATAAACAAGCTAAGATGTAAATAAAGAAATTTAAACACTAAATAGTCGGAAGAGAGAATGTATGTATGTTAGGTAAGGAAGCTTTAATCGTTTCTTGAAGTAATAAAAAGTAAATACAACGAAGGAATTTTCCCAAGGAGACAAACAGAATGATTGTGGCATGCTCAAGGAGAAAAGAATGTGAAAAGTGAAGCTGGGAATTGACGCCGAGTAAGGGAAGTTCGAAAGATACAGCTTAAGAAACGAAGCTATGCTTTTAGTTGCTCGCTTCCACAAATACAAAAATTATAACCCTGGTATGGCAATAAACCATCCGAAAATGTGATAGTGTTGTGTATTTAATTCCAGTCTTTATTTCTAGCAAAAGCTGTACTTCAACACTATCGTTACAGTGTTAAGTGCAAGGTACACAGACGAGATGCTCTGAAATTTAACGAAGGCAGATTTCATTCCTAAAACGAAACTTTTAAGCAGAAGCAAAGGATGTAGGTATTCAGAATAAATTGGAATTGAAAATACTAATTAATATTGTGTCTTTAAAATTAAAATGAAGTATTGCTTTCAGGATAAATATTTTGGAGAAATGTTGGAAGAAAAATACAAGAATAAGTTGTAAGGGAAGAAAGGTAATGGGTTTCAATACCAGACCAGATCGCTTATGTTGAGTGTAAGAAAAAACACCTCAACGAGTGTCATCTTCAATGCCTAACGCACAGCATTTCCGGGGACTACTTGGATCAATCGCATACAAGTATGGCATTAGCGGGCTAGCAGCAGCAGCAGCAGCAGCAGCAGCAGCAGCAGCAGTAGTAGTAGTAGTAGTAGTAGTAGTAGTAGTAGTAGTAGTAGTAGTAGTAGTAGTAGTAAAAATAATAATAACTTCTATTTCCTCATAGGATTAGCGATTGAGAAAGTTTTAGCTTTAAAAATTGCATATATTTTGTGTGTTTGAAATGAAATAACAATGTCTTAACATTTACTATCTGTAAGTAGTTTAGGAGGGATACTTTTTAGACATTAGATGATAATGTATTAAATTTAAAATATAAGTGGTTAACGAATAAACTCTTCTTTGGGTCCACTTCCAAATGTATACTACCCCTATTACTTATAGTTTTTTCCCCCTTCTATCCCCTACCTTCGCTTGTGAATTATTGTTCCAAATTTATTTATCTGCGGAATCAGGACTAAAAAACGATGAATTTGAATAAATTTTTTTTTTTTTTTTTGATAAATCAACAAAATATCCCTCAATTAAGACCGCAAAGCAGTTCATGACATTTATTCACTTCAACTGGCGCATTGGAGAAATCTTAATGAAAAGCTCATTGGTATTTACGAAAAATATTAGTAAAGAAACATATTTAGTATAAACTAACTCTATGAACAGAAACAACAACATAAGCTTAAGATGGACTAGTTACAAATTTAAATGAATATTTTCCTTCTATCCATTTCTTCCAAATTAAGTCTACCCAGAAAGAATTCAGGCATGAAATATTACAAAATATTCTAAACTTCGTTTAATTAAATAGTACGCTTTTGTTTGCTGATATATAATCAAATTTTGGTGTCGCTGTATTAGTAATGTATACAGCTCTTTCAAATCTAAGAATAATTGCTATAAAAAAAATCATTCCTTCTATGGTTCTCATTAAAAGTTGAAGGTTGCGTTCGCTGAAAAGATGTGTTTCTCTTGATTAAAAAAGCTATAGGAATGTTTTCCTTTATCCTTCTGGTTCTTATTTACAGCAACTTTTTTAATAGTTACATACAGATGTATATAATATCTAGTCTCGAATGCAGCTATTACATTGTTTTCAACGCTTGATTTTATCTTTCTGTAATGCCTGTTTCCGTAGTGACAAACTTCTCAGCAGCGACGTTCGATCTACGTCAAATCACATGACAAAAGCGTATTGTTGCGCAACACATATGTGGGAATTCCGACTATAATTCAAAATATGATGAGAGAGTTTGAAAGAGATTGGTCTGTGGGAAATCTGACAAAACAAAGCATTGAATATGTGCTTCTTTGCAAGACGTAATCACTTTAGGAAGGCACAATTAGGCGTTATTGCTGACAACAGCAATCATTATGGAATCTATTTTGTACTGTAGATGCAATTGTGACCGAATTTCGCAATTTCATTTAATTTTAAGGTTTAACATTTTCCGCAAGGAAGCGCACAGAGCAGCTATTAAATTTTGTAATTTCCGGGCCTACTTTATCCTTATTTAAGAAAAAATAAGGTAGCACACCACTTTTCCGGCACCAAGAAAAGAATGTTAACCAAAGTTAGTGTTAAGCAAGAATTGTTTGTGATATTTTTGAGGATTCGTATTTTATTTTTCGTACTTTTTTTTTTTTTTTTTTTTTTTTAAATTTTGATTTGGTTTATACAATAACACTCTTTAACATCTAAGGACATCAGCGTTCCATTCACTTCAGGACGTGAAACAGTCGATATTTTTTTGCTCAGAGGCATCTTCTTTAAGGCTTGAGGTTCTTTTACATGTCGCAAATGTACGACATGGAACCCACGGCTTTACTACCCTTCTGATTTTTAACTCTAAAATATTCATAGACCCTGGCCGGGATAG
Source organism: Metallyticus violacea (assembly GCA_030762175.1). NCBI lineage: Eukaryota > Metazoa > Arthropoda > Insecta > Mantodea > Metallyticidae > Metallyticus > Metallyticus violacea. Next base: position 14,318,977 of record CM060838.1, on the reverse strand, counting down.
AACCCGCGAGTTTGGGTCTACGAGGCAAGTATGGTTCCGTATTACAAATGATTAATAAAATGTACACTTTTTTTGTTAGTAGTGCTGTAAAGAGCAATACTACAAACAGACATGGAAGCGCGGCTTCCATTTGGGAGCCGAAATTTGAAAAAGGGCCACTGAAATGTTTTCTTACACGTCAGATATCTGCTCTTGTATGACTTGCATATTTCATGATTTCTCTACTAAATAAACTTAAGCAACGTTCCCCTCTTTCTATATCAATATATTTCTTCGCAATCTCTTTGCCGATATTGCTGGATGCACAAGACGTTTAAAGACAGAAGAATTGACGGAACCTTTCAGCTCGAATCGATGCGGACCACACTGTATCAGTCCTGAATTTCGGTAACAGGAGTTCATAACGTTATCAGAGAATGCTCTATCGGTTTTTGATAGCCTGCATATGCATTATCTGATTTTCTACACTTTCCTGTATTAAAAATAGCAGCGACTAACTCTTCTTTCCCTTAATTGCATAAATATTGGTAATTAGATTGTCTAAACTTGAATATAGCAAACAATTTCACAAAGGTAAACAAGATAATACTTCTTATATCATTATAAAATGAAGTAATAATTGACCCCAATGTTTTCCGTAGCTATATATATATACTATACATGCTTTCATTTCAACATTTCTCTGACCTCCTCCGTGCCACTAATTCGGAGGTCCTGGATTCGAATCCCGGCCAGGTCAAGATGTCTGGTTTTTTTTCTTCTTTTTGCTTACTCTGAGAAGGTGAAAGACAGATAGCTTTAAGGCGTCAAGAACGCCGATCTAATTTGCATCTTTTATCCCTACACACTTACACCTATAGTATTCAGTCCACAACCTACAGACGTCAAAAGAAGACCAACGCAGTCAAAGCGATAATAAATTTAAAAAAATAAATAAAATAAAAATAAAAAAACAAAAACTTCCCCCGTGTGTATAAACGCCTATTTAACATAAACATTTAATTTAAACAAAAGCAGTCAGTTTAGATATTAAGAAGTAATTTAAAACAAATGCTGATTACATTGTACGTTTCACTTTTAAATTTCAAATGGCACACTCTATTAGGATGCATAAAATTTAAGGAGGATTCAACTGTTATATCTTTTGTTTTTATCCTCGCTTGGCTACCCGGACGGTTCTTATTGTTGTTAGAATTTGGATAGAATTAAAAAAATGAGTTAGTTGGACTATGAAAAAAAATTATTTTGAGTAAAATTACAATCATTAACATTTCGAAACTTGACTAATCCGCTTAAATTCAGTTTCTTTGTAAGCTACACGCTATTTTGAAACAATTTATTACAAAAACATAACCATTACATCAAATGCTCAGTTGATTATTCTAACCCAACATCAATGACAACCGGTTGCTGGACAACATAAGAAAAAAAAAAAAACTATAACAATTGCATCTTCTTTCATATTTAGGCATTAAATTTTTTGAAAATTCAAAGTGGGTGCTGGTACTGAGAGGGGAAATCTAAAATTTAATTAATATTTTTATAAAACTTTTCCCTCAATATTTTGGTTTATTTGTTTAAATTATATTTATATTAAATAGCAGTTATTAAGACTGGGAAGTTTGGAAATGAAAGCACTGTACGTGTCGCTTACATAAAAGTATTAAATATTACTCTTAATGAACACATTTTTTCCATATAATTATATAAAATCTTAACGCATTTTGAGAATCACTAGTGCAGAGCTTTATAGTGGTGCGAAAGAGCATGCCTTATAATTAAATTTTGTTTATAAAGAATAACTTAAGGAGACAATTTATATAGATATAACTTTTAATTTGGACTTTTAGAAAAAAAGGCTAATAGAGCCATACTAAGAAAACACATGAATATATAGAAAGAAAGAAAGAAATAAAGAAAGAAAGAAAGAAAGAAAGAAAGAAAGAAAGAAAGATAGATAGATTCACAGAAAATGAGAGATTATAGGCAACCAGAAAAATTAAAGAAAATATGTATATTTATATAAAAACACAAAGAAAGTAAACATCTAGTGAGAATAAGGAAATAAAGAAAGTGTAGAAGTAAATAATTGACACAGTTAAATGCAGGACAAATTCCAAAAGAGAGATTATAAGATCGACACAGGTTAAACCATACTGAGAAGTTTTTACTTTTTTTTAATCACTACTCCACAAAAATAACGCTTGGCGAATATATTACAAGAATCCTACCTGCATTGTTATTTTCCAAGTTTTTTTCTACTTAATGCAGATTCAAATGTGGATCAAAAGAACGCAGACACTTTCCAGCACTGTTCCTTCAGATCACTTGAGGAAAACATGTTATGCATTAAGGATACAGTTGAGTTCAGCTTTGTACTTCTTATGTTTTCCCCGCGCCCAACCTGGCGGCGAGATCCCACACTACACATATACCACTCCTATTGCCGGTATTTGAGAATAGTAATTACGGACTTTCAAGGATATCAAAGAACCCACATTCTGTGTTTCATTGTCAATGTTTGCTGGTCATTAAGTATAACATTCTCGTAAGCAAAAGCCTGCGATACGAAGTATGCTGAAACGTATGTTCCGCCGCATTCGTTAGTAATTTAAATTTAGTAAATCGGAATTCGGCCTTCACAGAAGTAGAGTTATAAGAAAAGATCGAGAACACAGTGCAAATAGTTCAATTCAATACCTCTAAGGATTTAAGCCTTGCACTTTTGTTCTCTGGACTTAAAAGTTTGATATATATATATATATATATATATATATATATATATATATTAGTTCCATTATAAATATGATTATTCTAAATGAGTGGAACTACTGTATGAATTCATTATAAAGAAAATATTTACTGTAGAAAAAAGATGAAACATCGGTGGACAGAAAACTCTCCAAGTTTATTAATGTTACAAGTACAGTGAGGCTCATTTAAAACCTTCCATTCTCAAGTCCGCCAAATACCGCTTCGCAGGCATTTGGCGGCGCAAACCCGCTGTATTTGTAATATCAGCAAACTTCGAGAGTTTTTCTATCCATCGATAATTCAAACATTTTCTCTCTCTCTCTCTCTCTCTCTCTCTCTCTCTCTCTCTCTTTCTCTACAATAAATATTTTCTTTATAATGAATAGGTAGAGTAATTCCATTCATTTAGAGATTCTGTTCTACTGTGCTGATTGGTTGAGCTTATCCGCTAAATCTCTTATTGTTGCAATTGATGAAAGTAAACTTTTAAAAAATTTACATTTATTTTTTTTTTACTACCACACCATTTCTGGCATTTTATGTACATGTTCAAAATATATACACACTTACTCAGTAAATACATCAACGTTGCATGAAACAATACCCTACTGTACTAACCGAAATGATACTTTTTTTTAAATGGTGTTTAACGTCCGTTTTTTACTTCTGAGGCACCCCAGGCGGTGGACACTGATGATAAATTAGATGAAATGATATATTGGAAAATTACTTTTTTAAGGAAGGAAATGTTCGAGGCCTAAATTTAGGGTGCTTCCCCTGCATTTGCCTTTTATGAGGACTGAGGAAAACCTGGAAAAAACCTGTAAGGGAGGATGGTCCTGGCGGAATTTGAACCGCACACCTCCCCCTGTGGATTAACGACCTCGGCCACCCGTGGCGGTGGAAAAGATCATGACGCATAGCTGATCACTACTCTCAAGTACGCCGTAAGGATGGCGAGGAATGCCGGCAATAGCGAGGGGGTACACGGCTGACTTGCGAATGAAACGCCTCACTGTATTTATAAATATTCGATGTAACAACACGTATTGCATAGCAATAGTCTACACGGTGCCAAAATCAATGTTATAATCAGAGGCGTGCTCAGATTTTCTAACCCTTTTATCATTGTAATATTTTGAATCGTCATATGACGAAACTGCAAGCTGTTTATAAAGGATTTCCAACTTTATAGGAAGAACACAAATTCCAGGAAAGAGCTGTTCTAAACTTCACGTTGTTAAGACAAAACTTCATTCAATAAAATTAAGAACAACATTCAATACTGGTACATACCAGTAAAGCAATCAATTGCTATACATTTACGGTTTGAAAACTTCATTGTAGAGTACCAATATGAAATAAGTTTATATTAGACTGTGATATATATATATATATATATATATATATATATATATATATATAATTCTCTCTCGCCTTCATAAAATTAATTAAAAAGTGGGAAAGAAAAGAAAAATACAAATAAAACAATGCTCTCTCTCCTCTAACAATAAGCAAAGAAAAATAATAAAAACCTATATGATGATAATGAACACAATAGCCCATAAATGCTTGTCATCGTCCTTCAAACCGGTAGCCGAGGTCGTTAAGGCATGAACTCGTGAGCAAAAGGTCTGGGATTCGATTCCTTCGGGGAACTTCTTTAACAGAGTAATTTTTTTTTTTCTCAATCCTCATAAATGGAAAATGCTAGGGATGTACCCTAAACTTAGGCCTGGAATATTAATATTAAAAAGAATCCTTTCCCTTTTTATCATCTCATGTAACATCAGTGTCAATCGTTAATGATGCCTCAGTAGTAAAAATGCACATTAAACATCATTTTAAAATCAATCCTTCAAAATGATCACTCAATGAACAGCTCAAGTGCTGCATCACTGACTATAATAACACGAGAGATTCAAATTAAATAAATTATAGTTAATTTAAGCAAGGTTTCGTTCTTGCATGCAAGAACATTCGTTTGTATAGTACTGAAATGCAAGTTTACCTTCAACTTGGTAAAAATGCTGATAGATATAATGATATTCCTGTTATTACTGGTCCTTTTAGCTCTGTTCTCTCTCTCTCTTTACCTCTTGGTTCTGGGTACCTACAGAGGATTGAAGTTACAACGCTATGCCGTTGTTAAAGTTAAAATGCCAGGCATATTGGAGCATGGTGACTAAACTAGATTCTATGAAATAGTTTAAGCATAGAAAATCTATCTACTTAGCGTAAAAGGTTTTACACTACGTAGAAAAAAAAACATCAATTACATTGGTTAATATGGTTACTGTCACAAGGAAAAGATTGGGCGTTTCTAATGAATTTTAATCCTGAATTTAAATATATTCGTATAATTAGAAAATTTACATCTGGCATGCATTTTCTGTGGCAGCTACCATTTTTATTGGAAATGAAATATTTATAGCCTATTGTGGGATCTTGGTAGGACAAGATAACGGCATGACAGAAGAGTATTTGAACAAAGTGTTCATAAAAGGACGAGGAAAATCAGGCACTGTATTTGGGAAGATGACTTTCAATTAAGCAGATTGTGACTTATTTAGTAAGTTTCATTTTGAACCTGGGATCAATAAGAACTCTTTCAATAACCATGACAAATTGGGGATTCTAAGAGTTCAAGAAACTTCATGAATGAAATTGTAATTTAAAAAAATTATAATCAAGATGTATAAAAATATCACCTGACTTCACAGTCACGCTCTAAGATATTTAAATACTCCTTTTGGATTTTTTTGGATTGATTTATTTATGAGCGCTCTTTACCATCTCAGGTCATCAGCGTTCCATTCAACTCAGGGCGTGAAACGGCCGACAAATTTTGCTCAGAGGCCCTTTTTCAAGCTTGAGGTTCTTTTTCGTGCCGTAAATGTACCACACGGGACCCACGGCTTTACTTCCCTTCCGAAGGAAGCCATACTTAGGATTTTTACGCCCGGAAAAATCTATCGGCCCTGGCCGGGTTCGAACCCGCGATCTTGGGTATAGGAAAATACTCCTTTTGCAAAACGCGAACGAAATATATACAATAGAAAATATAATTTTAAAAATGCTCAATGAAGTATAAGGAAAATTAAGAAAGCAAAATAAAATTTGGTTTAATTATAAATGACATTTTTTTTTCAAAACTACTTAATGTAATATTCTTAATTGTCTATGTATGAGAAAGGATGATATATCACAACCCCTGTTTCCTTATAATAATAAAATAATTTTCTCGAAAATTTGGCGAAAGAAATAACAGGAGAAGATTTTGCATGTTTATAGCATGAAAGCGTTATTACGATCACACTACTGTGCATAAGGAGTGACCTCTGCTTCTAATGCAAATCATCGCCAGTTGAAGGTCAATTGGACATTGTTTTGAAAACATGCTCTTCGTTTACTATGTGCTAATGGGAAAACCTCCATCTGAGGGCATGGCAGTTCCACTCATATGTTTTTTGTTGTATGTGTACATTTTGTATGCGAAGCACGTGTGCTTAATAGAGGTTCACTTTATTCCCCAGATCATAGGTGCACGAACTGAAAGCTTGTCTGAGGTTCCCACGCTGTTGTACAGCATGGGTTTTGCCCACCAGAGCAAATACACCATTCGACCCGAAAGTCCCATGTTTGATCCTGAAAACGAAATGCATCAGATATAAACATATTTTCCTTTAGCACTGCTTATATGAAGTCTTTAGCCCAATTAAGGTTATAAGCTCGGATTTTATGAAAAGTTAACAGAACGAAAATACTAGGCCGCTATTTTGATTATGGCATATAGAAATTTAGAAATTTCAGGTAGGCACTTTGAGATTTCCACTAAACATCCTAACTGCATTAACAATGATTGCATTTCTTTCTCCATTATCATAAGGTCACAGTTCTGTCGACGCGCGCGCACACAAACACACACACACACACACACACACAAAAGACAGAAAGAAAGGGGGGGAAAGACAGAAAAGAACAAATGAAGCGTGCGGAGAAAAAAGTTACCTATTTCTAAATGCTCCCGGATAAAACATTGTTCAGTTAGCTTGGTAAAATAAATTATACGGTATGAAAATAATCAAATATTTTATATTCTGTTGGTTCTATTTGCTATAGCTTTTCATAATCTTAAGATATTAAAGCCCTTGAGGTGGAATTTATGAGCTGTCTCTCCCAATTAAATTAGAGTTATTATATCAATTAATTTTATGTAACTTCCTTATTATAGTCAAGAGTGTAGTATAATTTCTTTTACACTTATTGAAATTTTGTGCATGTGATTTTCTTACCAGGACATTTTCTGTTCTTGACCTGAAAACGGAAACAGAAACTTATTGTCCATCATAAACAATATTTGAATAGATGACCCAAGCAAAACTGCAAACCGATATTTCCTGGAGAATTGTAAAGCATAGTCCTTGGAAAAGATGTTTATTTTGTTTGCATTTAGGGGGCTGTGTTTTTGTTATTTTAGGTAAGGGCAAAAGCAATAAACATACGAGGGTGAAAAGACAGGCCGATAACCTCTCTAAGAGAAGAAGCTAGCAGCTTCAGTTGATATCTACATGCAAAAAGTCATGTAGGCCATATGACCAATAATATAGCAGTAAAAGACCGGGGGGAACAGATTATCCAATAAAACGCGAAAATGGAAGAAAATATAGATTTTTCTTAAATCATATTTAAAAAGAATAAGGGACCTTCGGGAGACTGGAAGACTACCATGTTTATTTAGGCTTGTAATTTTGCGACGCATCCTCAGTGGGGCATTAGCAGTGTGGAAGATAGGCATAGGCAGTTCAGTTCAGTCAGTGGAAGAGAAGTTTCATCTCAGAGCTAGTTGAGCTCAATTGCGTCTCAGGATCAATCGTTATCAAATTAAGCATTATAGTTGTATGAAGTTAGTGAACATCTTGACCTATATTATTAAGTTAACAGTAGAGAGTTTTAGAATTATTAAAATGCATTAGCACGTCAGAGTGATTGTCATAGTTAGTGCTAAAGTGGCACATATTGCCCAAGAAATTCTCCAAGAAGTAACGGTGGCACATTTCAGTGCAACAAACTCTGATAAATCGTGCTACATATCATAACAATACATATCTTGTTAACCACCTGGTTTATTCCCTCACTCCTTCCCCTATGTTATCAAGAAGACCTAAAAATATCCAGCAGAAGAGTCTCAACAATCGTGGCAAAACTAAAGTCAGCAGAAACCAATCCTCGGAGAGGAAGAAATTAACATTACCCCAGAGATTCCAATTATTAATCAAAATAATCAAATTAAATCCTTTCCATAAGTATTCTCTACATTGCCATCCTTATTAATGAAATGCGTGTTACACTTTTACTTTGTCATCCTGCAGAACATAATGTACAGGAATTACTAACACTGTGTAACCCAGTCAGATTAATTTTAGTATTCTTAAGCATGTGGATCCTGTGTTTTCCATTAGGATTATTTTTAACAAATCTCATTCTAAGTCTTAATAACTATTTATCCCTAAACAATGCTTTATAAATGTCTACCTGCACGATTTAATAAAATGTGTTATAATTTAATTTTTGTTATCTTAGGAAAATATGAGGTTATTGGTAAGACAAGTGATTTTTCATCTGTAAAAGCTACTGTTATAAATAGTAGATAGCTAAATATAAATAAAAATATCTGTAAAGCAGAAAATATTCTTAAAAACAATACCTATTATTAGCCGGGATTTAAAAAATATATTTAATTACAAGGAAAATATGGATATAAGAAAAAAAATGAGCCCAAAATTGTTCAGTTATCTAAAGGCATACGGAAGTTAATAGTAACGTAAATTAAAGAAGTCTCTGGAGAGGTATGAAGTGAATATTTATACTTCCTATTCGTTGAAGGCTTACTATTGCATATCTTCATTAAAGAAAACAAAACTTACTAATTCAATGACCAGAAAGAAACTTCTGGACCTATGAAGTCAAAATCAGTTAGAACATTGTTGGAGAAAGATAAAGGGGCTAACACAAATTATTACTATTTTTAAGACTTTTTAAATAAAATATTGGTCAATTATTAATCAAAGTTTGAAGAACATTACCTTACTAGATTAAATTCTTCTAGGAAGGGGTTGAAATATGAACATGTGATGAAGAAATAAAAACAGGTGTACAAATATTATAGAGAGCGTGCCAAAGAGTACTGAAATGCTAATAGAATAAAAATTCTGGCATAAAAAACACAAATTTTCTGTCTATTTGCCTGATATAGGCTTTTAGAATGCCAAATCGTTATCTTAATCTATTAATTTTAACAATTATATAGTTCAGAAAAGACCTTACATAACCCCAAAGCCGGTATTAATTGTTGTGTAGTGAAATAGACCATCTGTGATCGTAGCTGCATGATTGTGAATATGCAGAAAGATACTAGTATCTGTAACAAATGCTTAGCAGAGATGAGAATATGAAAGAAATACTCACTAGCCATTCATGATCCTCAGCATCGTACAACCTAATTGCTAAAGTAAGCTGTTAGCTATTAATTAGAGAAATATTGCGTTCATTATTGTCATGTTCCTTTTATTAGTTCTTATGTTGACTACTGATATCTGAGAATGCCAGGAGGCTCTGTAGGGTCTTAAACATTCCGTCTTTGTTACTTCAATTCAAAGAAAAGATGCACTTCAGAATGTTCTTCTTCCAAATAGTTCCTCGACTTCAATCACGACTGGATGAATCATCAGCACATAAAAATTACTTCATAAAATGTTCAATTTTTGTGACCAATGCAGAAACTGCGGCAAGATACATTTTTACATAACATATAGTAAGCACAGCTAGAGCTTGTGTAGATAAATACTTACATGCCTAAGCCAGGAAACAACTGTGAAATAAATTTTCACGGCAATTCATGTCTGGTTTCCTGACACTAAGTGAATATACGTTACTATATAATTAGCTCTTTTAACAACGTTGTGTTTAACACAACTGACCAGATGACAAGAGTCGTTCTGAGCGTTTCGTGCTTGACAAATGATAAACGCTAATGATGCCACTTAGGATTTTTTCCTATTAGCGTCTTATAGTGTGATTCTTGTTGGAAGAATTAAACACAGAAAATAACGAGGAGTGTTATCGAAATCCACTTAGTGTTTTATGTGGCCTCAGGTTAACAACCTTCTACTTCTAGAGCACAGTACTAAAAGAGACGATCAACACAACGTAATTGATGTCTTATGCATGTACAATTTCTAGAAAAGTAGTTTGTAGTTTTTCTTGTTCCTGTTCCATTTCTATTGTAGCTAGAGATGTGGGATGACCCTTCATCTTATTGCAAAACGTTTCGTGTACAAAGTACTGTGAGCTGTTCTGGGAGTATCAACAAAAATGACCGTGTCACATTTTAAATTAATGCATACATTACATCTAAAAGATAACAATTTTCAGTTATTTGAGATGATTTCGGAAAAATGGTACACATACATATTCTTATTTCATAAACTTAAAAGCAAAAATACAAATTAAAAAGAAAACTATAATAAAGATGAATGTTTTACATAACGTTCTGTTGAAACACTTCAAAAACGTAATGGCTTTAAGACTCTAAAATCAAGATTCTATTATTAAATATCCAGCAAAAATCTGTTATGTTGTTGACAAATGTAGGTATTGCAAATGATACGTTCATACGGTGCGGTCATTTTTGTATTCCCCCGGAGTGTTTTGCCTATGGGAGAACGGCCCACTCGTTAGCCGGTTAGTCGGCCAGACGGATCTGGGTAATTAGCAGAAGGTAAAACAATAAAAAAAATCATCTATATACACAAACCATTTTAAGAGGCTCATTACCAAATTATCAAATGACTTAGTGAAACTTCCCGCATTTTTGTTATCTATTTAGGAAATTATTTATCACTTGATTTAGTTCATTTTGAGAAATCCGGACAATTTCTTTGAGTTCTTGTATGGTGTACGAGTACGCCTTGTACTCGGTATTTTATAATTTACTCCAGACATAATAATCCCAAGCTGTTAAAACGGGGAACAAACGGGGTCACAAATCCCTACTAATAACTCTGTCTTGCGGAGACACATTGTGGAATTATTCGCAGTAAAAGCAGTGACAGAGTCCTGTTGAAAAAATGCATGATCACTTTTCCTGTCGGTTAATTCTGTGATAAAAGGTTTAGTATGTTATTCACATAAATAACAAAATCAACTGTATGCTTAAAAAGTTGGTATATAATTCGTTCACCATTGAGTTAACATATATTAATCTACATAAAGACATGCTGTGCCGTTGTAAACACACGAGAAATTATACACTTTATTTATACCGTAGAATTAAGAAACAAAACACGCACTGCGCTACGATTATGATAGTTAGCAAGGTCAACAAGTAAGCAAGTAGACTTGCTACCTGCTCCACGGCGCCGCAAACGAGTAGGTGCTCGAGCATAGAAAACCCCAGCGCCACGGGGGAAAGCATCATTAATCCACGGTAGAACTGAATGGTTTATTATTGCAGTTACAGAAAAATAGCAGTAAATTTACATGAAAATAGAAATGCTCTAATAGAACATTAACTTGATATGTTTGGAGAATATAACAGCTGAGTAAATAACATTGAATTTATTATTTCTTTTTAATTCTATTGGTTTTCGTTTGGGAAACGCTCCATTTGATAGATACTAGTTTTGATGTATGTAGGTTAGGTTGCGTTTTATCACATATTAGACAAACTACACTTTCCATTTTACAGTGATTGAGGAGTCATATAAATTGTATTTTCTGACATAATGCATACATATTTAGAGTAAAAGACTTATGGGACCTGATTTCAGTGATGACTGGTGACTCACAGCAGCAAACTCCCAAAAGCACCAGAGGAATATAATGGGAAGCAGATTTTCAAAAGATCGTTAATGCAGAGCCTTGAAGAGAAATTGGACCACGACTTTCAGATAAGATGTTGGGCTTTCTTAGGTTTGGTTCATTATGAAGATTGTAGAAAGTCTATTGAAAAATCCTAGCAAAGCTGCAATAACCCCAGGGACAATTATACAAATTCTTAACTTACTATGGCAAAGATTTTGATTCTGTACAGTAGAGCATGGGTGACAAGACAACAGAACAATGTTCTTTCAGAAAATGTATGCAACTCAAACAAAATAGAAATATCTAATTAGAAAACCAACACAAACGCCAAGCGTAACAAAATGTCGGAGCAGGAAAAAGAAAATGTATGTTAATAAATAAAATGAAGATAGAATTTATCATCTCCCGGAAAAAGGGATGACTTTCTGCAGAAAACACAACTGTTTGCTAAGGAAAATGGTACAATACGTTTAAATATTTGAGAATAGCACTGCAAATATTTGAGAAATTCTTGCGTGCCCACATGAAAACTGTTAATAACAAGCAGAAAGAAATGCCCCCCCCCCTACGAGGTATATTGCGTTAATCTTATTTGAGAATAGCTGGTACCAAAACAGCCGAGGAAGACCGAACAGCTAAAAGCGATACATTAAACATTCATTTTAAAACACACTTCTAGTAGACTGGTATATAAACTAGCCAGAAAGACTGTTCCTTAGAAGACCAGAGACTTAACAATCCTGCTGCCTACAACGGACCATTTGGAAAATGTAATAAGAAAAAAGAAAAGAACAGAATTGATTTCGTCTTCTATGCTACAGCCGCGATGATAGGAACTAAACAAAGACAAGTACTCGACTGGTAGTTCACGGTTTTCATGGCAAGATCTGTGTAGAGAAGAGAAGGCGTTGTATTCAAGATTCTCTTTTGAACTGCAGTTCACTAAAAGTGTGAAACGTACCGTTTCTAAGTTATACAAAAGAATAAAAGCACTAAAGAACTATTCTACAGGAAAGTAAAATTCTTAATACGAATTGTGTGTAGATTATTATTATTATTATTATTATTATTATTATTATTATTATTATTATTATTATTATTATTATTATTATTTTAATAGTATTAAAACTAACCACAAGATGGCGCGGACACAAATACTGGAACCAGATGTGCAATAACTGATCTCAGCATGTTCTTTTCTTTTGGCGCTACAGCCCGGGGTGAGCCTTGGCCTGTCGCAGTGAGCTCTGCTTCCTCTATCTCCGTCTTATGACTTCTTTGATAGAGGCAGTATTGCAGGGGGGCACATGATCAGCATACCGACACCCCTCAGGTCACCTATCACGTGGCTCTCGTGTCGAAGAACGCCATCTCTCCATCAGGCAACTGCCCTCACTAGGCCGGGTGGACCGCGTTCGAATCCGGGCCGGCAATCAGCAACGCTAACCACTAGATCAAGGAGTTGGTCGATCTCACCATTCAGTAAACAAAATATGAATTCCTGCATACGTTGAAAATGAAACCTAGTTCAGTGTTGTAGCTTAGTTACTTCATAATGTACGAGGCGCTCTTGGGAAACAAAGCTACTTCTGCCTTGATCAAGGAGTTGGCACTTTTGATAACAAGGGCTTGACACAGAAAACTATGCTAGCAGAAAGAGACATTTTCCAGACTCAAGGAATAAGGAAGAGCTATTTTAAATGTTTGTCCTCTTCCAGGATAAGAAAACCAATGGGTCGTTACAAAAACTACCCATGAAAATGAGGGAGGAAGGAAAATTGTAATAATTATAACATTTTGCTCCACCAAAAAAAAAAAAAGTTCGCATTTTTTCTTACTTTTGGGAATATTTTAGTACCTACTGTTGATAAAATGCAAAAAAAAAAATATCTAATTTCAAAATGTACATGTTGCATGATCCGTTGTTACTCTATAAATGTGTCTTTCAGCAATGAGATAACATTAAATGTATAAGGTATGGTAGCACTGTGTTAAAATACACGTCAAAACGGAATGATATGTGAATGTCCTTAAGTTCCTTGCTCAAGGAAAGTGACGTAACAAACGGCAACATGTTACATGGCTAAAGGGGGAGGGGGAGAGCATTCTTGTGCCTCACCCATGGCCGGTTTAAATAGCGAGCTCAGTGAATAGCATACAAATACCACCAACACGTGACGTAACGCACAACAATGTGTGGCAAACATACATACATGTCAAATTACCATGCGTCGAAACAAATGAGGAACATTTCCATGACAACGCCATTGTGAATGTAAAGAACGTTATTTAGATAGATGTCTCCAGAAGTTTGAAAAGGGTGAATGCCCATGTATTCTTGACTTCCAACGTGAGTTCCTTGTTCTGTTGCATCATCTCCTAATTGTAGTTATTTCATTATTAAGACCTTCTTTAATTTAACGAAACATTAAATTATGTTTTTTTTTTTTTTTTTTTTCCCCAAAATGTTTTCCTAATCTTGATAACTGCCTCACAAACTCTCAGCATATCGTTTAAAAATTTACATTTTACGTTTTTTTCTATGTATTGTATACAACCTCTCGCATACAACCAAGATTTGTGGTCAGTTGTTTTCAATATTTGTCGATTTCATCCGAAATTCCAATAGCCAGGACTTTGTGAAACAATGCAAAAGGAATGAAACTGTGTTTCCTTCAAATTTTACATTACAAAGCCTCTCCATGCCATGCATTCAAGTTGGCTGAATTCAACCTATTGAATCATCATCCTATAAGTCAAGGGATGTACACCCATTTTCTGTGGTAAACTTTTATTCAGTAATGAACAATACATGTTTCCAATCAATAGGCATTTAATATCGGCTTATTGAAGCTTTCTATTCTTACTTTTCCTGACCAGAGCTTCTTAACTGAATATACATAACTCTGGAATATATCTGAGGTGTATTTCTAGACGTTTCTCTTTTTACAACCACTGAGATGAAGTAATTTTACATCTTCAAAGCTGTCCTTGTGGAATATCCTTGCTGTCAGTTGTGTTTGTCTAACAAGAAGCATTCTACATCATTTTTGGCAAGCTAATGTACTGAAAACTTTAAAAAAATGATGATCACTGGACTTTTTAACTGTTATTTTTAAATGTGGTACCATAGTAAACCCTCAACATGTGTACTTAACTTAGTCAACTAACAAAATGCTGTTCTCTAAGTAGTACTAGAGTCCACTGCTACCTATGCCGCTGCCTTTTCCATACAATCAATATAAATAAACGATTCTTTAGTCGTTCTTCGTATTAATATAAAAATGTCATTATCTACTCTTCTGTATTATTAACAAAATAGGAATATTTTGCAAACATTTTTTTAAGAAAAGCCTTTAATGAACCGTGATTACAAATAGTGTATTTATAAACGAGTTATAGCAATAATAATCGACAGGATATCTGCACGTTAAACAAATGTCCCCTTTAATCACACTTTACGTGACCGTTGTTTCCATCTTTTCCTTTTTGTTATTAATCGTGACTTGTTTCACGACCGCGGATAACGCAACTGACACATCATGACCTTGCTGAGTACAACATTACGAAGCTATACTGTGTCATCATTTTGCATGAGACTGCATTAGCCCACCTCTGTTAAATCATCCAGGGAAATAATGTTCTTTCCTGTCTTATGAGTAGTTTTGTATTACTTATGAAATGTAAAAATAATCAAACTTATAAATTTAAAAAAAAGTTAAGAAGGATTTATTTGAGTTTTGAAATTGGATTATGAGGAAAAGGGAAAACATAAAAATTAGTAAGCAGTATTGCAGGAACAAGTTTAATCACTGAAAGTACAGGATGTCTGATAAATCACATCCTATTTTTAAATTGTTATACTTTCTCTATTGAATGTTGGATTTTGTTAAAAATGGCGACATTATACTCCCCATTCATTGGGTTTTTCTTTTTCTTTTATTTCAGTTGAAATACCACATGTCTTGAGTGTTAAAGAGAGGGCCGGAGTAGCAGTTCGGTGTGATGTCTGGGGATGTGAAGTACGAGTACAAAGGTTGTGGAGGGCTGAGCGTGGAATCCATGGAATCCATGCAACGCAAAAATAATTAAAAATTATGATAGGAAGCTACTTTACACTTTCTGAATTAAATTCATTTAATAAGAAACTAGATATCCTTAAAAACGAAAACATTTCATTACCAACTAAATATTAATGACATTTATAAAACAATGAACAATTATATTCAATTAAATCTTTTAAACTCTCTTACTTTAAATGTAAACTCTCCTGAAAAGTTTTATGTGAATAATTTGGATTCCCAAAATTAGGTTTGGCAACATTGAAAGTTGTAACTAGTTATGAACGGGAGCTATGAAAAATTAACAAAAGATATTATTTAAATTCCTTTTTGGTTATTATTATATTTGTAATGTATTAATTCTAACAAATTCGTTTACTTTTTTTTTGGCCAAATAACCCATCAACGCCAAAAAATAGTATTAATTGTTTCCATTATAACATGGAATTTCCCCATAAAATAATGACATTGTTTTTATAGATAAAATGATAAGAGCCTAACAATGGGAATCTTGTAGTTTCAATATTTAATTACTATGCATAATGATGAATGCATTAACGAACGTAATTACTTTTGTATGATTACAGCACACAGTGATGAATACCTTACAGTTGATCCTAGTGATCTAGAAATATTGAACCTCCTAGACCAAGGTCGCGGGTTCAATCCCGGCCAGGATCGATGGATTTCTTAGGGCGTAAGAACCCTAAGCATTTCCTTCGGAAGGGAAGTAAAGCCGTGGGTCCAGTGTCCTAAATTTACGGCACGTAAAAGAACCTCAAGCCTGAAAGAAGGGCTTTCTCGGCTGTTTCACGCTCTGAATAGAATGGAACGCTGATGACCTGAGATATTAAAGAGTGCCCTTAAATAAACCATCCAAATAGATAAATAAGGAATATGGCGGTCTTATGGTATCAATCTTTGTCGTTATTCATGTAAAGAAGATTGGTGTTTACTTCCAAGCCCTGCATGGCATGTTAATTAGAATGTATTTAAAGGTAAAAAGAATTGGAGCGTCAAAGTTAATGGTGCTTGTTCTACAATTCTACTTTAAACACTTTAATACATGTCACAATTATGTAATGAACATTCAGCGGATTATTAGCAAGTACAGTTAGATAGACAGTGGCAAACAGCAGCAACTGTGTGCGTGCGTGTGTGTTTTTTTTCACTAACGAGCAAAATGTGCGGTTTTTTCTTTGATGTTTTGGACTCGACCTGCTTTTTCCAAAAAAGGTTTGATCACCGTATGCCAAAGATAAAAAACTGTTCAAATGCACCTCCCTGTGCTTTGGTTAGATATTTTGAATACGCTCCTGCATTAACTTCTAGCTTCTAGACTTATTTGTGCGTCTAAATCCTAAATATGACTTCCTTCGAAAGAGGTCCGATGCAGTACATTTACGGTGTTAGTGCTTTGGTGTCTTCGAGTCAGAGGGCTGTGAGATTAACGTCATAAGGTTTTCAAAGAATATATTACATTTTGAAATGGCAAAGAAACAAAATAGAAAATTTAGAGAAATTTTAAAGTTCAGTGAACTAAAGAAAGAATTGGGTTCTGTTGAATTTTCAGGAAATATGGGTACAATATAAGTTCTATTGACAGAGTGAGGGGACCTGTCACTAGATCCTCTGAACGGAGGCATGACGTTACCTGATCAGCAGAACCATATGAATGTTTGAATCTATCTCACGAATTACAAGAAGTACGCCAAATATTTGATAAGAGAAAACTAATTGAAAATTATCCTCTTATAAACAATAGGAATTAAATAAGAACAACATTTCAGAAATTTCAATATAAATTTAGCAAATATAAATTACTACCGAAAATGTACGTCAAGTGGCAATTCTAGGAAGGAAATTCAAAACTTATCCCTGTTAAACCCAGCTGAGTGTCTAGTTGCATAATGAATATAGAGAAAATATGTGTAAAATATTTATGTGAAAATATCAGATTTGAAAATATAATAATAATAATAATAATAATAATAATAATAATAATAATAATAATAATAATAATAATACATTCTGATAGTTTAAAGAGGTTAAGATTTTGTAAAAATATTTTTTATCTATCAGCTGTAAATACATTATCAATATCAGCTCCTAAAATATAAACGCTCTTTTAGATAATAATTGCTATCTCACTAAGTAATCTGGTTATTTATATTTCCGGTATAATTGTTTATTAGCTTAATGAACGTTAATCAAGCCTTCAAAATTTAGATTCTGAACAATAAGTAAAATTTTGGTTGCTACTTTGAAACCCGTACCTGGAAAAGGAAATTTGACTAATAAGTTCACGAGCATGATCATCAGTGGAACGTTGCGAAAGCCTACGTAAATACCTGAACATTTTTTTTAGAAATTCTAAATCCCAGGTGCATAACTGATTTTTTTTTTTCTTTTGCAATAACGTTTTTTCTAATAATTCCCTCGGCAATGTCTATGGAACTATTCAGAAACATTTCAACTGCAAGAACTAACCTTCAAGTGGCCTTTCTTACACACTGAACTTTGCTTTTTCCTCCTAATGAATGAGAACATAGTGTTGGATGTAACCACCATCACAGATAGCCTTGTGCTGGTAAACCGCAACGTAAATCAACAATTGAAAAACAGCAACCTCGTGAGGCTTGCTATTTTAAATAAGAACGTATATCTTCACTTAATGTCCTGCTTACAGAACAAATGCAATTAATTTTTAGACGTTTCCGCAGTTTCATAATCGCCGTCAGCATTGGCATCAACAACAACACCACTCTAACGTGCTCCTTTCGCAGAGAAACATTTTTCATCTTTCCATGCATTTTCCTTTCGTTTGTCTTCCTATAGATATGTCAATATCGTCATCAACATAATGAGCACGGTGTTAACGCATTAGACAGAAGAAAAATATGACGAATTAAAAAACTCGATCGTTAAATAACTGCATTGGTATAGTTATGAACGGCCGGCGTGAAATAAAAGACTATAGAAGAAAAATGGAATTTAATTTAACTGCAGCAATGCAAAGTAGAATGCTAAGAATAATATGGATGGAATAAATTCGAATCGCTATCAAAATCAAAAAATACAGAAGGGAAGTTTGTGGGAAATTAATGGCTTTTAAGAATCGTATCGTAGAATTCATCATCATCATCACTACTTGAAGATAATAATAATAATAATAATAATAATAATAATAATAATAATAATATCGTACAGTCCTGCTTTATAAATGCACCATACTAGCACATTTTATAGTACCAAGCTCAAACTTTTTTGTTATAAATCGTAAACGAACAAATGGAAATTAATGAACATTCTGTACTTAATGAGCACATCGAGTACTGAAAGTGGTTGCTAGATGGCAAGGGGCAGCAAAGACCCGAAAATACGAATGAAATGGTGTGCTGTAATGTGAGAACGCGTATTTATTGTTGTTGTGCGAATGTATTAGGGTTGCTGGCTCACAACAGTTCAGAATTTGTACTACCGATAATTCTCCTTAATGTCATAAATCACGCCTTTTGCAGATTGTGGCAGTTAGTTGCGTCATAACTGTTGTGAGGCTCACCGGTCCCATTTTAGTTAGGAAAACACTGAACACCAATGCATTTTTGTGCTTTTTTTTCACAGAATTTGTTGAACAGTTTGGTAATGCGCAACTGGCTGCTTTCAGTAAGATGGGGGCGACTTGCCATTGCTTAAGTAAGCCAGTGGGAATAATCCAGAGTTTTTAGAAGACTGTGTCAACTCCAAGAATCTGTGGGCGCCATGATCGCCCGATTTTACAGCGTATCCGGGGGGAAAGAAGTGACAATCCGCGTATGATCTACACGAAGATAAGCAAATGAAGCGGGTGCACTGGCTGAAACTCGTATAGGTCGTAAGCAGGGTCAGTCGATCTATGCTTTCTGATGTCAGAAAGTACCATTTGCAGTTGAATAATCAAAACAGAACTGCACAATACATATAGAAATGTAACAGAATCTAATGTAGCGATTAGAAACGTTAACACGGAAATATATGAAGCGAATTTACCCTTAACCCGCTGCTGCAGTGCTCGATAGGAGGAGCAAACATTGGTAAGCAAGTGTGGCTGGTATTGGGCCCGTTTGAGACTCTGGCATTGGAGAATAATGTTAGGAATGAGATTCAGAATATTGGTGTTGCAACATTTGGACTCTTTACGTGCAGCGGCGCGTCGATATGTGCCTAGCAGAGAGCGGCGGTCACTTCTAACAGTTGGCGATATTTATGATGCTTACGGTATACGTGAAAGCATATTTCCTGAAAATCTTATCAACTTCCATTTACTTGTTAAGTTTAAAAAAAAAAAAAAAACAAAAAAAAAAAAAACATTTGAATCGGCTCTGCAAAAATTACTCTGTATAACCTATAAAATTTTGGCGTTTTGTTATTCCTTGCAAGTATTCGAAAAATGTGTATTAAGGTCGATTTTATACTGTTAACTTTATCAAATATAGACTAAAGACCAACCTTTAACATTATTTGTGATAAAGAAGAAAATTAGAACCCAAAACTAGGAAAGAGACATGATTTAAAATGTATAATAGTTATCAGAAGTGGTAGCAGCGGTTTCTCTATCAAAGAGACACCTGTGAAGTGCAGGCTTCAGAAATTGTCTAATTCTTCAGAGTTTAATTCAAAAACTGAACGTATAATACTTTCTTTTTGTATTTCCAGTATCAGTAACCTAGAAAGCATGAAAGGGGTGCATGTTGCCCACGAAGTCTTGAAGAGAACTACAACACAGTACTTAAAATGGTTCTACAGCTACACAAATAAAAAAAAAAAAAATTTGTATTGCAGTAACTTATGAAGTAAACTATACACTACTTTTCCAAAATCCTTCAGGAGAAACTATATTTCTCATATCAAATATCTCTCAACCATTATTACTGTTCAATTTAGAAAGATTCCTTCAGTGCCTTAACTACAAGATATTACTTGTTGATTGTTTTATTTTCGGATACTCGTTAACATCTCAGGTCATCAGCGTCCCATCAAGGTATCACTAAAATATCTCCTGAGAATAAAGCAACAACCTCTTCCATCTTCTTCTTTGACGTTAAAGAACACTACTTCAAAAAAAAACATGCAAAATGCTACTAAGCTAAAAGATAATGGATTTCATTTATGACATGTTTATGTTACCTATCGTAATTTTCTTGCATTCTGTTATACATGACCCATTGTGCTTCACTTCATGACAAATAATGCCTTAATGAGTATAACCCGTGATTAGATAATAATACTACTAACTGCAGGAACAATTCTTGGAACGCGGCACTTAATTATCTTTGTTTTTTACTCAACATAAACAGCAAATAACTAATTGTCTTCTGTTAGCGATGGGCAAGTTTTGCGAAGTCATCACTATCTGTTTCCGCAACCAATCTCTGATGTCCTTCTCAGGTTTTCACTGGATACACAATCTTTGGAAAAGGTAGAAATCATAAATGCCCTCACTCTCTCAGTTGCTGTTATAGTGAGACGAAAATTGTGTAGTTTAGCATTGTCGTTGTAGAAAAAGTCTTTCTTTTTCCCTTCGAACCCTCATTAATGGCTGTTTAATGTTCAAAGCGCTCAAATATGACGTTTTGTCCCATACTGAAGAAACCAGCGAGGATAATAATATTCATAGTGGAATTTCTTTTCCTGGGTCAAGTTTTTGTGTTGATATTCTAATTGATTGGCGTTTTGCCTTTGGTCAAAATATTATAAAAAGAAAACATCCATCATTAGTGTAATTTATACTAAGTGACTGCTCCAAGAAATCCGTTCATGCTGACAGAGAATATTCGGTTATCTGATCAATACTGTATAGAAGTGATAAAGGGGTGCGATCTAAAGATGATTTATATGTTTCAGCTATTAAAATACTCACATACAACAAAGAATAATAGTCACCATATAACTAGAAAGGTGAGATCTTCTCAATGGACCAAAGGTCAAATCTTGAATTGAAGCAATATGAAGAGGAGGAGAAACAAAAAAGAAGAGAAAAGTGCTGTATCCTCCTCGTGTAGATGTATTTGATTATTTAGTTCTTAAATTTTAGACTTTAGTTCTGATGTTTATAAAGGAGTTATGCATTATATGGGCAGGGTAACTAGAAGAAATTTTCTTAATAAAGTTCGACCACCATTTGGATCAAATGCTACCGTGGTATGTTTTCCCTCAGCCTGAAAAGGTGCATACCAAGTAACTTTAGAAACTCCGAACTCATGCATGATTCATTTGGGTCATCGTTTCATTCACTCCATTCATAGTCTCCAAAGATCGTCACTTGGCGGCATATTAAACGCCTACAGTAAAAAAATTAATGGAATAATATTCTCAGATGTTTTTACCTTATAAACCAAAACAACAAAGAGGTTTTTGACAAAATAAGCAAGTTTAATTATTTATGTGGTAGTATAAAGAAAGCATTTAATAATATTACGAACTTTATAAAGCCTTGGCGGTTACGATGTCCCTGCATGGCTTTGAATTCTGGACTATGAACAAAAGAATCGTAACAGCAGAGATGGAAATCAGAACAGAATTAGGAATCTCTTTATTATTGAACAACATTAAAAAATACAGGAATACAGCCTATATAATGTTAATAAAATGGAAGATCATCGAATACCAAAACAAAATGGTTAAATATTAAGTCATAGGAAAATGAATAAAACTTCACGAAGGAAGTACAGCTATTGATGGAACAGTTCAATCTCACATAAGGTTTTTTTTTTATTCTTTTTATTTATGGACGCTCTTTAACAGCTCAGGTCATTAGCGTCCCATTCAAACGAAGGCGTGAAACGGCCAACAACTTTTGCTCAGAGGCCTCTTCTTTCAGGCTTGAGGTTCTTTATCGTGCCGTAAATGTACGCACGGAACCCATGACTTTACTTCCGTTCCGAAGGAAGCCATACTTACGATTTTTACGCCAGAAATCGGTTCAGACCGGGATCGAACCCGCGATCTTGGATTTAGGAGGCAAGTATGGTTACCACTACACCAGCAGGACCGACATAACCACTCACATAGTTTCAACTTGTGAAAGTAGAAAATTATATTATGTAATTAAGAACATAGATATTTATGAATTTGTGACTTATAAGAAAATAATAAAGTTGCTCCAAAGTTGAGTACATGCAGGTAACAAGAAACACAGGAGCATCTAAACTTTATATTTTCATCAATGAAATTGTCACTATTTAATTGATAGTTATATTTAAAACTACAAATTCTTTAAAAAAAAAAAACTTGAAATAATTCATTAACTTTGTTATAGTTGAGTATTAAAAGTACGTGTGTGTAACTTTTTGCTTATTTTTGAAATGCAAGTCATGCAGTTCATTCCGCCATTATTATAACTTATAAATATGGAAAACATGTTCGGAGGAGTTGTTGTAAATCTAATAAGGATAATTTTATTAATCACTGTAGTGATTTTAACACACAGTGCATGCTCTCAGTTAAAGACAGTCTTTTTGTTGTTCAGAATTCAAAATTCTTCCCGCGTTTTATCTCAGAGATGTTTGTAACTGCTCGAACCAAACGTTGCTGTTTTTCAAAGAACGGGATCTCACACTAATAATATTTATAGCTGGACGATTTTTCCGACGAAACACGTTCCCTTTCTCACATGCTGCGTGATTCATTCTGAACACTCCTGGGCATTCTATACCTTATAGAGACGGTTACAGCTTTGTGCGGGAAATTTTTATGAAACGAGGAAACCAGTTCTACCAGCGCATGTAGGATAGATCGGCATTGTGCGCTTGCAACAAAATTTTCTACATTTGCGTTGCAGCTTATTTGATGACATTTTTCATCTAATGGCATTGTGATCGATAGTCGTTTTTCATATTGGTGCTTTATTGGCGTGGCGTTTTGATGCATGACTACTGAAACATTGAGAAACTATCTCAGAGGAAGAGGTCTCAATTATCTGGTGAAAAGCCAAGTGATAATGCACAGACAACTAACGATTGTCATATTTTATACTTAGCACATAATAAATTATAGACTTTTAGACTGTTATCTTCTCTTGGTTTCTGGCTTGAGGCGACGTTTTGATGTACTGTGCAAGAAGAATGCTCTAGGGTGGCAAAGCAAATCATAGTTTTTCAATGTATTAGTATCTAGCTTTCGAAGGATGTCATCATTCGGTTTATCTTATTTACATGAGCTCTGTCTTTGAAAGTGGCTCCTACAATGTAAGTAAAAACACTGGAATGAGCCAGTACTGCCGCTCTTGAACAGATGGTCGATATCACTTAGTTCATTGTCAACAGACCTAATACTCCTTTCACGAGTAAGCATTTTCCTTGGGCTTCTTATTGTGTTTAACTTTACAGATGTTTCACAGAAACCCTACATCACTGAAAACAAAGGATATCCTTGACCTCGACGTCACTCGAATGTGTTTGCTCAAGCGATGTCTAAAATAATTTCATTAGCACCAGTATCATATGCGATAAGCTTGTGATAATTCCTTTAACGTCAATGACAGAGAGATGGCCCAACAACGAAGGCGTGAAACGGAGTCCAGGGTTAACTTTTTTAATTCTATATGAAAATCTCGACCTATTTAAATGGACCTTTGTTCAGATAAATGTTTTTTTTTTTTTTTCAGATTATGTTCCACCAAATTTATAAAATTTGGGATGACTAAACTGTTGTAGCTCTTACATTAATGTAGAATAAGCATCTGGGTTCGATTCTCAGAAGCGTAATTCGATTTTTTTCCCTTTCCCGATATTTCATCAATTAAATTAAGGTAATTGTAGGTATTAAGGATCTCATCTCTCATTTGGGAATTTTTCTTCATTTTAAAGACTTGTGGCCGCATGAAATCTTTGGCAATCATACCACGACCTAAAGAAAAGAAGTGCCTACAGGGATTACTTATATGAAAGGCGGTTAAGTGAAAACATGGCGATTGATCTGGCAAGCCAGTTGTATCATCCATAATCAGAAACAAAAATTTTCATAAGGAAAGATGAGTTGTCTTATAATTTATTGCTATTTATAACCAGCGCTCTTTAATCTCATGGTTGATCTGTGTTACCGAAAACACAGCTTTTCCGATCTCCATTTTTCTAGCTTGAGAACGCTTAAGAATGTACAAAAGACTTCAGTTTAAAATGCAAAATTTTGCTAGCTTAAATGATCCAGATTTAGTGAAAGAATGAATAAATTTATTCCACAATTAACTTTACAACTTGTTACAACAACATATCCTCAATTTACAATAACAACTATAACTTTACATACATTTTTAACCTACTCCTTTTACTCTAGATCCTAGCAGCATCCTCTGAATAGTTTCCTATCTCGTTAACCACGTGGTTGTCTGACTGTAAGAAAACTCCTTTTACTTTCTTCCTCTTTTGTTCCCCTTCTCTTTGACTTTACCTAAAAACTCTCCGATGTTTTTTACTCTTGTTACTTAACTTACACTAAATCCTTCTGTAAATTATCCCAAATGTTTTACCGCCATCATTTGACTTTCCCGTATTCCAATAAATAATGGGACACACTGACTACTTCCCCATAGATACTGCATCTATTATCGTCTCCTCTATATCCTTTCAGGAGTATTACTGTGTTTGTAATACTAGAGTTCTGCGATTTATTTAAGATACCTCAGTTTTTTCATAGTTACATATGTAAAAATACTTAAAATTATGAATTCTGAACTAATACATTGCTTCTAGGAAAAGTATCTTTAACGAAAAATATTACAGCTGTTATATATCAACTCTCTGAGAGCATGTTTGGTCAAAGTATCTCCGGAAACAGTTGTAAAACAAAATCTAAAATTAGATTTCTAAGAAATATTTGTATTAACTTCCTTCCTTAAAGAAAAAGATGTGTTCTTTCGGGGCTTAGAATGTTTGAAGCAGCTAACTTAGGTTTAGAGAGTTTGCCTGCAATACAATAATATTTTAAGTATTTCCTTATCTTACAGAGGCTATTTGATAAGAACGGTCCATGTTACAGTGCATCCACATAAAGCCGGGGTGCAGAACTTTATTACTACAGCTGCTAAATTTAGTTCGCAAGCTTCTAGAATCTTTAGAACTAAAATTAACCACCCATTTACAATGTGGTTGCACAAGTGCATTTAAGAAAGAGAATTCAATAAACATATCATAGTAAAGCACCTATGTAAACAACATAAACATTCATTCTTTGGTTTTCATGATAAAAAACTTGTTGATTAGCCTATGATTAAACCTGGAATCTACAGAATAAATCTGTCTCTACAGAAAGCTTATATGTTTTGAAAATATGGTTTGACTGACTCAAATTAATACTTGGGTGTTGGTTTACCCAGTTTTTCAATTTAAAATTTCTCTTTCAGCGATAGTAAAGAATCAGGCTTACAGTATAAGATTTGCGAAATAAAGCAACTATTTCACAAATTAAAAGACGAAACTTCACCACCCTGCCATTTAACAGCCATCTACTAACGAAAGGACCGATTATGATTGCCTGCAATGAGAACATTGTTTCTTCAAATGTAATATTGCTCGACATTGAATTAATTACAAGTTTTTCTATATTTAATATGAATATATGACTGTGTTGTCATTAAAATATATTTTCGCTATAATTATCAGATTTCTTTTAAAATTGTTTATACAACTCTTTAACGCAGCAGAAATCAATCTATATAAAACTCGAGGCAAACGTTCCTGGGAACGCACTGGCCGGAAATGACGTTTCAAGTGGTGCAAACATGGCTCTTATGAGAAAGATACTCTGCTATTGCTTCCTCACACCTCTCCGGTCAATAATCCACAAGCTTATAGAGACATAATACACACAATAACCGCTAATACAAATATTAGGCGCAAGATGGAAGTCTCCTATAGACTTTTTACGCATAAAACACACCAACCAATAGTTATAAGAAATTAAACGTTGAAATATTTGACGGTAGCGCAAAAGCAACCCTCAGGCTGTCAGTTATTGGGCACACATAAAACAACTTTAATGATGGAACATTCCACGTCTACATAAACTGCAATATTAGTATTAATCTGACAAGGGCTGACTTGAGCATTTAATTTAAAAAAACACAATTTTAATCTTACATTGTATCAAATACCTTCGCAAAACTAAACGATTATTAAGAGGTATAGGTTGTTTCTCATGCTTTTTGTAACTATCGTATAATATTATTATTTTATACTGAATATTTGAAATAGTAATTTCCATTTTTGTCATTACAAGTCTATCATCCACCACTGGCTCTTTCCGCACTCTAAATTCAAAACTGCATAACAGTTGACGATGATTGCTAGAGAACGTTTGGGACTGTTATAGTGACCCTTACCTTTTAAATTAAAAGTGTGCTCATATCAGCCATCGTCACTTTTCTGCCACTTAGATTAATGTTCATGTAGGCTTGGGATGTCAGGGTCAGGGATGCTTAAAGTTGCTCTATACTACGGTTTGAAAGCGGAAGTCAAAGGGAAGGTGTGTCCACACCTCTCTCACAATTACATGTCCTTATGTTCAAAGGATATAAATACAATGCAAAGACCGATCTTGCCTTTTCGCATTTTCGAGAATATTTGGCGAAAAGATGGATAACTCAGAGGCTCATGTGTGTGAAGGAAGCTAAGTAACAGCGGAAAACTGCATACTGTTGCACTTTTGCTAAGCAATTGCTGTCATATCAACGCTACTTCAAGTAGGTACTATCTATGTAACAAATTTCAGTAATACATACATGCTCGCTTGGCCCAAAGTTGAAGAGACTCTTTAACACATTGGGGACCATGCTGTGCAGAGTTAACTGTCTACCAGTAAAGTCAATTGTTGACGGAACGGAAACTGAATGTTATCTCTGCCACTCGTGCATACTTCACTGAGAACGATACTCCGCTCTCTCAAGCTTTTATTAACTTTAGTACCATTCAAGTGGGTCGAATATTCTCCTCTTTTTAATCTTATCTCTCAACTGTCCTCTCCTCTGCAAACAAACTCAGTTGCAAAGATTTTATTTCACTATATTTCCGATTGATTGAAAAGACACATCATGTACATAATATTACAATTTTAGAGTAATAAACATGTTCCGTGTTTTAAACAGGAAACTAGTAATATAAGAACAGTTGCAAAAGGAAAGCTGGGGAGTAGAAGAACAAGGAAGAAATCAATAGATATACAAGATTTTTGAAAGCTCAGGCTTGTTCCGACCCCCTCCATCTATCCTGCCCCCATCCCTACTCCATCCTCTTCTTCGCTTCTACTAGCATCTGACCAACTGCCCAAGGAAATGATTTAATTAATACATCTGTTTGGCTGTTCATAAAAAAACATCACAGTGCCTGACACCATGCACATTTGTCCACTGTTCTTAAACTTTTTTTCACTGTCAGAAAGTTTGTTCCAGTTCTATTTTATGGCATTATATAAGTCTGGAAGAGAAACCATGGTAAACAAAAAATAGAGTAAATTATTTAAAACAAAATAATGTGAGAAAATCAGCACAAACTAAATAAAAACTCTTACAAAATTCCCTGTTACCGGCCATAATAAGGGAGTGAGTAAAAAATTAATATTTCCTAATTTATTTCTCTAAAATAAAAGCACGCAATCCGCTACAACTTATGTATTCGCTAATAAGTAAACCCGCTGCCTGGTGGCCTGTGCAGCGGAATATAGACGCAGCAACATTTTGAAAATGTTGATCAAGGATAATGAACAAATAGGCTAGAGTGGAAGTGGACGCACTTGTTCCATTTGTGTGGGCAGAAAATGTGTACGGAACGGATGTAATATCATCCGATGGATACAAAAAAATAGTGCCGTTAACTTGCGGAAGATCCAACGATTACAAATAAAAATCTGATGTTGGCAACATGTTCTCTACACACTTCACCATCTCTCCAACAAATGGCATTGCTAGCCTGAGTTCAACAGCCTCCCGTTGATAGCAAACAAGTTTGAATTTTGGGAATATGCTGGTAGAAAAACCCCAGGAAATGACTATAGAAGTATAGTTTTACAGAACGGGAGAAGAATAATAATGCAGTAAATAATCAATATAATCTGCTTAATAACAGGTATATAACACGTGTAAAATATATTTAAATTTTGAATAACAACAAATCGTAAAAAAGCAGGAAAAAATGTTAACACAGAATTGACGTAAATTACACGGAGCGGAAAGAAAAGCGTAAAAATTAAATTTTTTAACTCAATTCAAAATAAAAACCAATGTTTATTGAAACAAATACATAAATATTAAAACAAAATTTTCATAATAATTATTTAACATCTTATGATCCAAGTAAAGCATAATCACTATTTTTAAGCGCAAATTCTATCTATTATCGATTTTAATGCAGAAGAATCTTAAAACATGGTCAAATATCACAATAAAGAGAATTTTTTAAAAAAATGTTACAAAATGACACTTTTAATGGTTCTACGATTCTCTATGTAAGATAACACGGTCTCAGTAACGAGTGTTGACACCTCCAGCCCTAATTACACCTGCGATTCGATCAGGCATGCTCCAGATAAGATCTGCAATCTCCTATTGTGGTATCAGTTTCAATTCCACTTGAAGTGCAGCCCGAAGATCAGCCAGCGAGTCGGGTAATCGACTCTTAACACGCCTCCCAAGCATGTCCCAGGCATGTTCTATCGGGTTCAAACCTGGACTGTGTGTGACCATACAATATGCTCAATGCCAACCACATATAGGAACTCAGAAACACACGAGCAGTATGTGGACGAGCGTTACCATGCATAAGGATATATCGTCGACTATAACGGGTGCAAAAGGCGCTAAATGATCAACAAGAATATATTTAATGAGCCGATGAGCTGTCAGTGACCCATTCTTATGAACATCAATTCCGTTCTTGCATGATCCCTGTACAAACCAATTCTGAGCCGCCATTAAAAGGTGTCCTTGAAGAGAAATGCAGGGTGCATAGCGTTCTCCTGGTTTTCTCCAAACTCTTCTAGTGGGAGAAGGAGCAGCTGGTAAATAGTAATCAATAGCAAATGGTGTTATTGTAGATTATTCCTAAGCGTGATGAAATGGAATAGTATAATTTAAAAATCTCAATTACGTACTCAAGATTGTGGGTATGTAGATTTATTATATAGAATTTTTTACAATCCATAAAGCAATGTAATACAGTAATTATGTATTCTATTTTGGATTGAAATGGGGAGACCTAGATTTCATGTGGAGTGGAGGACAGCCTTCTGGACTAGCCGATGACCTTGGACTCATTTGTAGTAGAAGGTTACATTTGTTTTTGTTTATGTTTCACAATAAACTGAAAGCTGTTCTGATGGTTTTCAGTCAGTTGTGTATTATTAATTAGTGCATTAAGATTTTAATTTAATAATTTAAATTCATCTTTATGTTATGATTACAGTGTCATAAGATTAGTTGAAATTTTATTAAACTATTTCATAAATGTTCAATTAGTATTGTATATCCATTGTTTAAAATAAATATTATATAACTATTCTTCATATACACATATGTTCACTCAAATTTCCGTAATTTTACAGTCAACCTAGTATCTTTTTCTTTTTTTTTTAATTTTAGAAATCTTGTTCAGGAATGCACTTTTACTCGAACATTATATATGCGTGTAATTTCTCTTACACTAGATTAGTTCGATAATACATAATTATTGCCAGTTCAATTTCTTTGTCTGTCCAAGAGCCAACTTCTTTATCCAGTTTTCCGACAATCTTGCAGCACAAATTCTTACCCGAAACACGTGCTGATGAGAAAATGTCTGCCATTGTGCCCGCCCTCCCAAATTTCCAACTATGCCCTTATAACTTGCTATACACAACTGTCACAATAAGCTTACTTAATTAATACGATGATGTCTTGATATTATTGAAGCAGCCTCAAAATAGAAAATCGCTTCCAGCAGATTTACCGACATCTGCCACTACTTGACTTTTCCTTGTATGAACATATTTTCCCTATATTCTTTCTCTTGCCTTTTATAAGCTTAAAAATATTTCTGCTGAGGGCCACAGGTCAAGGACAACAATTTTTCTCTCACAAAACTTAAGATGACAACAATCAATGGGTGCTATCGATAATTAAAACAAAACTAGCGGTTTTCCTGCTCATGAATCATTCCCCAAATTTCTTCTTTTTCACTGTATCATCAACTAGGAAGTTTTATTCACTTAGATGCTAAAGTTTGAACAGGTCATGAAGGTAAGCGATTCATATAAGTTATACAATGACACTATCCACCCGCTCCCTTTTGTTTATAACACTTTTGAATATGATGTTCTCTGTACTGAAATATAGTTACTTGTGCAGAGAAAAATAATATGGAAAGTTTCTGTAACTTTATCAAAATTATAAAAATTCTAAAATCGAGATATTAATCACTGTACTAACTGAGTACTAAATGTTGTTTTTCTGACAAATTGTGCTAGCATCTCTCCAATTGCAGGGCACACTTCGAGATATACCTACATAATAGGGATATTAACAATTAATAGTTTTCTTAAACATATTTAGTAGTGAAATTTGCATTTTAGAGGTAATTTGTTCAGTACCTTTTAAACTTCAAGTCCATTGTAGAAACTTCTAATTATATTAATTTTAATATTTTCGTTTAGCATCTAGAAACCCTTGTAACTCCGATGTGCTTAACATATTTAATAGGTTGTCAGCACTTATAGCCTACATATTTGTAGATATTTATACTATACTGTTGACGTCGATATACTTGCGGATATTCAGGAAGATTCAAACGTGAACATCACTTGCAGCATTTACTATGAATTTCAGATGGTATAGAGAGTAATTATTATAATTATGAATTGTCTAATTCATTTGTCTAATCTTTAATGTATTTATTCTTGTGCACTACTCCGAAATATAAATAAAGTATAGAATATAGTATATAGACTAGAGTGGACACATTCAGCGCGTTCCTCACTCTGTCCGTGAAAACACGCGTAGACTCTTGGCTGATTCGCTCTGTATTTTAAATTAAACGAGGTACTTTAAAAGATGTGCATAGTTGCTAAAGTTTGTGATATGTGACAGTGTATTCAAGGTCGTTACAACATCTCCAAATCTTTAGAACAGTGTAATGTTATCAACAGATAAACAGGACGGTACCTGAGGATGACGAAGAAGAGATATTACTTTTAATTTAACATCAGCAATCTGTTTAAAGTTCAATAAACAATAGAAACTCTTACAACAATATCTGTTTGAAAAAGTAACACACTAAGAAGCGAATCAGCTGTAGTGATCTGGCAGCAATGGGAAATTTGGTAAGGTAGAAACGTGAATATTATCTATAAAAAGGTTTTGTTGTTTACTACTATAAATGCGCAATGAAACAGAAATCAGTGATGCCCAAACTTGCCGAGAAGTTAGTAACTGTGTGTGTGCGCGTGCATGCGTGTGTTTTTTTAACACCAAGGGCAGATAACAGAAGTCATTAACTTTTAAACGTAATGTAAACATAGGTTTTATTGCACATGTGTAACTTTTTATTGACAATCTCATAATGAAAGCTGTTTTTAATAGAATGTAGGCCACATGCACTGTCGAATTCTGTTTTTCTCAATTATAGCTTGAGGATAGGATAGGATAGTGAATAATAAACGCATGCAAACACAAATACTAAACGCGCGCGCGAGCGCACACACACATATATACCGAGGGTGCCAAAAATGTATACACACATTCACAGTCGATATTTATTTAATATATTTCAAAATTGAACCGAAAAACAACATGATGTTAATGTGTAACACATGATCATATGTGTAGCTCTAGGCTGACATTAGCACAAATATTCACTCCCAATTCAATGAAGGGACTAAATTAAGAACTGTTACAGATGTTTATTTCTGGCCAAGTACTGACCCGTTCGTAAGTGTAAACTAGCAATATATTACTTACGGTTTCACTATTTGTTGCTAACTAAGGAGAAGTTATGTATAGAACTCCGTAAGAGCTTCACTCTGTTTCATTAGATGTTCATTTTAGACCTGGTGAGAAGAAGAGACAATTGACCAGCTCTCTCTCTCTCCTTTAGGCCTTTATGAGCACTGCACATTTTGTGATCTTAAATTTAACATGGAAATCCCCACAGTATGTTGAGAGAAACCGGGAATTTCCACCCTCTTAAACTGCATTCCCCTATACTGCAGTTCGGTGGGGAAGGTCTGCCGCACAGCGCAACTGACATCGAAAACACAGTGATAGCACACATAAGGGTATATACTTGAGTAAAAATTGCGATTGAAATAAAAAATACTCGTAAAACCTAAAATTGTTGTAATAATTTTATATTTATTAGCCTATT
The DNA here is from genome assembly GCA_030762175.1 of Metallyticus violacea. NCBI lineage: Eukaryota > Metazoa > Arthropoda > Insecta > Mantodea > Metallyticidae > Metallyticus > Metallyticus violacea. The sequence continues at coordinate 14,285,934 of CM060838.1, read as the reverse complement.
ATCTTCCCCAGTTGGTTCTTGCAGTTTGATAAAGCTTGGAAGAAAGGTGTTTGGAATTTAGAGTAGTTGTCAATTTTTGTAATGCAAACTTTTATGTTTATCGCTACCATTTATCTTCATTGGAATACCGTAACCTATAATCATCATATAATGCAGCACTTTCACCGAGAAGAACAAAAAGTCGCAGTCACTACAGACCAAATCTCAATGCAGAAATTGATTGATTCAATTAGAAAGCACAGTGACCTCACTACTGCGCAACCACCTTCCGCCCTAACTCTTATTTATAATGGCTATTTTGGGGTTTTAAAATATATTAAAAATACTATCTTAAAACTTAAGGGTACTGTAATGTCATCACTTACAATTGCCTTATAAGTAATATAAAGTCAAAATGCTCGTCTATATCTGAGACATAAAGCATCTTTGAAGATCTGTGGCAATAAATAGGGTGTTACTTAAAACACAATAATAGTATTGATCCGCTTTTATTAGTGCTGTTTAAATTAATGCGGTTTAAAATACAACTTCTCTGCCAACGTTTCTTCCTTGTCCTTTACATAGGACTCTTGTAATATAGAACATATTAATTAGATGTTCTACAGAATTTCAAACCTACCGTTAGCATTCCTTATTGTTGTACCTGTCACATAATGTCTGTATATGTATCAACTAGGGGACAGCGGGTCGATTTCCGATTGGAATTTGTTACCCGAATTAGTTTTTTCTCTTTCTCTCTCTTTCTGTAAAAAATGAATGTTTTTAAACGCCATTCACTTGGTTTCATTTCATTCATTTCATTCGTCAAATAAGACCTAACACAATCAACATGAAAGGATAATAAAAGTCGTACAAAACAGTATTTATAAACTCTGTGGATCAATTTTCTAATAACACATCTTCAATTAAAAAAAAATATTGAACCTATTTTCCAATCATACCAATTCACATTCAACCAGAATGATATTTCCTATTTACATACGCTATGCTTCAGTTTCGTGCAGGTCAAACTCATACATAACCTTGATTTATATTCTAACTACCTCTATTTGCATCTCTTCAATGCGGATATTAGACAATGTATTAACTAAAAATGTGTATATGAAAGATAGAAAATCGAAGGTAGTAGTAATAGGTGCAAGATTTAGTTATGAAGTATATATAAGCTCCAGAAAAAGCCCTGCATATGCCTTGGAGTGCAATAATAAATATTAAGAAATGTATTGATTAACCCTTTGAGGATGTTTTTGGATTTTTGTTAATTATTCAGCTCTGTCCTCTCCTAAATTATTTCTTATTTGAAAGTACATGTAAGTGGTTAAGAATTTCCTCGAGTGCTGAGCTAGCAAAGTAAGATATGAAATGTTCACCAAATAATACACTCATTTTTGCAAAATTTAAAACTTTGTTGCTTTAATTCCATTATACATCAGTTATTGAACAGTTTTATTACTAAATTAGAGAACAGAAAAAGAACGTGTATTTAAGAGATAAAAGTTAAAACTTTTTGTGATATGACTAATTTTGATACTTCTTTAAAGTTTAAGGTATTGTTTTACTTTGAACACTTTGTGTTGAAAATTTTCTAGGCATTTTTTTTAAATAATAACCTCTTTCGGGAACTTTTATTCTCGATGATTTTTCTTGTGAAACTTTGGGACGCCATAACTGGAGTCATCATTGCTCTGGAATAGGATAACACAAAAGTAAAGCTTTCTTTTCGCTACTGGTAAGATCAACTTTATATACTGCCATATGATGTTCGTAAACCTAGTTATTTACTACACATAATGTTGAAAAAAGAGCAACTGGTTTTCATCAGAGGTTAAGTTTACATCCCACAACAATAGCACAGAGTTGTCATTTCACAGAGTGTAAAGCAAATTATTTTATTCCTTTAGGTTTGAAAACATTAGCATTGTGTTTATTTCTCTTTTTTAAACCTACTTTAAGTCTCTAAAATTATGGAAGTAGAAGGGACGTAATAAATTTCCACACCAACAAGATTTATGGATAGTTTTCTTTGAAAGTAATTTATTTTATTTAAGCGCTCGCTTTGACCGTAGAGCAATCTTTTTCAAAAGTCCGTATTTATTTGTTTGTTTGTTTGATAGCTTTACATAAGCACAGCAAAACCATGAGTGGAGTTTGGAAAAATAAATTATGTTGTTCTAAGGAAAGTTCGAGTCCGGAATCCCCAGATCTGCGGTCTCGGTGCTTCCCCTTAATATCGGCTGTCGCCCTAGCGTTAGTGACAGTCACAACAACCTGTTGAAGGTGAGGTTGCGAAATAGCGTAGGTCAGTAATGTGGAACACGCAGGAGCCTGGAGCAACAAAAATTAGCTTCAAAATAATAACGCTATTATAATACTTACCTACTCATCATAGTTTACCAAGCTCAGGTCACACAGATATACGACTGACATCTGTTGCATGCTTATTAATCAGTAAAGGGCGAATTTTAGTCCCTCAACGTCTAAATCAGGTGAAATGAAGCGTTTGGAACGTAAATAGCGTCACATTAGCATGCTGTATATATAAGCATATATACAGCATGCTTAATATACGAATGGTTGCGGGTTTTGAAGACCTTTGGATGGACAGTCAAGCACCGAAGAATTTTACAAATTAGTGTTGTCTTGAAAAAAATATATATTCATAAAGAGCGTTAAGGGTAATGTTTGGGAATGGCATATGGAAGGTCATAAGTTCAAATACTGCGGCTAACTAATCTGACCCAGGTTTTCTGTGCTTTTCTTCAGTTCATTTTAAGAAAGAGCAGCAAATGTTGGGTTAAATTTCTCGCCCACGGAGTCACCTTTTAATTAATCATTCATCTTCATTCATTCAATGAATCTGTGTGTATCTGCGTCCTCTGTGCATGTGATGTCAACAAAGAAACCCATGTGCGTCTAGAATAAATAGTTTAACTAACGACTGGCATTGGTGTGCAAATCCAAGGATTTTTTAATGCTTTATTTATTGTCGCTTTGACTGCATTGGTGTTATGATAACATCTGTAGATTATGAACTTCAATATTGTAGGTGTAATGAATGAAATGAATTACTTTTTTTGATTTGTTTTTAAGGACGCTCTTTAACATCTCAGGTCATCAGCGTCCCATTCTATTCAGGGCGTGAAACGGCCGACAAATTTTGCCCAGAGGCCTCTTCTTTCAGGCTTGAGGTTCTTTTACATGTCGTAAATGTACGAGACGGGACCCACGGCTTTACTTCCCTTCCGAAGGAAGCCATATTTAGGATTTTTACGTCCGAAAAAATCCATCGATCCTGGCCGGGTTCGAACCGACCTTGGGTTTAGAAGGCAAGTATGGTTACCACTACACTACCAGGACCGACGAGATGAAATGAATTAATCATGGCGCAATAGAGCTCAGAGTCCTTGACCCATTCTGGATAAGTTTCTCAGGGGAGAAACTTATCCAGACCTAATGGGGAATTGAACCCAGAATCTCAGGATTAGTCTTCGCAAAAGCTACACCTTGGAGGAGGACCTCAGAGATTTTAAGTCCTACAAACGGAAGAGAGTAAATACACTGAAAAAAACAAACAAACAGAGGAGCATCGTTAAGCGATATATGAATATGGGAAGGCCGTTTTTTTTTTAAACATGTTAGCTTTCTTATTTAACCGCAATAACTTTACTTCTTTATATGAAAACCATAATTTCGAAGGACATAAAACCCAGTATGATTAATACTAAACGTTTCAGAAAAGCTGATAGCACACATTGCAAAAATTTATATGTGGCATATTTAATATAAAATTCAGGGATATAAGTAAATTAATCAATATTTGGCAAACTTTCCCACGAGAACACACAAAAAAAAAAGCAATTACTCTCTTTCATTTTCACTTTTGCCTTATTATCTATTTTCATTGCCTCTGAGGAGAAATCATTCAAATATGCATAAAACGTATTTTCTTTTAATCTTGTAAATTAACGACTATGTTTTACAAATCATTATGTTCAGATTTCTATAACTTGAGATAAATGTTGGAGTGGTAACGTTTCAATATAACGTTTTACAATAAAGTGTAATTCACAAATACACTGTAAATAATATAGCGGTTCGAGAGCTATCTCTATAAAAATACAATTTTAGTAAATTGGTGAATTTTGGAAAGAAAATTATTATATCTAGGATGTCATATTTCATAATATTCTTATTTATATGATGTAATTAAATAAAAACAAGATACTAACATTTAAAAGATCAGTTGCTCTAATTTTTTGTCCGAGCTTAAAATGGAAACGCCCGAGAGACTATACTTTTCTTGGTCATATAAACTGATGTAGTTGTGTTTACAGATACATTGGTATGTTATAATTACCAAAAAGAAAATTTCTTCATATTGCGGTGTATGGAGAACTTAATTATTACTTATTACTGATAATAGGGGATTGGCAAGAAAGTTAAGTGTACATATAGTGGGATAGTTACATTTAACGAGGGGAAAGGCTAGCTCTGCGCATGCGCAGAATGTAAATGAGTTTAGTTCCAACGGTTTTTCGAGATCGTTATCTTTGAAGGTGAAGGACATATTCCATACACTCCGAAGAGCCGCCTTGGCGACGGTTGGTAAGATAGTATGATATTAACTGATTCACTAGATAAACGCAATGATGTAATGCCAAGTAATCACTAATATAATTAAGAATACTTCACACCCTGTCTCCTTGATTTTTCCTGTGTTTGTGATTTGTAAATAAAGATGTTTACGATATATGCAGATACAAGAAGGTGAGCCATGGTCTAAATTGAATTGTTAAATAGATGAAAAAGCGAGTGGTCTAAAGTTGGGCTGTGACAATATTAACTATTAAATAAGATGGTTGTAAGATAGCAATAAAAGGAAATACGAGTATGCAAAAGACTACATACAAAACTGCAATTCTAAAAGCATAAACGTTGTTATAAAACATTAGGTTCGATTCAGCTAATCACAGATTTTTCTATAATTTGATTTTCCACCTTTCCATTTTATAAACTCGAAACATATAAATAATATTTTAGAAAAGGACAAAAAAGAAAACTTCCACGAGCTTCTTCATTTCGTCAGCATTTTATTTTGTGTCAAGAAACAGTGAACGAAGGATGTCAAGAAACGTGGATGAAACATAGCTAGTGATACTGTTGGTATATTGATAATCCAGCAAAAACATTTTTTTATAAATAAAGTTATCAGCCCATTTAAAATTATCTGATTCTTCTGTGGCCTAAAGGCATATTAAGAGACAATGTACTATTAGTGAGTCGAACATCACACTTTACATGGCGAACATAGCAAAAGAATTAAAAACATTGCATTCCAAACTTGTTCACTTCAAGTGTCTAGCTCACAGTCAAAACAGCTTAGACAATTACGTTGTGTTATTCCAGCGCAGAAGATGTACAACCAATGTTAAAAACATATTTTTAAAAGCTCCTTTCAGACTTTGCAAACCTATGCCCTGGAAAACGTGGTTGAAGGCTGCAGTAATCAACGCAAAACATTTTGCTAGAGGCCTACGTTCAGCTGTTAAAAACAGTAGTAAAAGACAGGCGAAATAGGCACTTAAAATATGCAATGTATTTAGGGAGTAAAGGTGCATTAAAAGTTACTAGTAGAAACTAAACGTAATGAACATTGAATTTGCAAAAATAGTTATTGTTTTAAATTATTAGTTACCTGAAAATGTATAAAATTTCTTTTGCATGATAAGAAAAGATCTAAAATAATAATTCATATTTTAATCAGCAATATTATTTATGTAAAGTAATTAGATTCATCTTTTTTAATACTCTGTGTCAGTTGCTGAATATAACTACAGTGTGTTTCTTCATATTTTTAACACTGAAAAGTTGTCCCGTGTCATATAATAGTTTTCAGAATGAACGAGAGCCTTCCCTTGTTGAACAAAGGATACCACCAGAAATTCTAAAATAATAATACTATAAGTCGGCATCTAAATATGCACAATATCGAATCGAATGATTTTCATTTTCATTATGGATCAGCGGTATTAATGCAAAGCTCACAGTAAGCATGAAAAGAGGCAGCAAGTCTGTGATATATGAGCGTTTCTCGATAACGCAACAATAACACTGATATACGCACCTGTAGGTTTGTCTTTATTAATCCTAGACTGCTAATGGTTGAAGATAAAATGTTATAGGTACAGTAAACTTATCTTTACGCAAAGAAGTTACCTTCTGGGGCAGTCCCGAACCGTAGCGAAGACTGCCGATTGGTTACGATTTTAGTAGTATCTATTACTTTGAGCAAATAATTTCCACTCTAAGCATGAATCTCTGGTAGCTCAGTATAATAGAATGCTGCGATACTGATGTGAAAATCCTGGGTTCAAATCTCAATGGGTGTTTTTTTTTTATTTGTAATTTAAATGTAATTAGTTTTTTAAAAATAATATTATTTCCACAATGACCCTTTTTCTACACTGTCCACTTTTTATATGTTAGTTTAAGTTAGGTTAGGTTAGTTTAAGTTAAGTTTAACATAAAATAATAGAACATAAAAGAAAAATAATTCGTACGAAAGGTTAGTTTAATTGTAACAAACAATAATAGAACATAAATACTTTAAACGATCAAATATATTTGCTCTTCCTTTTGAATATAAATAAAAGTAAAATACTGTTGAGGGGGAGAAGGAATTTTTGTTTCTCATTTAAGAATTGCATCAAAGCCAGTTTCAGCTTTACTTAAAATTCAAGGAAATGGATGACATTGCGGTAACAAATATATTTCAAATCGATCGAAAAATAGTTGGCACCTAAGTTTTAAGTTTACTTACCATTCGGTTATTTTCTTTGTAAAGAACAACCCCGGAAATACACAATCAGGCAATTTGTGCCCATTAAAACCTGAATAAAAGCTCATTAATTCAAGAGAGGATATATTTGCATTGTTCAAGCAGCTGCTTTCATGCATGTAATCGTAGTGTAATATGATGGAGTAAAAGAGTGGAAAATAGCTTACAATATAAAGTTAATGTTCCTCACTTAAGCACGGAAATACGTGAGGTGGAAGGAAGACAGCGACTCGTGATGGTTCACTCCTCAGGGAAGTACAGAGCTGTAGAGGCGGCCCCAGGTACTTTATTGGGTGACTGTACCGAGATAGAAATACATAGTTCTATAAACAAAGAACCGCCTTATATGCCATACCCAGACGGCAGTCTGCGCAGAAAGAGGAATTTCCAGAGCGAACTACTGAGTCTCGCAGGATGCAAAGAGCAAGACTTGCCAATTTGTGGCTCTGTTCTAGAGGTTAACCAAAGCTACCAATGAGAATTTTTCGCTAAAATGGGCTTGATAAAAGCTTCAGAAGAAACTGAATAAAAAATTATTTACAAAACTTGCATAAAACATCTTGAAATAGTCTACCGAGGGTGCCAAAATGTATACACACTTTCACAGTAGATATCTATTTAATATATTTCAAAGTTTAACCGAAAATCAAAATATAATGTGTAGTATGTTCTGTAAACAGATGTGACTCACATTACGTTATGCTAGCGTTGCTACAACAAAATGGAGCCAAGACTATCGCTTGAACAGTGGAAAGCAATTTTGAAGTGATATTGGAAAACCGAGAATGTTGTTGAAGTTCAAAGGCAATGGAGACATGTGTACCGCGTTCTCCGGATCTAACTCCATTGACTTTCTACCTAAGGGAAACTCTTAAGGATGTTGTATACCGTAGAAAACCAGCAACACTGGCAGCACTTCGGAAAGAAATTGAAACGGCATGTGCTGCAATTGCTGAGGACACTCGCAAACGTTGCTCAATCAGTAGTTCAACGTACTCAGAAGTGTATCGACGCCGATGGTGGGCATTTTAAGCAATTGTAGTAACTGTAAAAGTCTAAGATGATTAGTACTCACCATTTTCTGTTTGTGTGAATTCAGCTTTGTTATGTTAACACACTTTTTTCTTTGCTTGAAGTGTGTATACATTTTTAGCACCCTCTGTATAATGAAATGAAGAAAGAAACATATAACCAGATTTCGTGGCTATTACGGATGATAGCATTAGAGGCATCTGGTCAGTAGCTCCTAGTTGCTATATTTAGATATCTACATTGTTGATGGAAGGCTGGTGGGTTGTGAATATTCTCATATCATACAAGAGATTTCATACTGAAAGGAATAGCAGCATACTGCCTTCATCTTATTGTAAGAAATATCCCCTCCACTTTTAAAATACAATTTCTAACCATAGCACACACAGACATTGTCAGTCACCACCGGTGCTGAGTTAATGAGTCACCCGCCTGGAAAAATCACATCTAAATTTGCCGTCATTATTTCAGATGGCTTACCTTTTTATTTTGCATATATTAAGAACTCTCCCCACTGCACCTAGCAAAATGAACAGTTATCTCACTTTGTTTTACATTTCTTAGCTGTATTCAAGCATGAACTCCGTGCACAAATTGCATTTTATCGACGATAAAACCACAAACATTAGCATTATTTACACCAGCTTTTCTTCAACCAGTAATTTACAACGGAAAGAGTGGGAGAGACTCTAACGGTAATTCTAAGGCAGGGCTACTGGAAAATTTATGCCCGAAGGCTTTCTCCTAACGATTTCAACCTGAGCTGTACGCCAAGCACAGTATCAGGTGCTTGCGTAAAATTATCGCAAGAATAAAATTCAACTCTCTTTCCTAATTTCAGACTGTAGTAAGGAATTACAAGCGTGGCCATGTGCTTAAAGGTTTCGAAAATGTCAAAATGGGATATTCATCTCTTCATCTGAATATAGGAATATGAATTATACATGTTATGATGGTACGCAGATTTAGCGTTTTAATGTGCCACTAATGCTCATTATAAGTGGCATACAAAAGAGAAAAAGAAGACGAATCACTCTAGACCAGATGCTCTTTGACCTAATCCCCTTTAAAATCTCTCACTACCGCAGACCTCGAAGGTTTAACACAAAACTTAAATATGGAAATTATTCTTTCTCATTAAATGTGTGTAGGGCACATGAATAATCAGAATCAGGCATGTGCTTGCAGGAAGACACAGTAGCTCAGTTGATAAAGTGCCAGCCCAGAAAGCGGAAGATACATGGTTCGAATCCCGGTCGTCACGCGAATTTATCAAGTCTGGTTCCTCATTTCCAATAAAGCTTAAATTTTTAATTTTGTACTCTATATACCTTTAAAGTTGTTAAATCGAGTTACAAAATTCAAATAATATAATAATAAAAGCTCTATAGATGCATAAAACATTAGTATTAACTAACAATATATGATTGCATGTTTCTTGTTAATTTTAACTCCTGAATGTGAGAGATGATTCTGCTTTTCACTTAAAAGTCATGATATGGCTAAATAGGAGAAATATATGTTCTAAGTTCAGATTCAAGTTTTCCAGACCGTTACCATATTTGCATTTTTATAGAGCAGTGTCGTACATGATTTTTACACAATTAAGTTATAAAAAGCATTAACACGGCTCCCTTTGATAGTCCGCAAAAATCTGGCCCGCCTGTCTCAGAATGCCAGGCGAGCCACATCCTGCGCAGTTCGCTGCCGAAAGATGCGTGATGTTACTAGGGAAACTATAACGGTATATATCAGTGTTCACGTTTGTTGGCGTTTAATTTGATTCTAATTTACTTTGTCTCAATAAATGCACACCGTAGATTTTTACTACCTTTACTTTTCTCATAATTCATGATGTGCCGTTTGCTTACTTCATGGAGACTTGCGGGGGTCCCGTTTTAGAACGCTGTTCTAAGTAGAAACAATAGTTTGAGAAAATTCAAAATTTCTTTTTTGAGAAATAAATACATTTTCAAGGCTTGTATTGACTATGGAAATATCCTCTAGGGAAAAAAAAAAAAAAAAAAAAAAAAACACGCACACACACAAGAAACCTGATACATACATTTTCAAATTACATGTTACCAATTACAAATAATGTGATAATGTGCACCATATTACTGAAGACTGACAAGAGAGAAAATTCTTTGTGGAAACTGGAAATTTGGCCAGAGAGGTTTTCACATTATGATGCTTTCTTTACCTGCATACTATAGAGCTCAACAAATACAGAAGAGCTGCTCTTGCATCTACCGACAAACCTATTACTCAGAAGGCATCAGCGCCTACAGGCAATTTTTCTGAAAAATACAATTCCCATATCAAAGTTCTGCCTCATCCAATCTAAACCAGTTGCACAATTGCTCTTTAGAATTACATTTTAGTTTTATGGCACATCCATTTTATTCCCTGATTTTATCTCCCTAATGGAGAGAGGAATTCCTGAAAAGGACAGAAACTCCCATGTCTTCACATTTCAACAAAACTTATCTGGAGTTTTTACAAGATAAAATCAGATGTTTTCTTCACACCACCATCCCTGATTCCAACAACTGAACTGCTCACGGAAGACAAGAGTCTGGACCTGGAGTGAGCACTCTAAATTCTCTATGAACTGTGAAAATTGTACTTCCGGGTGTTTATGTTCACTCCTGGAAATTAAGCACATTCACTCCTACATTACTTTTGTACATAATACTTATAACTTATTATTTATTAATTATTTATAATAAATATAAATAAATATTCTTTGTTCTAGCATATATCTCATTTTCGACATACTCCACAATACACAGTACGAAAATGTAATTGAAATATGTGGCGAAATAAACACGCCCGAACAAGTTCAATTACCTGCATCAGTGAAACTTAACTCCAGTCGGGAATCGCGCGTCCACTGAAGGTCAGCCAGTTTCCACTAGAGTATACACACTCCGATTGCGTAGCAGAACAGAATTACAGCATACATTTAAAATCTTCTTTTTCTCCATATAATGGACATTGACCCCGTATAATATTATAACTTTATTCCTTTATCCTCAGCATTACTACACTCATGCAAGCATGCTCTTTTTCTCCCTTAGTTACATTATCAATATATATATATTTCTCTTTCCCAAATACCACTGAAACATAAATATCAATGATTTCTTCAGCTAAATAAACCACTATACAATTTTTGTATTCTATGTCCTCATTTCTACCCCCCCTTTTTTTTTCTTCTTCTTCCAAAAACCTTTTATTTTGTTTTCCAAATGATCCTAAGTTAATGTTTCATAGTACGTTAATCCATCCATTATTTGGAAATATTTTGGTATTCTAACATTGTTTAACTTATTCCTATAATCTAAATTCAGAATCATATTACTATATCTCAAGGCTCCTGCAGCCTAAATGAATTTGGCACTATTAACCGTTTCAGCTTACATTACCATTGAGAGAGATGTCTTTGGTGTACTTGTTAACAAGATAGGTGATTGCGGAGAGCGAGATGGGCAACGGATCGAAAGCATGTTGTAGGCCCGTCGCAATATTATTGACTGTATGTGAACCCAATAGTGTTAAGGAAATGGGATGTACACACATGAATCATCAGCAATGAGTAATATTGTGATATAATGTTAGACATTTTATACATATTACCTTTTTTCCGTTGTTTAACGCGTTGAACGAACCGTAGTCAACTGAACTTCAATGACTGCTCTTATGTCAGCCATTGTACAGAGTTAATGGCTTCGCTATCGGTAAACTGACAGGGATAATAGACTTGATGCGATTTGTTAATTGTTAATGTTGAAATCTCAGAACACTTAATGTGAAGAACAAACATTTTTATTTATTAATTAGTTTAATAAATCCTTTGCAAACAGGAACTAAGGAAGTCAAAGTATTGCAGTTTTCTGTGTTGAGGGTAGCTACTGGAACGGAAGAGCATTATCACGGTAGCCAGGAGCGTGACATTTCAAGGCTACCATGTGGCGTCATATTTTTTACATCAATTTATACATACCGCTTAAACAGAAAATCACGCACAAATGTTCTGTCTAGAAGTCACGCTTTAGCCGCAGTTATGCCAACATTTCAAATTACAACTCCACGTCTTCAATTTCATGGTGGTGAGTAACTATGAAAATCTGCAGCATCGTTTGGCCTTCCGGGACTTTGCCTTTTTGAAAAAGAAATTAAGCATTTCGGCCTAAATGCACATGAGGGAGCATTTGTTATGTAAATTATATATATAAGTGTTCAATAGAGAGCTTGAGAAACATTTATGAAAGGAAAAAATCCTTACTTGCATAGCTATAAATATATCTGCGTTCCAAATCAAATATTACTGGCTATGTATCCGTTTATTTACACAAAAGTGTTAAAACCCTATAGACTTTTCCCCTTTTCTTTAAGTATTTGCTGCCTATGCAGGTGGCTTAAAATATTCCCACACAAATTAAACAGAGGCTCAAGGATCAAGTTTCAAAGGCTATCTGGGCTTGCCAGAGATTATAACATATTTGCACTTTGTCAACATTCAAGGGTAAACTCGATTAGGTAGTGGACAGCATAACCTCGATCAACCACCTTCTCTTTCCCGTAATTCGCAAAAATACGAGAATTCAATAAAGAATTATATATAATACAAATATATAATACATATATACATATATGTATATGTATAGGGTGCTAAAAAAAGCATACACACTTCAAGCAAAGAAAAAAACTGTGTTAACATAGCAAAACTGAATTCACACAAACAGAAAATGATGAGCACTGATCATCTTAGACTTTTACAGTTACAACAGTTGTTCAAAATGCCACCATCGGCGTCAACACACTTCTGAGTACGTTGAACTACTGATTGAGCAGCGTTTGCGAAAGTATCTTCAGTGATTGCAGCACATGCCGTTTCAATTTCTTCCCGAAGTGCTGCCAGTGTAACTGATTTTCTACGGTATACAACATCCTTAAGAGTTCCCCATAGGTTGAAGTCCAACGGAGTTAGATCCGGAGAACGCGGTGGAAACTCAATCGGACTCTTTATCCTGTCCATAGCTTTGAAAGACTGTCATCAAGATAGGCACGTACATCTCGGTGATAGTGTGGTTGTGCACCATCCTGTTGGAAACAAAATTCCTCATTTCCATAGAGTGTATGAATGGCGGATAAGATGGAACTGTTACTCGCGTTGGCGGTTCTGTTCTATACACACTCTTCATTGCTTTTGAACTTCAACAATATTTCCAATAATGATAATATATTTTATATTTAATAAGAAATATCTAATAGCACATCCAATATTTTTATTAAATCAAACAGAACTAGTGTATACGAGAGGAAATCGTAAAGTTTTTAAATATCACCATGGAAAAATCGCATCACCAGATGCAGAAGATATACCATTTCCTAAGTTTGAAACATTTGAATTTTCCCGCATCACGTTGAAAGAGGGAGCTACCGGACAAGCGGAAGCAAAATGGCGGCATTGGTTGAGATAGGGAGGCTCGTGCTATGGATACGGTGCTGTATTTCCCAGGGAAGCTCGGCCAGGGAAACCCACGATTATCTGAAAAGTGTACCATCATATGATTCAATTGTTAGGTGGAAAAAGCACTTTCAATTTGAACATATGAGGCTCGAAATATAGTCCTTCTCTCACACAGGAACCGGGAATTGTGGTACAAATGGAAAAGACACATAACTATTGAAGCTATAATTGAAGAGGTTAGAATTAGTCATGGGTCAGTTTTCAACAGCGCCCACGAAGGTCGAGGCAAGGTGGGTTCCACAGTAGTTAACACCAGTGCAGAAATAGCTCCATATGGATATGGCAATGTCATTTTTACAAGTGTGTCAAATTGGATTTTTCAATCTGTTTATCACGAAAGATGGGTGCTGGGTTTATTATTAGACCCTAAAACAAAGTAAATGAACACGCAGTGGAAACATGCAGAGTCCCCACCTCCAAATATGACGAAGTCCCAGCCATTATAAGGAAAGATGGTGTTGGGCGTCTTCTGGAATCGGTAGGATGTCATCACGAGTATGCAAAAAAGGGCACCAAGAGAAAATACTACGGTATCCTTCTCGAGAAAATTAGTCAATTAGGAAATTGAGGAAATTAGTCTAGTAAACGTTCAGAGCTGGGGTGATTCTGAGTATAGAGAAAATATGATTTGAAAAACATAAACAGTTTATGGCCAGTTTTAATGATAAACGGAGATCATCAAAATGAATGTTCTCATGCTATCGAACTAAACAATTTATACTCCAGTATTTCCTATTCTGGGTTCAATGAATACTTAACTAGCAACCATTTTTCAGAAGAAATAGTAAATGCTTTACTTCAAGCTTCGCTTTACGTCCAATGTAATTTTTTCTCTTTTTCCCAGAGAGAGTTGCTGAATGGGCTTATGGCAACTGGTAGCAATTTGATTTTTATTCTTAGAATGATATACGTTTATCTTTCTTGACTGGATATAATCAGAGGCAAATCAAATTCCTTCTAATGATTAAACCGCGTAATCACCAACAGATACTCTGTTAACACATCTCTTATCAGATTAGCCTTGCACAGACACGCTCCTTGCGACAAACAAGGCAATTCATTGACCTTCACCTCACGGCGATGAAAAAGAACTCAAGTATAATTAACACTATCTTTACAGACATCTTTTGTTTTTTTCCCCCCTTCTATTGTGCTAAGAAAACTGCCAAAATCTGATAAGGGCCAGAGTTACTTTTGTTTGCTGCGTTTCTTTATTATATCATCCATACTTTTATATCACTGCAGTGTAATTAGCCTATAGCTGTGTTTTGTTGTCTTGAATTTCATTATGAGAAAGAAATGCCTAGCATTTGCTCTCCTTTAGTTCTATGTATCGTTAGAAAATAATAGCAATTTGGTATATTACTAATTTTAAATTGTAAAACATGATTTTAGCTTTTCAATTTGTTTTAAACAATATCCTTGATCTACTCTAATTAGTGTTATCTTGTTTGAAAATTAGATTATGCTTTTTCATATCAAACTATTTGCAGTTATGTTGGGAAGAAGGCATTTGCAAATAATTTTCTGGCAAGAGTTTAAAATTGAGTCGTTCAAAATATTGTGTAGCACAGAAGGAGTTATTTCTGAACTCATGGTTCGGCGTTGGCTGGAAAAGTTTCGAATTAAAAATTCCAAGCTTGAAGATGAACTCAATTTAAACTGTTTGTGATCACTTACAAAAAAAAAAAAGTGAGGAAAAACTAGGGAAGTGGGAAAAAAAGGGGGGAAAAAGTGGATAAATGGATCCCACAGAATTAAATGATCACACACTTCCTAAGCTTGAGGTCTGTTCTTCACTACCTTTGTGCAACAACAAAAAGCATCCCTTTTCGGATCGTGTTGCCTGTGATGAAAAGTGGATTTACTAAGACAACCATAAAGAAATGGCTGAATCTCGATGAAGCACCAAAACACTTCACAAAACCAACTGAAGATTATGTATGTAGTCTACACTTAAATCTTCTGCATCCTGGTGAAACAATCACTTCGGAGAAGTATTGTCAAGAAATTGATAAAATGTATCAGAGGCTGTAAGTAAAATAACAACAGAAAAGCGCCTATTCTTAATGATAATGCCCAGCCCTCATCTAGCGAAGAACACCCAAGAAGATAAATGAACTAGGCTACGAAACTTTACTTTATTCACCAAATTCACCTGACTTTTCACTGACTGACTTTCAACTTATTCAAACATCTGCACAGTTTCATAAGAAACTAGGTCTTCAATAGCCAAGAAAAAGGTGAAAATTCATTTAGTAATTTCATTGTCTCTAGAAGGTATAATTTTTATTTACATGGCACAAATAAACTTAATTCTATTTGGCAAAGATTTTTAGATGTTGAGGGTGACTATTTTGGTTTATTAAATTCATTTTTAATTTATTGGTGTTTTACTGAAGTTTAATTTAATTTCCAAACGATCTTAATATAAATTACATAACAATTTAAGTTTGTACAGAATACTATTACAATTCTAAAATGAATAAATCGTTACTTTCTGAATATTTGGATATAAATCGGCAGTAATTGTTATTAGGGAATATGTTTAGTCAGTGTATCAGTGCTTCCTTACCGATTATAATTTTTGTATTCTGCTTTGTTTCATCTTCGAGGAAACCAGAAAATATAATGCTTATTTTAATTTATAGTTGCCGAGAAAATGCATTTTTTCGCTATCTAAAAACTGAAAACTAACCTAGATAGACATCGTCAAGAAATACTGAACAACTGAACCTTGATGGTTCGTTACAGTGAAAAGTCAAAATATAATTTTTACATATTTTTGACTTCGTTAAATCATCTAATTTTCACTGAAAGCTCATCTTTTATTTAAG
Organism: Metallyticus violacea; assembly: GCA_030762175.1. Taxonomy (NCBI): domain Eukaryota; kingdom Metazoa; phylum Arthropoda; class Insecta; order Mantodea; family Metallyticidae; genus Metallyticus; species Metallyticus violacea. The sequence continues at coordinate 14,269,688 of CM060838.1, read as the reverse complement.
TTTGAACATTTTTTAATAACATCACTGCATTTTAAACGGTTTGAGAGTCCAGTTTTGAGTTTACATAACTGCAATTTCGTTAAAATATCGGAACCCCCGTTCCTAACGTTTGATCAATTTGGTCAATCCTAAAAAAGAGAACACATTATAACCAGGAATTGCCTTACACAGATATCCTTCAATAAACTTGAATTACTAATATCCGCATATATTTTTCAAATCTTTATTAATTGTATTTTCATGCTCATTGACATAACATTATTAATAAAATAATTGAAGGTTGGCACATCTTTTGATAAATATCACAACCGTAACTCTCTTAAGCAGGTTGTAAAATTCATAGAAATCATGTTTGATATTTTTCTCTTTTGTCAGTTAGTAAATTACTGACTTCGTGTCCATATCAAGGTCTATTTTGAAGATTGGACAGCAGCAACTATTATTAAATTAATTCACTCTTTCATTTTTTGTTCCTTTGAAACCAATTAAAGGAGAGACCTAACGTTTATAAGGGAGCAGAAATAAACTATTGTTTTCTTCATGTGTTCATCAAAAGGATAAATTTACAGTGGAACCTTTGATCAATTAGTGTCCTTGAAATAAGGATGACAAGAGATCACTACATATTAAGAAAGCGTTTTGTTGCAGAGTAAGAGAGTGCTACTTGATAGTAACATGCGTTAACATTTACTACCGTTCACAATCCACAAATTAAATAAAGCATTAAATAACCAGAGAATTGGCTGTATATCTCAAGTAGATATTATAGCCTCGTCGTCAACATACAATAGTTCCAAACAAGTTTCATATCATTCTGTAGTGGTTAGGTTAGGTTAGGTTAGTTTAAGTTAGGTTAGGTTACTACAACTAGCTTCAGCAGATATTCATTACAATTTTCTTTCAGATTCTTAATAACAAATGTGTCCCAGATGCAGAAGCATTTTCAATGTTCAATCCATGATCAACAAGGCCTTATGTCTAATTCAGCAAGAAAATTTGATATTTCATCAGCCTGTTTTACTAACTACATTTCGAGAATTATGCAGATAAAATTTCCATGTTGCCATAATTTGAGATGATTGCTGTAATGGTAAAAGATACAGTTCAGATCTCAGATTGTCTGCTAATGAAGATAAGGCGAGGAAGTCACTTCTGGAGTCAAAACATTTATAAGAGTTTCACCTTTGATACAAGCATAAGAATTGCTCTTATCTAATTTGAATGATTAAAAACACTTCAAATAAGCTTATTATACGTTACATGAAATTGAATATCTAACTATATAATAAAATATGAACATTTCGGCTGCAATTTTTTAATTAATTTCAGAAGTATGAAAAAGATAAGCACAAATTTGTTTCAATTGTTCATCAATTTTTTCTTTATCCACACATTTTTCACTAATTCTTTATTTCGTCACATCACTTAGGCTACAATGGTCAACACTTAACACTTTTTCACACAAAACACAGCTTGTATCAATAAGCTCATTCCACGTGAGCACAAGGTAATCATGCATATCTACTGCTCGTTAAATAAACAAACATGGGACTTTATTTGATTTAAAACAGGATTTACTTTTCGTTTCCCACATGTTTAAAGAACACATTTAAGCAGTAGATCACGTTAGTTTCACTTTACAGAGCAAAATGATACATTCTCAATTGAAGCAAATTTTTTAACTGCAACTTTCTCATAAAAGTTACTAACTAAAAAGGTATATGAGAGAGGTGGCTTAGGCGGTAACACGTGAGACTCTCATTAGGGAGGTTCCGTGTTCAAATACTTTGGAGCCGGCTATTCTGACCTTGAGATTTTTTTTTTCGTCGTTTCCCCATGTCACTTAGGTAAATGCTGGGGTGGTCTTTACTTTCCATCAATTTTCCCTATACCAGTTCATATTTAATTCCATTGGTTCTGGTACAGAGTCTAAATTGCCAGGGTGAAGTGTGATGGTTGCTTGCGCTTTGAAAAGGTGTCTGCCCCTCTGTATAGTATGGTCTGAGGGGCTGCACCGGCCTTGGTTTTCTATCCGAAAACATCTGTCCGCATATCACCGCCCGGTGTCTCTATTTCATCTCTTCCTCCCGAAGGTGCTCACATTGGGGACATAGGCACAAACGGCCAGCCGGAAGTACTGAAGTATCCTTCTCCGTCACTAACAGTCCAATTCAACCCAACCATCAAGAAACAGTATCATTATAATAGGTTACTTAGAATGAATTTGTCCCAGAAAGTTATCAAATGTGCAACATTTAAATTGCTGAAACTTAACCATTAGTACGTTACTCAAAAAGATGGGGAAAAGCGGTCAATACTACCAAAATTCCTCTGAATTCGGTAAATTTCGTCCAGAGTAGGAAATCTCAAAACTCCGTGCGTTTCTAATGCTACACTGATGCTAGTTTTGTGTGTGTTACATAATATTTCTCTACTTTTGTTATGCCTATAACGTTATTTAAAATTTAATGTCACTCATTTTTATGTCTTACATATATCTAAATATACAAAAAAAAAGGTGTTTGCAAAAGTTTGTTATTAATGACATTCCCTTATATTAATAAGAGTTTTCACTAACTGTAATACCTTTTTTTGAAGATTTTAAAAGTATCATTTTAATCTTTTTATTCTCACCATAGTCGCAGTTTACAGATCAAATTTCTAGATATGCATGGTATAACTTCAGATACGGCTCGAGAACTATGTGAAGTATGAAGAATCACTTGACGAGTTCCACGCATTTAGATAATAAAAATAATAAAAATAGCTTATATCAACATGGGCCTTGATAACCTTTATCACCTGTTTATGACACTCGGTTCTTCCATTACTTTAACTTAAATGTTAAAAATGTTTTGCTATGTAGATGGTACAAAATGGTCACGTTCAACAGTAAACATTCATTTAATTAATAGCTAAACTCCAGTCTGTGGAAAAGTTTTGCAGTAATATACTCCTTTAGTTACAAGATTCTAAATGTTCGTTGCCTATATTTTTATTTTCTGTTTAACATTGTAATTTGCTTCATGCAATTTTTATTTTTACATATGCAACACATAAACTCAATTTGATCAGCTTGTCGTAATGCTAAATTTTCATTCAAGTTTTGATTAGTAATTGACCAATATATTTTGGTTAATGTTGCTAAATCCTTACTTTCTTTTAATGAACACATAACTCCATTTCATGGAGCCCTTAGGTCGTAAATGTTTCCACAACCATAAATAACTATTTTTAGTTGCTTCTTCAAAATAGAAATCTTGTTAAGGTTGCCACAAGCAATAAAACTCGTAAATGCTAAAAATCACAAGCTCCAAAGCAAAATGTTCTAAGCTTTGGAACAAACAGAACTATCAATACTGATCTTATTAAGGACACCTGGCGGCATCTATTTGTCAACATCTTAGTTGCGAGGTAGAATATTGTACATTAATTATTTATATCAATTGTAGTTATTGTAGCTATCTGACAGACTACAAAGTCATATAAATACCATAATTTTTAGATGGAGCTCGATATACGAAACGTTTCAACAGATCTGCAAATTAATGGAGAATGGAGGGGGCAAACTGACAGCTTCATTGATTTTTTGTTTATTTTCTTCTTTCCTAGAAGAGCACAGTGAAGTGATAGCACAGGTATTAGACTTGGTACAGATTAACAAAACTTCATGGGTCTCTCCCCACAACTTTGACGCTTTCAAACAAAACTTGAATAAGATATCTAGTTAGTTGACGCTGAACATCTTTGCTTGAGGCGGTTCTGCAAGTATTGTGTAAGTGCTAAGATATATTTAATTTACCTTTTAATTCTTAAGAATTTTCTGAAAATTTGTGCTTTTATTGAAATAATCCTGGGCTTGAAGACACATTTGAAAATTACGATCTCATCTTCCGTGCATGCTTCCGTATTAAATTCAAAAGAGGATGGATCGAGCTTGTTCTAAGTGGTTAAGGGTTATATGCTTGAAGCTGTGTAGAAACAGCAAGCACCGAGGGAGAGAGGACATTTTCTGCTTTGAGAGGCAAAATAGCCTCTCACTTGCTGAACAGAATATTGAACAACTTATACTAAACAGTTCAGTGAACATACAAATGATCGATGCGTTTCCAACAATAAACTTTCTTAATAAATGCCTACCAGCAAGTGACTCTGTAAAAAGAGTGTAAGGGTATTGTGTTGAAGGCACTAGTGGCAAATTGGAGAATGAAAAATCTGAAAAACAACTGTTGAAAATTAACAAGCAATTCAATTGGGAAGTTCTGAGGTAGAAAGGTTTGAACTGCCACACGTGGATTGTTGGCAGAATCTTTAAATACTAACAAGAACAATGAACAATTTCCTAATAAATATCTGGATCAGATGCGGGAGAAATGAAAAACCAAGTCTTGTTTACAACAGACATCAACAGAAAAAGTGGAGCAACCAACACCCAACACGCTATAAGGGTCTATAAGTAAGAACTGTAAATATGACGAAAGTTATTTAGCCTTGGGATTTATGGATTCCGATAGTTGCCCTCAGCGCATAATATGTGACTGAATTTTGCAACACTTTCATGGCACCTTCAACATTAGGTCGTCATTTTGAAACAATCCATACAGGAATTGATAAGAAAACTAAACTTTTTAGTTTTTTTAATTTATTTAACTTGCAAAAATATCCTTTTCAGATGTTTAGAATTAAAATTTTCATATTAATTTGCAGTATGACATATAGGTGAATCCCATACAATAATTGCAGGATGAAAAGATGGCTAAACAAATATTAGTGGCAGAAGATTTGTCAGTTTTATTTGAGTTATTATCTTTATAAATGTATTTGATGATCTTCAATTGTGACATGTGTCTTACAAAAAATCGCAGGTGTAATGATTGTATTTTAAACCTCTGTGGAATCACTAGAAGCTCTAAAAAGAACTTCACTTGTGCAAACAGAAATCTTATGACTTTCTTGTGGAAAATTTTCAGGCAGACTTTTCAAATGATAGCAGCGGTAAGACCTTTCTTCGTGAATTGCCACTCCTGGTTGGAGGTGACCAACTGAATGTTTAGAGTGACCTAATTAATAGATATGTTCATAAAAACAATGACTCAATATATTAATCCAAGTAAAAACCACTAATATTTTCCCTGCAAAAGACAGAATAACTTACGATAAAAGTTACAATTATATACATTTTATATCTTACTTGAAAATATTTTCTAAAGAATCACGAAGGCACTCTCAAAGAATGTTATGCTTAATGAAGATATTATCAAACAATTGGGAGGATTAAAAAATTGTGCATGTGCACAGAGTCAGAAATAGAATATTTACAATATTTTGTAAAGTATAAACGTGTTAAATTTTAAATATATAAATATGGAGGAATTAATTTTGTGTAAATTTTATGTGCAGAATTATATGGTTACTATTCCTTGCTTCCTTCAGATGTTTGTTATTTATTTAGTACACGAAAACTAGATGCCATTTTCAACGATTTGTTTATTAATTTCAGAAGTTCTGTAGAGGAAGGTGCCGTAGAACACAACATAGGATGATATCGCTCTATTCATCGAAATGCAGCCAGAACGTGCTGCAAAAAATATTTCAAACTGGTTTTAACAAAAAGCAAAAAAATACTTACAAATAATAGCAGAAGTTTTCTCTAATGTGGGTAGCTTTTCAAGGCTTTGCTGCAGTAAAAATGAGTTCACTGAAGGTTCTTATACTCAATCTAGCACAAATACACCCTCTTTCGGTAAAAGGTTAAGACTATTCGCGAAGCATTGCACGTTGAATAAATGGTTTACTTTTCCATACACTGTTAATATTTTAATATTAATGTTATTATGTTCTATACCTGAAGGAATAACCCGATATATTGTTTAACGCCCTTTTTTTACTACTGAGGCATCACAAGCGGTGAACACTGATGATACATGAGATGAATTGGGTTCCAGACCTAAGTATGGGTACCTCCCCGGCATTTCCCAGTAAGCGTTACCTACTGCTGGCCGGGAAGCCCCGGTTGGATTCCCGGTACCTGCTTAAAATTTTTTATTCTAATTTAGGGAGACATTGAAATGAAATGAATCGCCACGTTATACTACTGAAACCACATCCCCTCTCCCACTATCACCCATTGGATATTACTGCCTAAAAGTCAAGCTATAGCATCATCGTTCCCTCTGCAAACTCGTGAGTCTAAGTGCCACTCAAATACATTTTATGTACAGCTTTAAGATTTTAAAGAATATATACTCTAGAATATATATTAAATCTTCCTTTGCACTTAATTCTTCTAAAGACAAAAGGCTGATAAAACTGACCGTCACAGTGAAGGTGAATAAATGCATTAGGTTAATAAGCATCTAAACTAATAAACAGCTAACACTGCTCACCTCACAATCTACACCAGTAGTACCAGCCAAGCTCCATTTTGAAGGAAGGTAAATAACTAAGCAGAAAACAACTTATAAACGCTTTTTATGTATTGCGTTAAGTTCCAAATTACTAACCTGCAATTACCGAAGTTGTTAGTAGCTATTTAAATCCAATTTCCACCTGAAGTGGGCAACTTGTTGACAAAACGTGTTTTCTTTCTTGTATACTCATAAATTAGGCTAATAACTAGCATAATTGTCTTGTTTACACTGTAAACAATTTTCATCTTCAGAATGAGTTCTTTACAGCAACCAATTTTGTTTCCGGCTTCGAAGATATTACAAGTGCTTTAATGAATTATAGCTTCTTGGGCTATTCATAGGAATTCTTTAATTTTTTGAAAAGTTTTAGGCTAAAATTTTTGTTATTAACAAATTAAAATGAAAATTACGCGCAAGTAGCGTTCATTAGGGAGAAATACAATTTATCTTTGGTGCAAATGTCACCAAAATGTAAGTGCTGAATTCTTTTAACCAAAATGTTGTATATTCCGTATTATTTTGGGACATTTAAACACTCTTAAGAGATAATACAGAACTCTCATTTGGACGCGTGGCCGGTTTAACGGTGATTTGGTTGGCACCGGGAAGCATGCTGTTTGCCGGCGGAGTCGGACAGTCATAGCCCCTTAAATTCAAGCCATAGATTTTTCATTCAAATTATAACCACCATTCTCATAGAAGATGCTGGAAATGATGTCCTTATGGCACTAGATATCTATCAGACCTTTTAAGAAAATTTGTATAACACTCATTAATTCTTCTAAAATTGCAGCAAATTCTCTTCTTATACGCCCAATAATTCTGTAAATATTCACAGCACCAAACACCAAATTGTAGATCAAAAATGATATTTCGTTATAAGATCGGGTATATCTTCACTCCAGTTGTTTTGTGTCGCTACATGGCCATGTAATTAAAACCACGCTTCGTCCATAAAAAATGTACGGATTTACGGACAGGACCAACGCCTTTACTTCACTTTCGAAGGAAGCTATACTTAAAATATTTATCCCTAAAAGTCATCAACCCTGGCCGGGTTTGAGTCCACGATCTCGAGTCTACGAGGCAAATGTGTTTACCACTAGACTAACAGGATTGACTGCCAATGGAATGAAAGAGATGAAAATTCTTGGAATGTAAATATCCATACCAACGTTCGCCTGAGTGAGCTTAAATTGATTGACAATAGTTTCAATGTATAGGAAATAAAAAGGGCAGAGAGGAAAGAATATTTCTTCTTTGAGATCTGATTATTTAAGCAAACCGCAGGTCCTGCTACTAGCCTCTTTTATCAGAGTATTGCCGCCACTGTCAACATTTAATCCGCACCTGCAATCTAAAGATTAATTTGAAGTGTTGAAAATGATATCACAAATGGAACAAGAATACGTATCATCACTTAGTGACACTCAACAGCACCAGTCACCTCATGTTTTTCTCCCAATTTTGCATTTTTAAATATTTTTTTCTAAATACTTTGTAAGTGTTCTTTGTAGCTGAAGCTGGTTGTTTACATCCATAGACAACTGAAGTAAAGGAAATTGATAATGTTTTTATGCCACTGAAACATGTAAGGCATTATGATTTTAAATATGGTAGTTTATGTGGATTGCATTCGCAATGAGAAATTTATAACGAACATAAAAAAATAAATTAATGACGTTTAAAATTATAAGTGAGTTATCTAATTATAATTTACTCTCCGATTATAAAATTATATCACCTTACTTTACAGCAAGGCATGCTTTTTCCTCTGGACTGAGTGGGTTCTTGTATCTATGCAAGACTATTTTTAATAGCTTTCTGGACAAGACTTTAACGCAGTAAAATACTCTACAGACAGCCTGAAGTATTCGTGAAATTTTGTATCATTTCCCATAAATCGTCATTCTTGTTTTACTTAGGAAATTTTTAGCATTGTGTAAGTGTGATATTGAGTAAGTGTGCCAGGAAATTAAGTAAAGGGCTAGATGGCATGTATTTCTTGTGTGTGTGTAATTGATGTTTAAAACTAAACGACGACGTTGGACTCTATGGATCTAAAATGCTATCGATTATATTGGCTGTAAAGCGTTGATCATTCTGTGTGAAATGTCTCACGTGGGACAGGAGCGTTACCAAAGCTATGAGTTGGCGTGAGTATTCACAATTTTAAGCACAGTTTTCAATCGGTTGACACAGGGTGTCATTTCTTCTCCCTTTTCCCAAAATGACTCTTTTCGCTTTTAAATTTACGAAGTATTTTTTAATAGTGTTTAACGCCAATGTTTACTACTGAGGCATTCCAGGCGTAGGACACTGATAACACATGAAATGATATATTGGGAAAGGATTTTTTTAAGGAAGGTAACATACCAAGCCTATGTTTGGGGTACCTCCTCTGGTACCGTAACCCTCTACATTTGGCATTTATGAGGATTGAAGAAAACCTAGAAAAAACTCCAGTCAGAGAGGATGTCCTGGCGGGAATCGAACCGCAAACCTCCCCTCAGAGTCCGTGTCTTAACAACAGCCAGCTGTGGCGGTTTTACAAAGCTTTGCAACATTATGAACACTCGTAAAGTTGATACCATTCAAATATACCATAAACTTGCTAACCTTTAAAAAGCTTCATATGTCCATCATAACGTTTTACATACAAGTATTTTTTGTTTGATTATAACATTACTTCTGTCTCAAAAGGACAGCATTCCAAAATTGTTCCTTATGAATAGTATTTTCAGAAACCCAAACGGCAAAACCTCCCAGATTAAGGATGTGGATCAAACAGCAGGTTGAATCTAAAGGTACAGTTTTTAAGGAATGCGTAGCGTTAAGGCGTGAACTGAACATCTACCTGCTTTGCCGGTCCAACAATCCGTTGTGCGCCCCGAGGGGTTTTCATGGATGTACGCCGAGAGCTTGGTGTATGCAAAAAGATCATTGGTTGCATTAATACAAGTGTTAGAAAGTGACGAAGAAATTTTTCTCGCGTTGAGCATGAAAGATCCAAATACAAAATTAGAAAATTCCTTTTCCTCTAGAAGAACCGAGGTTGCTATTATTGTTGGTGGATGCAACATCAATCAGTGCGTTTGCAGTGATTTGCACACACCATAGACCAGTTGATTCATTCGAGGCGCTGCATAATACATTAGATTGCTATCTGGCCAATTTCGGTGTTGTAAGCAGTAAAATCAAACTCAACAATTTGCAGGAAGAAACAACTTTGGCAATTGTGTAAAAATATACGTAATAGAAACACATTAAAAATATGGGAAGGTGGTAAGACAGGCAATTAGTTGCAATGGACTGCATCTGATGTAGGTAAAAAATATAACAAATAAATAAAAATAATAATTTATATATCTGATATAAAAATTCCGACTACATATTTGAGAAAAGTTTTACCCGAAACACCACTTCTGTGTGCTAAATATCATGTTATCTCTCAGCCGAAGAACGAAGTGTATAAAAGAATTAATGAATCAACAAATTCACGTCACATATCGCAAATTCTACATTTACAATGAATAGTGTGTTCTTTTCTTATTGCCATCATTAACTTCACTAATGCTCGCTGAACCATTCTGCCTCATTATGAAAGCGGACGATACTTTGATCATCTTTAATATATTGCTGCATTAAAATTCACTCTTGTCGCATTTTTATATAAGTGCAAATTTCTAAAGACTTGTAAAACTAGATAAGATAGACACAAAGTTGCATTTCAACAAGTGCAATCACTTTTAATGAGATAAGATAGACAAAACCCCTTAAGTTCATGCGTTGGTAAAAATGCTTTATCGTTTGGAAAATCTCAGCATATGGAGATTATCGCTCCATACTTCAAGCCTAACCTAAGTTTGCATTTACTCCATTGAAAAGCGGTTGAGATCCAAATGAACATGTTGCAAATACATAAAGAAGCTTTGATGTCTGTAATCCAGTTGCTTCTTACTGGCGCTACAGCAGCGGTGAGCTTTGGCCTGCCGCAGCGACCTCTGTATCTTCTATCTACGTCTCTAACCGCCAAAAGTGGCCGAGGTGGTTAAGGCGCGGACTCATGAGCGGTAGATCTGGGGTTCGAATCCCGCCAGGAACGTCCTCCCTGACAGGTTTTTTTTTTCAGGCTTTCCTTAGTCCTCATAAATGGCAAACGCCGGGGAGGTACTTAGGCCTGGAACGGTTCCTTTCTTAAAAATAAATCCTTTCCCAATATATCATTTCATCTCGGTATCATCAGTGTCCACCGCCTGTGGTACCTCTGTAGCAAGAATGGGCGTTAAACACCATTCATTCGTTCGTTCATTCATTAATTCATCCATCTCCGTCTCACGACTTCACCGATAGAGGGTAGTATTGCAGGGTCGTCAAACACGCTGCTCCCTAGATCAAAGACATCCCTTCATAAGGCAGCTTCCCAATTATACTAACAATGCTGGTGGACCCCTTTCCAGATCTCCCTAAATTAGAATAAGAAAAATTTAAGCAGGTACCGGGAATCCAACCGGGGCTTCCCGGCTAGCAGTTAGCAGCGCTTACTGGGAAATGCCGGGGAGGTACCCATACTTAGGTCTGGAACCCAATTCATCTCATGTATCATCAGTGTTCACCGTTTGTGATGCCTCAGTAGTAAAAAGGGGCGTTAAACACTATATATATATATATATATATATATAAACGCTAACCACTAGGCCAAAGAGATGGTCTCGAATTCTCTCTTAACTTTAAAAATAGTGCTTCTTCACACGTCCCATATCCAATATTAATCGACTTATCTTGTTTTTTTTTTTGTCCCATTTTTTAAGATTTTGGTGCATTATTTGCAATATCAGTATTAGATTAAAGAATTCTGGAACTTTTTACTGTATTGTTTGCTAAATTTTCATGAAAGAAAAATAATTTTCAATCAGGTAAATTAATTATCAAACAACAGTGTTGAACTTTTTATTAACATTAACAGATTAAACCCTCATCAAAATTAATATATCATTGTGTGAGCTTGTTTTAAAAATGGAACATTGTCATAGAGTGCACAATTGCTTCATATTGAAAAATAGTCCTTAAGAACTCCTAAGAAATAAAAAAAAACGCTCACTGTTAACATCTCCAAAAATACCAAACTGACTGAAGAACTCTGCTACTGAATTCATGTTAACTGCAAGTCAAACTCTCAATATGCAACTTGCGTGAAATTAAATTAATAAGATAGTTTTGATTTTGAAATTCATTGTATCCTTTAGTGGTAAGAGTTTATTAGTTTCAACTTCAAACATTCGTTCTTGTACTAAATTTAGATCCATAAGTATTTCTTTTTTGCAGTCAAGTTCTTGCTTCCTTAAAATTAGCGTTATTTCAAAATTTAGTGAAATTGAAAATTAAATATATTGTACAGTTCATTTTTAGAAATTCGTTTTTATATATACTCACTCAGATATTTAGGAAATATGAAGATGTACAATGTAGCAGTTAATCAATTATTTTCTTTCACTGTTTGAACACTTACTCAGTCTGTAGTTAACTTTCATGGATGGTATATTACCTTAACGTTTTTTGCTAATTTAATTACCTTCTTATATAACTAGAAGAAGATTTGCACCATAAGCTGCAAATGTGGGTTGGTATTGCTAAGAATCTAATTAAAATTCCACTCGCTAATGAATACACGTTTCTGCCATGCTGGTAGAACAAATGCGAAACATTAAGCGTTAATGAGCAACATACGATAATCAACAATAGCTGTTACTAAAAATATTTATAGCGAATTCACGGGCCAAATTGTTTGCATAACTGATACCATGTTAAAAACAAACGTTATATTATGAGCAAAGAGTGCAGAATAATTCACCAGGGAGTTTAAAAATTAAATCCACGTAAAAATGATGTGGCTTGCAAATTAATTTGGAGTAATTATTTTTTCTTCTTCCTCTGAATAGTATTTAATGTTCATTTTTATTATTGTGGGTTCACCGGTGAATACTGATAATATACGAGATGAAATGATAAATTAGGAAAGAATTTTTTTTAAAGGAAGGAAGCTTTCTAGGCCTACATTGAAGCACCTTCCTCTTTTATTTTACTATTTATGAGAACTGGAGTCCAGTCGGGCACCGAGCCCCAGCCTTCCCGCCTTCGAATCCATGTCGGTAATTTAGAGTAGCATTACTTTAAGAATGTGTAGAAAAGGGGGAATTTTTCCCTCACAAATTCCCATGGTCTTTGTACACTTTAGCTGAATCTATACATTCCTTTTACTTGACCGTCCTTAAAGCTGCAGTGGTGTAGACAATGTGGCAACATGTTTTTTACTTCAAAGGCTGATTCAGCAGTTTCAGGGGGGATGAACGTGAACAGGAGTGGTATAACCTTGAAGTTGATTTGACCACCAGTCAGGCAACAGCAAATTATTCTCATTATCTGTATGATTAAAGTTAGAAGCAAAACATTTTGCTCAAATCTTGGCCACTGCCAACGCTTCAAAAGATTGGAAACAACTACTAGTAAACATATTGCAGGACAGTCAGTGTTTTGCAGGTGATTTCCTCGTCTACATTAGATGTATGGACTTAGCAAACAAAGAGGTCGATTATTTCATATATTCGTTCATTCTTTTCTCGTTTTTCACAGACTTTGAGAACGAGAATAGTTTTGTGAGTGTGGAAGCTTTGACTTATCCTTTCTTAGCGTTCTAAATGTTAATTGCCAGTTGTGTGTGCTTTCTTCCGTGCTTATAGCAAATGTCAGCTCTTCTTGAATCTCAGCAGAAGAGATTGCAGCCTTCTTTGGCAAGCCTCTCTCTCACCAGTTCTATTGCCAAGTAGGCAAGTGTGCCGGCGGAGGAAACAAACGCAATGCTGAGTTGTTGCAGACATTTGACAACACCGTTTGTGTTTTTTGTTTTTAAATTCAATCATTGCCCAGCTTCAACGCCATAATTTTATTCTCAATTCCCTAATAGTTCTTATAAGCTTGACAATCATATTTATACACTTCTGGTTTTTGCAGTGTATATTTTGACAGAAACTTTATCGCACTTTGCATTATTTTCAATCTACAACATTTTTACTTTGATTTTATTTTAGTAACCATTAATCATTTTCATATGATTGTTTTACTGTACCAAATCATTCGCGAAACAGCTAAATGCTGAATTTGCTGAACTGAACTTCTAAGAAGTAATTCAAATTGAAAACGTTACTTTTGTTCTGTCGTGACACAAGGAAATAAATAATTTTAACAGAATTACTATTTTTCAATCTCAAGGTTAGTCCATTATACAATATACGAGATATAGACCAAAGCAGCAGGCTAAAATTATTCTGTTAATAGTGTGTACTGCTACAATAAAAGCAAGATTTAGGTATATTTTTCTATTCTCTAATTATTAAATTTATTCTTCGTGTCTATTAAAATTTTAAACTAGAAACTATGAGTTCGGTAATTAACATTTAGTTTTGTGGTACCGTAAATATTTTTTTCCGTAATATTAATTGATAATTTAACAATTCATTCCTTCTCAAATGTCACACGGTTGAAAAAAATCTAGGTATTAATGTAATTCAGGGCAGATTGCAATTAAATTAAATGTCTATCATTCTAAAGCCTAGAATATTTACGGAGACAAATGTTCTGGAAATTGTGTAGCTCGCTTACGCGTGAACGTTTGAAAATATGAATATTTTAAGTTTATTATATTCGCATTTGTTTTTATTGGGAAATTAATGCCATGTTATTGTATTCTATCTAACTTCATAAACTTAAAATTGTTACTATCCTGTTTCTGTATCGCAGTCAGGCGAGGAAAGTTAGTATGATTTTAGTTATAATTAATACTTATTTACTGGCTAATTGATCTGCAAGTACAGGGTAGGATATCGATTAATTAATTCACTTTGTTTAAAGTTTATTTTTTACTTGGTTACTCTATTTTGAAGGCATTTATTATAAAATTACATTGTTATTATATTAATATTTAACACTGATGTTTTCAGCTTACAGGAGCGTTGCCTGGTGTTTACTTCAGGACTAGAAAATTAGTTAACGTATAATTTTTCACCTACAAACAATTTTAAATGTAGCTAATAGCACTGCAGTGACAAATTAATTATTATTACTGAATCATTGTAGCTTATTTGCATTTCATAAGGTAATAATAATATTTGTAATTTGTGGAATAGAAAAAAATTATTATTGCAAAATAAAAAGCGAATTTAGATTGTGTATTGCTATGCTATTGCCTTTGCTATTAAATATGGTTATTGCGTTGCAATTTTTAAGTTGATATAGGATCCTAGGCCTTTAGGGTATAATTATCAGGCAAAACAATGATCCATTCACAGTGAATTTACCATATATTACAAAAATATGTCTGTTAAATGAGCTAGTTTCTATTTTTCACACTTTCAGTATTTTTTTCAGTGAGCTTCTTAATCCGCATCTACTACTATAGGCTTCGGGCTGTTAACAAAAGCATTTTAAATGTTGTGACATGTAAAAGAAGCATAAAGTATACAACGGATGGGGTTGTGTAAGTGTATTGATCTTGGTGCTTTTTCTCCCACAGGAAGGAGAGTAACATTATAACGCATGACATCTCTGCACCCAGCGTACGTCACACAGCCGGGGGAGTCTTCGTTACTACTTGCTATGACGACATTGACCTTCCAGACAATTGTCGTTACATGTAAAATTGTAAACTGAACTACATATTGCATTCTAGTGAACTATTTGGAAGTCTTATTATCTTAAAAATAAATTAAAGATGGCATACAGACACTTTCACTTTTACTTGTCACGCGTATACTTTTCTCACTTAAGCGCATAAATTAGTAACGTTTTTTTTTTAAAAAGATAGCTGCTGCAGAAGGAGAATGCTACCAGTGGCAGTGTAAGGGCTGTGAAGCCCAGTGGACAAACGGTTTTCGATCAACATGGCCCATTCCTCATGAACTTTCTAGAATGGGAGCAACTGTGGGTGCCGTGCGGAATACCTAAACACAAATCGGCAGTGAGTGAAAAGTCAAAACTCCCAGAACTGCTTTCGGGTGGTGCCATTTTGCACTGGCAACGTTGTCTGCACCGGACTACAGCAAATACAGTCCTGACATGTTCTCGCGTGAGTTTCACGTCGCCGGAGAGTTTAGACTTCCCTCAAAGGCATTGGATGAAGACGTACAGGACGCAGCTCAACAAGAGTTCCTGAAACAAATCATGGACTTTCCCATGGCGGCATTCAGGGTCTTATTTGATACGGCGACTATGTAGGAATGAAAATTACCGGCAGGTGTTCGGTTTTTAAAAAGAATGATTCCACATAGGCTTTAAATTGTACTCCTCCATACTAACTTAAGAGGAAATGAATGTTTCTTCCTCCTCCTTATCTACATTTTAAGTATACCATCTCCGAGAAATCGCCACGGGTGGCCTAGGTCGTTAAGGCGTGGACTCGTGAGCGGGAGGTCTGCGGTTCGAATCCCGCTAGGACCGTCCTCCCTGACAGAGGCTTTTCCAGGTTTTCCTCATTCCTCATAAATGGCAAGTGCCGGGGAGGTACCCTAAACTTTGGCCTGGTACGATTCCTTCCTTAAAAAAAAAGCCTGTCCCAATTTATCATTTCATCTCATGAATCATCAGTGTTCACCGCCTGTGGTGCCTCTGTAGTAAAAACAGGCGTTAAACACTATTTAAATCTTCAGTAAATGCTTTTACCCGAATACCTTTCTTCAATTTAAAGAGTTAATACTAGATTTGAGCTCTACAATGAGCAATGAATATCTTGGAAGTCACAGCACTTAGCAACTGGAGATTTGCGTGAAGCGAGCAAACACATTGATGAACTGCACGATGTCATTAAGCAGAAGTGACGAGGAATGCATCTGCTCGCTTCATCCAAAACTCCAGTTCATAAAGATTAGTTCCAACACTTATGTCTGGCTTCCTTGGCAAAGCAGGTCACACGACGCTCTTTCTGCACTGCAGAACGAAACCGGGGCAATAACCTTGCGCTGACCTTCGTCATGTAAAGTTTCTCTCAAAGAGCCCTAACCTTACTGAGATTTCTTTAATCTTCAGTCGTCTGTCAACAAGAGAGACCTCAACAGTTCATCAGTCTTCAACCATCACCTCTATATGCCGACCATCACAAGGATGTTTTCGTTGTTCTGTTTTATCCAATTTCTTGATGTTGGAATCTGAAGGAGAAGCTTCCCAATAAATATCATCCAACTGTTTGATAACAGTTTTTAGAATAAAAAAACTTTATAATAGAACAATACTCAGTGTTTAACATTGCAGCGTGCACATGATCAATTAAATGATGTTTGTTGTGTTGAAATAGGTACATTACTCTATCTATAGATGGTGCTTTCTGTCACCCCCAACGTATGGAAATTGGCTGAATTTTGCACTTCAGGCAGGAAACTTTGGGAACCACCTCTGTATGTGTGTATGTTCCCAATCTAATCAAACAATCTGAACAACGTTTTGCACAAAAAAACTCTTTAAAAACACATCATCATAAAAAGTTCTGCGTTCCAGTGTAGCTGTTGTGTTATTAACATTGAGGAGGGATATGCTAGTAACGAGTTTGTGTAAAAATATTAACCCCATCTTTTATTTGTGATGCTTATTGATGTTCGTAGAATCAAAACAATTTTTTAAGTCGGTAATATTTCAATTTTTGTGCTTGGTTTGCCAATAAAGAGTAAAAACGTGCTTTAAAAAGCGTTTATTATATATGCATAAAGCTTTTCAGTTATAGCTCGCAATTGGCTCGCTTGATTAATAATTCCCTGTAAAGGGGGTTGAAATATTATCACTGCTGAATAATAGGTTCTGGGTTTCGTTTTAATTAACTGTCTTAATAATATTATATAGTGTATATAATTTCAGATGACGGTGAAGATAAATATTGCTTCGTGAGGAGGTACAAACATTACATCAAGTTGGATTAGATTGATAGGGACGGAAGAAGATTTCAGACAAGAGCCTTTTGCGCCCTATTGAACTTCCGGGAGGAAGGGATACGAAGAACGGCCAGGTACGGATGCAGAGGGGTCCCTAACGATTTCAGATTGAACACAACCTCTCTCCAAGGAATGCAAGCCCCTTAGATGAACCGCTTGCACAACAAATGGCAGAGCAGAACCTCTTCAATAAACCAACTCCAACACCGCAGGCTGCATACTGCCAACCAGCGTCGTCTGGCACTTTTGGTCCTGCAAGCAGTGCTATGAATGGATGAGAAGAAAATACGTGGAAAGTAAATATTCATACCAGCCTTCGCCACAAGAAGATGGCCAGCCTCACGGGATTTGAGCCCGAAACCTCCCGAATCCAGTCGAGCGTTACCGCCTGCGTCAACTGACTCGGTTCGCATCAAGTTTGTGATGCTGTTGATATATGGTACATACATCTGAAACAAATTCTGTCAAATTAAAATGAAATTAAAAAAACGGATAAGGACCAAGGTGCTGGAACTAAGGACAGCTATTTAACAGCTGACATTTTCTGAAAGCTACGAGTGACAAAAAGATCGACATAAAATATTAAACAATAGGAAGTTGTTCCGAGTCCAAAAGCTGCGAAAAATATCACGGAAAGGGAAGGGAAAGTTTTGCTTTCTGTGATGAAATTGGTAGGGAAAATGTTCCCTTTCCTAAATTTGGATTGAAAATCATGGTGGTAGGAGCTTTATGTAGCAACAGAATATTAGGTTGTTGAACTAAAAATATCATTATAAAGAACCATATTATAAGGATTCAATTCTTACAGCGCTAATAACTAGACACTGTCAAAAAAGCTGGGTAGATGAAAAATATCTCAAAGAGTCATACAACCAAAGCGGTGGTGAATCATTAGATGAGATACTTCTAGCGCCTAGGAGGAATAGCAAGGCAACACTACTGACCTTAATCGTGTGGTACAGAGCATATCCGGGCAAGGCAACAAGATACTGTACTTAAGAAACCAAGGCCTCACAACCATTATCAGCTCATCCAAACAGAAATGACTTCCATTAACAAAGTAGGTCTTGGTCTTGTTCAAAGATTTCCTTCAAAAATCATGAAGCATCTACTGCAAATAAATATTAAAGAAAAAGAGAAAGTGCACTAATTTATTTGTGGTGAGAAAAACATTTGAACAAAAATTTAATTTTAAACATATATAACATTTAAATAAAACCTGGGATTATCAGCAAAAAATCTAAAGTCTGTTTAATGCTTTAATACAAAAATACAGAAACAACATAAAAATTAATTCAAACCTAATAAAGAACGAAAGAAACTTTACCGTATGGTTTGTTTTCTTTCAGTGTAAAATAAATTAGACAGTTCACCAAGAGTATTTAACAAAGTTTAAATGCTCCACCTATCCTTAAAAATACTTTATCGAAAAAGTCAATGGAAAAAATTCGAGAATAATATGATTAGATTACTCGTTTTCATTACCCAAGGCGCGGTAAACATCCTTCAAGCTCCCTAATAAGGTTAGGGCCGCATTAACCTTTCGAAGGTTACGCTCTAAACACTGCTGAAAATGACGAAGAGTAATGTCGCTGTTTTAGAGACTAAGTTGTCTAGCTAGAGTAACCTCATCGTTTGATATTTGCAGAAGTTACCGACTCCTGGAAGCCAATTTCGGAGAACATGGCTTTAAAAGCACGCGGGAAAAAAATACGTTTTACATTAGTTAGGAGATAAATAGAGATAACGACTGATTTATCTCGCAATTCTGCATTTAAAGCTTTAAGCTTAACGTCATACAGTCTTGATTTACAGCCTCCGCAATAAATGAACATTAATTTTAGTGTAAACGAGTAATTTATCACACAGGGTAACAATGGTTAACATTTTAGATGGAGTACTGTTGACCGTTAACAATTAGTTAACCTAAAACCTAGATATACTAAGAATGACATTATTATTATTATTATTATTATTATTATTATTATTATTTTCTGCGGTTCAAAAGCCATTCTCATCTTCATTAAGCCCTTTGTAGCGACGAATTTTGGTCTCAGGTGCTCCCGCGGAAAACACTCTCTTCGCTGCCAAGGGAAGGCGTTTCTAAAACAGTGTTTCATTTTTGTAGCCTTAACGTATCCGGAAAGCACTTGGTATACATCGTGAAGTTTCCCCCTATAAGCTGGTGTGGTGACGCTAATGGCTAACATTCTCAAAGCACCTCAAAAACGTGTGTATTTAGCGGATTAAAAAAAAAGCTTTTCCTACCTTCTAAAACGTTATCTTTCTGTAGAATTAGTCCATTTGATCCAGCATTAGAAATAAATTAATAAATATAAAGGATACGTTATATTTTGAAAAAAATAATTGCTATACATCCTTTGGAAATGTTACAAACACAATCAATTACCAATCATATTCTCATAAAAATTGTTGGAATTATGTCAAAAGATTTTATTTTTGTGGCATGTAGCAAGAACCTTAAAAATACAAATGCAATGAAAAGAAATTATTTTTGTGGTAAGTGGCAAAAACCTTAAAAATACATTTACTAAGATGCTGGTCTGAAATG
Source organism: Metallyticus violacea (assembly GCA_030762175.1). Classification (NCBI taxonomy): domain Eukaryota; kingdom Metazoa; phylum Arthropoda; class Insecta; order Mantodea; family Metallyticidae; genus Metallyticus; species Metallyticus violacea. Next base: position 14,249,739 of record CM060838.1, on the reverse strand, counting down.
TGCATTTGGAACAGGAAACGTCAGTATCAATCATAAGTTGTGCTTTATTTGCAGTTAACCTAACTTTATCATTATACACAAATATTTATTCTTTCTTTATTATACATATTCTACTCATTATCATCACTCTCCCTAATACTTAGTACATTTGCGTCAACTGACTCCCCAAATCATTAAAAAGATAATACATTTTGTGCTAGTATTTAAAGTTACTAATGTTCCTACACTTGCACAGAAATATATACAAACTACCAGTGTCCGACTAATACTAATACTTTCTTGAAATAGAACTACGAAAATTCACTTGTACATTTGTAAGTATGCAGTAATAAAGTACAAGTATAGCAGAAATCTTTGTGGAACAGAATTTTACTAATAACTACAAGTTACCAGTCCGTTCACTTGTAATGTATTAGACCATACTTTTGTGAAACAGGCACAGGGAATTGTGGTGCTAAGTGAAACCCAGCAAGTTCTCGGTACAAAAGTTGACGATTTGGGGCCTTTTACAAGAACTTCCTAGAGAAGCAATGAAGTCATTTACCCTATTGTGTTCCTCCCTGACTTTTTCACAAACACGGCGCAGTCGATGTGCAATATATGTCACATTGTTGAGGATGTAGTACATGACCTTCAGTTGGGAAATCGAAAGCATGCAGTTTGCTTGATCCGCCACCACAAGTCTGATTTTTTTGTATTGTAAGCTCTCCGGCCACAGCTTCGTTCAAGACTAAATGAATAACTGCATTACTTTTCGAATTTGTAAATCTTAAAGCAAGGATTTCGCAGACTATCTCATTTATTTTCTCGAAAACATTCTCATTAATTGCTTTATATATTTATTGTTTTTCCCTCCGTGCTCTCACCCGGAACTGAATTTTGGGTGTATTTCTCGACGAATGAATTTGAATGCAGGATTGTTGACCTTGTGGATTGGAATTCTTGACCGAACAAATGCCATAGAAAGATCTGCAGAGAACTGACTCGATGACTGCTGCTTTTCAGATCCTGAAATGATGATGGTAGGTTGCGACTTGTGGTATTCAACATTCTTCTTGCCATACAGGATGTGCTTAAACCATCAGTTTCAATTAATTGTCTGTTGAATTCTTCTGAAAGTGCACATAACTTTGCCTTCCTAACTTCTGGCATGGCTCTAGCTTCGACAACACAATCAAGTAGAGGAAATAGCAACTAGAGATTTGAGCCTTCTTCATATAAAATGTACGCGCACAGCACAAAAAATCTGTTATTCTGACAAATAGCTTTTATTGAAATTTGTGTTTTCTCTTACAAGTTTTGCTACTTTAACTTTAACTTGGAAACTCTACAAAATGAATCTACAGAATTTTATGTAGCTGTTCAAGAAGAGTGAAAAACATTGATTTCCCTTAATTTTTTTTTTAACAAAAACTGGAGAAAATGGTTCAAAAAGGACTGAAGCATCAAAGAGGTGGTGAAAAGGAATAAAGTGCAACAAAATTATCTAATTCGCTTCATTTCAGGTTTTAAAACACAAATCTCAAACTATCCGTTTGAAAACAGCTGTATTTTAGTAAAGGTGCTGCACCTTAAAATTCGTTCCTTAGCGATCACGTAATATGTAAATGCTAATAATGAAAACAACCACCGCCTACTAATTTTTATCAACATTGTATAACAACAACATCCTAAAAAAGTAATAGAACAGTACATTTTTTCCCTTTCATTTCGATTTGGCTAATAATTCATCAAAACTCGTGCATAGAGAGAGGGAAAGGGGAGTGAGACAGAAAGAGACAGAACAAAGATTTTATGCTTCCCAAATGGTTTATTTCCTGAAGACTCTTATGTCATTCAGAAGGGTGCATTCTCCACTCCATTAACACATACTTTCAATTTAAGGCTTCCTTACCAATTACGTTATCCGAAACGAAACTTTGCAATTACAAAAGGGGATCATTAGCTCTTTTTTGTTACAATGTGGATGTTCTGCAAAATGTGTTTGTGTGCAATCTACTGTCATCCCATTCTCATTCTGGGGAATATTAGGTGTACTGTATTATTAGATTTGGCCTCAAGTACCTCAGAAATTGTAAGATATGATGATGTCACTTGTGAGAAGACCATCCTTAAACAAAACCATTAAATTGTTTTAAAAAATTAATGTTTCATATTCAAAATCTGATTCATATTTAGTTATTTTGTTACTGTATATTAACTTCTTTGCAAATTGAACGTTTTACATCTCATTGTGATACAGTTATAAAATAGTTATGCATCTGCACTTTGTGAATAAGACAACCAACCTGTAAAGCACGACTGCAAAGGATCTCAAGGGAGTTTAAAACTAAGAGACTCTGGTCTAATTCATTCAAGAAAAGAAAGACTGGAACCCATTGCTGTTAGTAAGATGTTCTATAGAATACAGGTAGATATTGTTCCAAATTATCATTTCATGCAAGATGGAATACCTACCAACGATATGCATAAACAATATTGCATACCTTCAAGCCAAGTGTCCGAATTTTGTATCCTCAGATATTTTACTGCGATGATGTTTAATAAATTAAACAAATAAATGTATGTGCAGAAAAAATTATTTTGTATATTTCAAACAGTTCATTTGTGACAAATTAGCTCTGGACATCTTTAAGACAGAGGTTCCCGTAGCAGTAAATGGACAATATGGTTATAGAAGGTAATAAAAAAAAAGTGGTCATTTATAGCCCTACACATAAATACAAAGAGATCCAATGAACTATGAAACAACTTACATTGTTTTGCACGGAGCGCATGCTCACGTGATCCCTGCCGTTGATCGGACAAGACCACACCTAGCTTCTGGCATTCAGTGTGGATCTGATAGCGGTTGAGTTCAAATAGCTTACTATCAGTGGTGTGTTTTGTTTTGTATTTAATTGCGAAGCAAATATGACTCAATATGTGCTTTCAACTGCACAGAGTATATTTATTTCTGGTTCATTTGTGTTGACTCATCGGCTCGTATAGTTCAAAGGTTCCCGGATGTAAAAATGCCTCGCCGTACAACAATCCATAATCTTTGTAATAAATTCCAGGCCATGGGCATTGTTCAGTCTAGGAAACCTAGCCGATAACGTTGAGTTCTCGCCGAAGAAACATAAGATGACATCGTTCATCGTTTGGATAGTCCCCTCAAAATTATTTAGTCATGTTTTGCATATAAAATAGCCATGGCATACATAAATACAAAAATTTCCACCTTTTTTTAGAGAATTGACATACAGGCAGGGTGATTCCGTCCTTTTCAAGAAGGCTTTGTCACAGCTCACATAGCGAACATTTCGATGAGGGAAATTGAAAGTGGTTTCAGAATGACAGTTATTACTAAGTTGTAGCTCCTTCCGTCTCCGTTTTCCTGACTTTTTGCGAGTTTTACATATTATCTCTAGAGTAAATTAAAAATGCCATATACAAGAAACCCAGATACCCCAAAAGAAGTGAAACAAAAAATGCTCCAGGAAATAGCCAGCATTACTTAACCTGAACTACAGCGAGTGACGGATACTTTTTTAAATGTATGGACAATGACGGTGGCCTGTTTCAGCACTTCTTTTCATGAAGTTTGTAAATAAAACCTCTTAAAACAGTCTGCTGTGTAGTTGTGACAACGCCACTCTCCGCAAAATGCAACGAACGCCGCGATCCACCTGAAGTTGCTTCACAGTTCATTGGGTGGCTCCGTATAATTCTATTTCATATCTATTGCAACCATTTTCAATTTAAACGGCTTTCCGATAATTGTGATAAAACTAGTGTTTACTAATTAGTATTATAAACAATAATTTTTTTAATCCTACAACATATCAAAAAAACGCAACGTGAAGATAAAAGAGCGCCATTAATCTGAATAATGTATTTAATTTAATGCACGTATTTTGGAAGATCAAATTAAATGTTGTTCCACTTTTTCTGATATAAATAATTCAGAAGTAATTCCGTTGTGGACAGAGTTTTGCATTTTTGTTAACATAGATACATATGCTATAATTATTAATATTCCAAATAAATAACCAAAGTTCGATCCCGAGTTCAAATTTGAATTAAGGGGAAGGATAGAAAAAAAAATTCGGAATATTTTGGTTTCTCCTGTCAGTTATTCAACCAGTTTTTCCATGATCATTACCATCATATTGTCATCGTGCTGCTAAAGTAAAAGGCGACGCTTTGATCAGTCGATCGATCAAATGAAAACTATCTGGAGCATGTAACAGTGAGGAGGAACAGCGTCAGCGAAAGCCGTGGTTGATAGCCCCACCGCAAAGAGCCAATGGTAGCGAGCAACAAATGGAGACAGCCTCCGCATCGAATGCTTGAAGTGTGCAAGATGAACGCGACCAAGCATGTACAACAAATAATCATTGCGTTTTTTGACAACGAGAGGGCGTTCTGTAGTCGAAATTCACCGCCGAATTCGCTTTGTATGGGAACAGCTGAGCGAGTTAAAAATTAAAGAATATGGTCTGCACGGTTTCGTTCTGGACAAATGTGTTTGAAAGACAACCCCAAAACCAGACCATACTCAACGTTTCATCACTACAGCAACAGCTATTGATGAATGAGATTGTTCAAACCAACAGACGCAGCAGAAGGATGAGATCGTCCTTCTGACGAATTTAAATCATGGCAGTGTCCAAAGTGCTGCAAAGTCCAATCCACAAGATCAACAATCCTGCATTTAAATCATTCGTCGAGAAGTACACCCCAAATTCAGTTCCAGATGAGAGCACCGAGGAAAAAAAGTTAATACACAAAGCGATCCGCTGTGCTTCCGGGACATAACGATAACTCCATCACTGCTCACCCGCTACAAAACTCTACGGAAATGCATCCCTCTCCTGGTGGTGCAGGTCCAGATAGCCTAGCCGTACCCGCTTGGTCTTCTGTACAGGATAGCGCGGTATCCATTGCACCAAAGACAAAATATAAGAGTTCTCATACAGAGTGATCGAAAAGTCGGTTTCCTGAACAGTTCCTTACATTTAATTTACATTTGATTACACATTCCTTTACAGATATTGTTAAAAATGAACACCCTGTTTCTCTATACACGTGGTTGTCAATCCAATACTTATTAAAGAGCCATTAAGAGATCTGTATGTGAAACCTAAGAACGAATTTAGGGGAAAGCAATTTCTCACCCACTCTGCATTATCTCATAGAAATTAGGCATTCAGGAAAAACATCTTAATTCGGGTATCAAATAATGTGTGCGTAAGAAAAGGCGATCGGGGAGTGAGGTTTACTCCGGAGTTAACCATCGTAAACTTGTGTATCAGGTAGCGTTAGATTAACGCATTAGCCGGTAACAAATATGTATGAATACCTGCTTACCATAATTACAAGTGTAAATTCATGCAAATGATAACGCGTTTATTTACAATGATGGCGAGCTACCTACCTTTAATTGCTCTTCGTGTTTTTATATACAGTTCTTTCTTCTTTTTATTAAGGTTTTATTTATTGTCGATTTGAATGCATTCGCCTTCTTAGGGTAAGGAAAAATTCCGGGAAAAAAAAAAACTTACCCAGATAGCTTGATCTGACTGGAATTCGAACCGAGGACACCCGGATTAGAAGTTTCAAACGTTACCAGTAGACAACGGAGGGAGTCAAAAAAAACAGCTCTTATGAGGTAAAAATTTGCAAATAGTTTAGCTACTTTAGCCATTTCTGTTTAGAAAAGAATTTTAAAACTTTGTCAAAAGGAAATAATTGAAAACTTTAAACAATAAAATTTAAATAATATAACAGCGCTTTAAGTAAGAAAGAGATACATTTGTTGAGTTAATGTTAATAAATAACGTGAATATATTGCTGAGATCTAACTATTTGACATAATTCTTCTAAGTTGTTGCAACGGAAAGAGTTGAGCTGTTCAGCGAGACCTGAAACTTTCTCATGCCTAGTTAAAATTTTCCTGGGGAACAGTATGAAATGATATTTCTCAGCTCTCCAGTTTATTAATATTTTAATTCAGGGGTAAAACTGAACATACCAACAGTGACTACCTATAAAGAATTACAACGAAGAAAAATACGGCAAAGGGAAAATATCGGTTGATTCAGTTTCATACCTATAGAGAACACATTTGTGTCACACTCGTTACCGGAGGAAGATCGGAGTAACCTTTCATCAGAAGGTCGCCGCCTGCATTAGCAAGTCCTCGGTGATCATGACCAATTCTGCGAACGTTCACAAAGGACGGGAACCAGATCCGCTTCTAGTCACACCTTCTACTGGCTCACAGCGTAGGATAGTCGTTCAATATTCCAGGGAGAAATAGATTGATCTGTAATTTGCCATTGAAAACACCTGCTTACATTTCTTATGCAGTAAACAAGTTGTAAACACGAAAGTGAAAAAGTATGACCAGAGTAACAAAATTTGCAAAAAAATAAATAAATAAATAAATAAAGCGGAAAACGTTTTCAAAACTGCATTTGTAGGTGTCGTAGATGCGGACTGTTTCAGTTCAGCTAACTGGTACATATTGTAAAACTTGATTATTTATTACTGAGTCAAATGTGCTTACATTATGTTAAAAGGATTATTTATTTTCATATTCCGCCACAGCACCTTCTTTTACATTAAAATATCACACCATTGACTACATTAATTTACTGAAAAGGACAAATATAATTTTTTGCTGCATCAACTCCTTCAGCCATCCACCCTTTGAAATATTGTGCTGACAGTCTGACATTTAATGGGAGTAAAGTATTTAAACTCTAAATTTGTATCCTTTAAAGGCAAATGCTGAGACGTCTCCTTTTTCTGCAGTTTACACATGGAGTCAACAGTAACAGAAAGTTCTGTTATTAAATAGGCATGCAAATTTTAATAAAATGTGTTTTAAATATTGCTGTCTTGCTGGTTAAAGCAATAGTGTTAAATAGCTATTACGTCTTTTTAATAACGATACAGATCAATATACCTGATTTGTTTTTAATTTCGTTTAACTTTATTTTTTCAACGAATTGTTCTATACCTATACAAAAGTCTAAATAAATACGTGCAGATCACATAATTTCCGGATTTATTTATTCAGAAAAATACAAGTATATAAAACTGCTCAACTGATGATACATGAGATCTTCCGAATCTTAGTTGTAATTTCTACCATGTTTGCAGTGACTAACAGAAAGCTTAAACCAAGTTCACTTTTCAATAACTTTGTTGAGAAAATTAGTGATACACACATAATTACTACAAGGTAATTAATTATTATGCAAAAGTTTAGATTTACCTAAATTGATGACGTCAATAAAACGTCAATTATATTGTATTACACTACATTTTCTATTTGCATGAATTCAAGAGGTTTAAATTCAATTCGCAAGTTATACATTGGAAAGTTGTACCAGAAACAAATGGGTTGCAGTTAGATTGAGACGATTAAGGACTACAAGTTAAAAATAGCATTAACGAAATGTGGAAAGAAAACCCTAGTGAATATAGTGTGAAGCCCGTTCTATCTAATATTATTTCATTCTTACTTCTACGCTGATGACCTGAGCTGTTAAAGAGCGTCCATAAATAAAAAAAAAAATTCTTACTTCTTCTTGGCACTCTACAGCCCGGAGTGAGTCTTGGCCTGCCGCAGCGACCTCTGTTTCCTCTACCTCCGTCTTATGACTTTATTGTGTATTGCAGGGAGTCATATGGTTAGCATGCTGGCACCCCATAGGTCACTTTGTTACGCGACTCCCTACGCGAAGAACGCCACCTCTCCTTCAGGTAGCGTTCCAAGTTTCCTCACGGGGCTAGGTGGACCTCCTTTACTCAGAATAATTCCTAAGTAGGTACCAGGAATCGAACCGGGCCTACCGGCCAGCAGTCGATCAGGGAAGAGGTCTTTCCATCTTACTATATGAAATAAAATGTCAATCATTTACTTTTTACAGTCACACTTGGCATTTACCGCCCCTCTTAGGCTATTTCAATAGCACTGACGGTCTAAGTTTTGCTTTATTAATTTCGTTATTTAATTGTTTATAAGCAAACAGCTATATTCATTCGTTAAGCACTAACCTTTTTGAAAATTATATGTCTAGTCCAAAAGTGTAATCAATAATACTGTAGACTTCGAAAACACAAATTTATGTATTACAACGAATAGTTCCTTACTACTGCTGAGGCATAATGATATGAGCTTTGTTGCTGAAAAATCAATGTCACAAGTGTCCAATGATCTATAAATAGATCACTTCTCTTTCAGTTAGTATCAGATTATCCACAGCGATGTTTCTTATGTGAAGCAATAATAATAATTATTATTTTGATTTTGAAGTGCACATTAAATCACGGATTCTTGTTCAGACAATGAAGTAAAATAAATAAACAAATAACAAAAAATAAAAATGAAATAAAAAATAAAGTTTTTGCCAAATACTGCAGTAATTTGCAATTATTTAACAAACAAATTAATTATTGTTTAGAAAACGTGCTTTTCCAGAAGAAATGCAATATTAATAATACTTTGACAATATACAAAAATGCTTTTAATTCGATAGTTTGTTCTTCTGCATTTTGCAATGGCAAAAGTATTATTGTGTTCTAATATACTACTTTATTTAGTTTCACCATAGTGACAATGCACGCCACTAATCAGCTGTGCCAAGCGAGAGCATTGCGTATGCTCCACGTTTAAGCAAGAACAGGGGCAGGCTCACAGGACAGAATTCAGCATATAATTAGGTTTACATTAGGGAAATGTCATAGATTTACAGAAATAACCTGGTTACGTGCATCATTGTGCAGTAAATTAGGATAGGTTTCTAGGTTATCAATGCCCTCTTTTAGCAGCGTGAAAAAAAAATTCATAAACAATTTTTAAAAGCATTTAATGCATCATGTCTATTATAAAATTTTAGCGCTTATCCGAGAAAGATATACAATGAAAAATCACTAAAAGAATTTAGTTATGTAATCTTAGGCAAACGAAGATACTCAAACAGCAGTTTTGAATGTTAGACCGTTCTTAAAGTTGAAATTTAATGTTTAAAAGGCATATCCCGAGTTCCTTTATTGCAGCCCAAGGAAAATTTCTTTTAGTAATTGTATATCGTATTTTTAATAACGTCCAATGGCGATCTAAATTGTAGTTTATATTATAAAATTGAGAAGAACATGATTTTGATTTATTGAAGGCGTGGTATGTCTTCGTTCTTTGTAATTCAGTGTTATATTACTTACTGGCTTTTCATTTTCTTAAGTTTATTATTTGCTTTTATTATAGATATTTATTTTACTCAATTTCTTCTATAGTCTTAGATTGTTTTAGTTGTTTACGTAAGCATACTTATTGTATTTTACTGCTACCCTTTTAATATTGACTTGTTCCCTTAAGTATACGATTATGATTTGATTAGTTTTTGTAGGTAATATTTCAGTAGGGGAAAAACAATCTTAATACTTATTCTAGTGTGAGCTTACCGTAAATATCTATTTCGAAGTTAAAAGTATTGGAAGAAGAAATGCTCTGCATCATAATATCACAACGGACGCCACCATTTGAGGAACTTAATGAATAAATAAAGATGAAGTAAGAATGACGTATTCAATGCTGGTACTCCATAAGACGGAATGCAAATGTGTAATGTGTACGTCCTTAAGCATACAGGCGAGATGTTCCAAGAAAAATGAACGCAACATCTCTCTGCAAATATGCTAATAATCATGCAGCACTTTGTGCGCTTGAGGATTAAGAGAGAAGTTAAAGGATATGTACTTTGCACACTACACACGTCATTTCTCCAGAAATCCGCCTCCTTGCCATTACAACAGAGAGTATATTTAACATTATAAAATTGGGAAGCTCTATCCTACAATGGAGCGCTTAAATCATTCCTTGTACACTCTTAGTCTTTCCGAGACTGGTCTGTAATAAACTACCTACACGACTAAGACAATTTTCCACAATTGATAAAGGCGTTTGGAGATCTAGGTTTTGGTTGGTCAAAGATTCCAATCTCAGAACTTGCCTTCAAAGAGCATTTCTCTTCCGACTGCCACATATGGAGGCCTCACACCTCTTTGGCATTTTGTGAGATTAGGTACAGCCCCTCGCTGAACTCTAAATACTTCAAGTTGGTAATAATCTCCTTCTAAACCTGGTGTTCCACAGCCCCTTGGGCTTACCGCAATGACCGCTGCGTCTCGTGACATCACTGGTAGAGTGCAGTGTTGCAGGAGGGTATGTGATCAGCATACCGCATCCCGCCGGTCGCTATATCGCGGCTTACTAGATCGAAGATTGCCACCTATCCATCAGGCAGCTTCCCAATTGTCCTCATGAGTGGACCCCATTCCAAATCTTTCTAATTTAGAAAAAGTCCTAAGCAAGTACCAGGAATCGAACCCGGGCACCCGGCCAGCATTCAGCAACGCTAAGCACTAGACCAAGGAGGTGATCGTTGGCAAAAATACCTCAGGTTATATTCAGTCAGGTGTGCTAAGGGTAGAAGAATCTGTTATACAGTGAAGTTATTTGAGTTATGGACCGCCAGAGCGCGACTACTTGCTCAGGAAATGTTGATACCGCAACCGAAAAGTAAAGTTAGTATTTAGTATTTTATTTTAGTGTTAATCTCTTTACTATAAGCACAAAATGATACTACATTTAAAACTTATAATAATAAGAACTAAATTTATGTTATAAAAAATGTTGAAAATTGATGTCCCTCAGAGGCAATGCATTATCGGCAGCTGCTTCTATATTTCATGTAATTTTTTTTTCCGTAAGAACACGGTGGTTCGAAACACATTTCTTGTCATTGAGAGATTCGTCTCTCATACCATTTTAACAGGCTAGCAAAGAGTCTCTCTATCTGGAAAATGATTGACAGGAGATTTTCTTTCGAATCGCCTCTCCACTTCTCTGCAAGAATCCGTTTTCATATAAGTATCATACATAAAAATCTATTCTTCAAGCTATAATTATGTAGTAGTATTCACTAGCGAAGAACAATTAGCACACATGAACACCTAACAATTAGCTGAAAAAGCTTCCCTCAAACTAATTGCAAAATGCATTATACGGCATTGGCGGCTGGCTTCTCCCAGTGCGCAGTCGCGCTGTGCAGGCCCATTACTGAAATAACCTGACTATAAATTTAAGGTCTACTCATCAAATTGAGCTTTAAATCCAAAAAAATATAGTATATCACTGAGCCTTTTGGAGTAACAGCGATAAAATATGTTAAAATAGAAGTATTGATTCGTTTTTGTACTAAGAAATCTAAAATATATTAATTTTTTAATGTGGTTGAATGCTCTTGTTAACCGTCTAAATACCATATGCTCGATGTAACAATTACATTATGTTATAACATTGGATAAAAAGGCTAAGGTCATTAATCATTCCACTGACAGGAGGGAGGAATGAGCTCAAGCAGTTCGAAATATAGCGATTACTAATCTGTGACTTATCTTAGTGTTTTATCCCTATCTGCTTTTCAATTGTTGTTATTTTAGTTACATTGTTAATTGTATAACATTATTTTTTTCATTTATATTATATATAAACATACAATATAAAATTATATACTTTTTTGTCTTAGTAAGTAGGGTCGATGGAGATTTGAAGAACTTTTTCAAAATCTTTTCAAGAATACAATGGCATTTCTTCGGAATTCGGTGAAAATCTGAGGCGAATGCCTATGTACTTCTACTGCAGAGCTTTTAGTTGCAATAATAGTTACTGTAAGATCATCATTCAGCACCGTTAAATTCATGAGGCTGGTACTTACTTCCCAGGATTATGGGACAACATTCCCCTTTTTAGGGAGTCAGTTAATATAATAGTAATGCCGGAATTTCCTACGCAGATATCACATGAGGGGCATAATTTTCAATATCTTTTACAACATAGGTTAGTGCTTATTATTATTAGTTTTAAATACAGAATAATTTAACGCTTACAATAAAAAATATAAATTCTAAAATATAACTACTAGCTTATGTGCTGAGGCTCCATCTCCCTTTTCCCGGTTGTTGCGGCTGCATTTCCCCAGTAAGCAGCCGCGCATAGGTGGCCCATAATTAAAATAATCTCACTGTAGTTTTCCTAAAAGGAGGAAAGAATATTTATGGTTTCAACAAAGAAAATTGCATTGCAGCCAGTAGCCTCTGGCTGAACAATTTGTTTTGGAGGAGGAGGGCTAAGATTTATCTCGTTGGTCATCAGTGTAGAACATCAATTTGAAAACAGTTTATTATTGCTACGCATTGCTTTAGGCCAACGTCTCATCCATGACTTGCATTATACAGGATCCCTGGAAAATCCTCAGTAGGTGACTTTGCAATAATTTCGAGTACCATCTGTTCCGTTTAATATCCTAGAACGCATATACTTTTCTTGACAAGTTAACGTTTCCATGTTAGAAAAGAAGACAATCTCATACATCTTAGTTTATTAATATCTTCAGTAGGATGTTTAACACGTTGTTCTCTATTGAACTTAATTTCATGTATTTAATTTTGCTGCATTGACTTTCCGATAGCTGAGATCAATGAACAAATGATGCCATTCAAACTAATTCTCGTCATATATTGTATATGTGCTAGTTGTTGACCGTATTGATCAAAAACATTTCTTCATCAACACTTCTTTCACGCGCGCTCTTCCGTGTTTAAATGTCGTTAAAAGCTTTGAGTACAAAACTAAAGATGTTCCTTCGCTTCCTCTTTATTTTCTTGTAAACCTTCTACTTGGTGCTTTGCCCGCATTGCATTGACCCATTTCTTCCATGAATACTACGAGTTGTTTGACACGAGGAATCATATTTAGAAAGTGTTCAACAAAAGAATATTATTTGTGTGTGTTTTTAATCAACATGCTTAAATGGGTTTAGTCTACCTAGATAATTCTTTTACGAGTTCACTTCACAAATCTCAGGCTTCTTCCTTGTTCATAACTTGTTTACTGCCATTTTGTATCTGGAGGGCGATACATTAGTTTTTAATATTTTTGGTTGTAGAATCTGAATCTGCATTTGCAAATTCCATAATCTATGTCTACTTGAGGTAAAAAATTTCCCTAGATTTTAAAATATTATGTTGTGTTTTCCGGTTACAGCGTGAGATATATACAGCGTTTCAGTAAAAGCGTTTTTTTATTAGTGTTTAACGCCCGTTTTTACTGCTGAGACACACAGGCGGTGGACACTGCTGATACATGAAATGAAATGATATATTAGGAAAGGATATTTTTTGGGGGAAGGAAGCGTTCCATACCTAAGTTTAGGGTACCTCCCCGGCATTTGCCATTTATGAGGACTAAACTTCAGTCAGGGAGAACGGTCCTGGCGGGATTCGAACCCCAGACCTCCCGCTCACGAGTCCGTGCCTTAACGACCTCGGCCATCCGTGACGGTTGTAAAAGCGTGAAAAAATTAAACAGGAAATAGGAGATACTCTACTGAACATTATAAGATAGGGAACCTAATGCCTGAAAAACCAACTTAAGCAAATATGGGCCTCCATTACTATTACTGTCTATTACCGTTACCATTTTCGAGATTGTTTATAGCTAATTTTACTATAGTGTGCACTTCAACATGCGTTATGATAAGATCCACTGTTGTTGAATTTATTATAGCCTAACATGCTGCTAACATACACTTATGCAAATAAATCTTAGAAACAGTTTTATGTACCAACAATAGATGTACCGCCACGGGTGACCGAGGTCGTTAAGGCGCGGACTCGTGAGCGTCTGGGGTTCGATAACCACCAGAACCGTCCTCTCTGAGGTTTTTTCCAGGTTTTCCTTATCCTCATAAATGACAATTGCTTGGGAGGTATCCTAAACTTAGGCCTGGAAGTTTCCTTCCTTAAATAAAAAAAAAATCCTTTACCATTATATTATTTCATCTCATGTATCAGCAGTGTCCACCGCCTCTGGTGCCTTAGTAGTAAAAACCGGTGTTAAATACTATTAAAAAAAACACGATGTATTATTTTAAAACCGTCGTGAGGAATGTGAAAATTTAAAAAATATGAACTCATTCTGAAATTTGTAATTGCATCCGCTTAAGCAGATTAAAAACCGTTGCATTCTGGATTGAACCAAAATTAGTAACACTAGAATGTTATAAATGTTTAATAGCACTGAGTGTTATAAAACGCAGTTTTGTGTTAAAAAACTAATTTTAGTGTCAGCTGTCTAAAATATTAACACGTGGCATTAGAGAAACTATTAGAACTATTAGAATTCGCAAAACAAAATTCGGGCCATGGATGAACAGCTTATGAATTTTGCCAGTTTATTTTAATGCACAGATCTTCTTTGGTCGAGCGGTCAAAATATTTTCCTGCTAATTTATTGCGTCCGATTTTCGCATTCCTAAAGCTATTTTCCGTATGTATAAAGGCATATCTAACCTTGTGAGAAGAATTTGGGAGCTACTTCCGAGAAATAGGTCATACTGCCTGGGAAACTGAGGCTAATGTGTCGTATCGATGAACACGTGACCTCACTCAGTGATGGCAACCGACTCTACGTGCTAGCTTGAGTTAAGGATACGTGCTATAAAGAAATATTGTTTATATTTTATTAAGCATGTTGAAATATGAAACAATGGATGCTGACAGCCTTTAATACTTTTATGAAATGAAATGAAAATCTTGAATTTATTTCTCTTTACACCAACATATAATTTTAAATATTAATAATATCTATGTCTTCGTCAATTCCATAATACTTAATATATATCATTATGACTCAATTACAATTTTTTTTAATTCTAAACACTTCATCCAACTATTATCGTATATTTGTGACTTGCTTATTTCCTTATGGCTATATGTACACCAACAGCCAGGTTATTGGTGTGTAATAATTCTCTTTCTAATGCTAATTTACTACCATTCCCTCTTATTCATCAATCATTAACTATTTGACCATTCTTTATCATTTCTCCCGCCCCCCCCCCTTTATACTGTACATCCATAAATTATTATACTCCTAAGGTTACACTTCTTTCTACATTTCCTTCCATTATCCTCTTCGTCATTCTTATCCATTTTTTCTTTAAGTTTAGTATAGTTCCTTATCGTTTTATATCCTTTTCTCCTTTTACAGTTAAAATATTCCTAATGAAAATTTCCCCATATAAATTTTCCCATTTTTTATTCCAAACCTTTTCTCTCCATAACTTTGTTTAGTTACAATATAACAAACGATGAAAATCTGTATTGGTTTCTCCACACATTAAACAATTTCCTATTCCTTAATCATATCCTAATCCTTTTAAATTCGTAACTCCAGTTATAGCAAGCAAACCTTTCTCTACCTGCCTCATCACATTGTTCTATATATTTTTCCCTGCCCCAAGCTATTATTATTCACCCTTAAGGTCTCAATGAACTCTTTTCACCTAAACTACTAATTATTTCCAATATCTTCTAATCTTAGGTTTATTTCTTTCCAAAATCCTCTTGTTTTGTTACTCCCTATTTAGCTATACTTTTCCTCAACCTATCTGTTGTAAAATTTCCTGCACTTTGAAATAACATGATTCTTTCCACTTACATTTCTCCTGCATACTAAAACATTCTTTAATAATCTCACTCTCTTCTAATGTGGTAATTCTGAATAAATATTTCATAATTCTTGTGATTATTTTTTTCTTAGTTTAATATCTATCTAATTCTAGCCGTGCTATAATATTTGAGGATCAATTTACAAAAAAATAATTTACTTTGTACTTCATATAAAGAAAAAGAAATACAAAAGATTTAGGAATAAACTTTAAATTTCCCAAACCCTTCAGCAGCTGGTGATGAATGTTTTCATTTAGTGCTCGATGCGTTTGTTCAACGTTTACACTCTCACTTCCTGCGAAATAGTGCCATTAAGCTTAAAGTGCGTGGGAGTTTGTTGTCCTCGATTTTCTTCACTGAAACCACGAGACTAAAACACTGAGCAACCTACATTCGTATCGCATACAGAAACAATCAGAAAGGTGCAGTTCTGAACAGCAAGTGGCCTTAACAGTTTGTCGGCTACGAGCCTAAGACAGCAGACCATGGTTTCAGAGTCATTAACTCGTCAAAAGCAACATATAAAGTCTTACTTGATCTTTCACAGGCACATTAGTTAATATGACCGCAAGTGAACCAGGGAATCAACGTACCAAAACAAAAATAATAACAACATAGCTTTCAGTAACTGTCAGCTTGTAGGCAAAAATTAAACAAAGAAAGCAGAACAAAAGTACCCATATATTTCCGTATATACTGAATTGATTTTAATGTTAAAATAAAAGATATAAATATAGATACTATAATCTCAAGTATAGTTTTACAATTATATTATGCACTTGTTTAACAATGAATTAGAAATACGAAACGTAATAAGAATATTTTTCATGCCGAGCTCCATTTGCTTTATCTAAGATTAATTGAAAAGTGCCAACATATACCACTACGCAAAAACTTTTGTGACATCAACTAGTTTTCCTTGAGATAATTCATTACAATGCCTCTGAATGATTCACAAGGGCTATCATCATCAAATTACATTGGCATCTAAAATTACCTGGCATTTACATCAGCTAAAATAATGTATTTAGTATTTGTATATTGTATGGAATCTACGAAAGTACATGCGTTTAGAATTTTTAGATATTTTGTAACCTCACTGATAAATACAACCCTACCTTTGATCTCTTTGGATACAAATCAAGTGTTCGTCATCATAGAACCTTCGCTCTGAGTCAAAATAGTTCAAATTACAGTGAAGGCACCTCCCTTGTACTACCTGCAGGGGATCTATTTAAATGGAATGGGTTGCCGCCAAGTTTTGTTATGTTAACACAGTTTTTTCTTTGCTTGAAATGTGTATACATTTTTGGCTCCATGTGTATTTGTAAATATTACGTTATAGCGAAAATAAAGTTCAGGCTCCAAGCTTAGGGCTAATTCGGGCCGGCCAGGCGTGGTGGAACGACAGTACCTAGCGGCACCTGTGGGTATATTTGGATGGGTGACTTACTCAGTGTGTTATGTTGTAAAGGGTGATAACAGGAAAGATTTGAAGGAATGTACAACCGCTGCACCCGTTGAGCGGTCTATTGGATTAGGGGCCGGCACGATCACTGTTCACCATTTATAGGGACATCGGATCATTAGCTCAGCCAGCCTCTGTTTGATTACAGAGAGTCGTATTGGCATTGTATTTACATGGCCCCTACACCAGAGCTCCGATACCGTAGTAACTGAACCAAAGCTCTTTGGGCCAGGATAGGAACTGACTTGGTAGCTATGGTTGGGGGGGGGGGTGACTGGGGTAGTCTGGTCGGAACAGACTTAGTTACTCTGAGTCTAGTAGATATGGCCTAAGGCACCTCTTGGCAGCTTAAGAGATGGGAAACTTCGAGGCGTCCGTTCACCGTACCGCCCAAAGGATCTGACCAGACGGTTAGGGTGGATTTCTACATCATCGTAGGACCTGGTTCTGGTCGATGATGTAGGGGATGCTAGTGGTCTCATGAAAGATGTGGGAGGGAAAACATCTGCATTCTCCGAATTTAGTCCTTAAGACTTTGTTTTGGGTGCGTTGAAGCCTGAGTGCTGAGCTCCTCAGGCCTCGCAGCCGTACAAAATCATCGCCGGGACTATCGCTTGGTATACGCGGAGCTTGAGGATGATGGGCATGATGTTATTACAGAGATAGAGAGTAAGGAACTGACGGCTCCATGTCCCCTTGTACCTGGTGTTCCAAGTGGGAGAGAAAGGTGAGCGTCTGATCCAGGAAAACCCCCCCAAAATAAAGTTCATTTATATAAGAGAAGTAATCAACTGAAACACGCCCGCCCCCCTTGCTCGCTCAGCTGCACGTACCAACTAGCGGTGGGAAAGAGACAACTATAGATCATCATATTCCCGGCAGAGGTGCAGTTGGCTTACATTGTTTGGTTGTGCGGATGCTGAACAAATATGGCGACGATTCCGAACCCGTCAAAAGTGGATAAATGTGTTGATTCAATTTTTGATTTGAGTGCAATGCTGAGTGAGAAATGTGCATGGAAGATAACAGAGACACGATATATCAGACAGGAGTCAGCAAACGCCCAACTTTCATGTTCTGTGAGAAAATGTTGTTATCAAAAAGTCCGTTCACAACGCCATAGCTTTGACTTTCGCCTTGGGAATGTCATTTGTTCGGGCCTCTCAACGCAAATGCTCCCAGAACGATGATGAAGTCAAAGCTGTGGTGCGGAACTGATTCACGCAGCAACCACGACGATATCCGACGCTTGGTGAAGAAGTGGGTTGCGTATATGAATGCCCAGACTGATTTCTCCTTAACAATAACTGGTTTTATTCCTTAAATATTGCTGTTCCTGCTTATCTTGTAATTCATGTATTGGTTTATATTAATAAATAGGCCCGAACGGGTTGATCCCGCCTCATATATATTTCTAAATATTGTTTCGTGCTAGTAAGCAACGTCCTTTTTCCGGAAGTACCACATATGAACAATGCACGACGAGAAAAAAGGTACATTGTGATTAGAGGGCATCGGAATTTTTAAGCACTATAACCAGAATGAAGTTACGTTAATACTGGGGTTGTAGACAACAGACGAGAGGGGCACAATAGGTCAGAGCTACAAATCACTCTCTCCTTCTTACGTTTGTCACTCATCAGTTCTTGTTTACCCGCCAAGTGGTGGCTGATAAATTGTATTCTTGCTTTGTTAGGTAGTTTGAGTGTGTCTAGGTTGACGTTACGTGCTTAAGAATTCCGATGTCTAGTGATTAGATTTAAACTCGGATTTCTACCGGTCTTTACACCATTGATGGTAAAAATTGGTAGTATTGTTAGGGAAAGGAAGGTAATTCAGAAGTTTTCATTGGAGTTATTCCTGATATTTGCAGAAGTTGCAATGTCATACGTTTGAAAGATTGTGAACAGAGGGTGGACTTAAGAAAACAAGTAACCACAGATGTATGGATCAGCAGTACCTGTGAGTGGCTTCTGCTAGTGTTGTATAATTTCCACAATT
This sequence comes from Metallyticus violacea, assembly GCA_030762175.1. Classification (NCBI taxonomy): domain Eukaryota; kingdom Metazoa; phylum Arthropoda; class Insecta; order Mantodea; family Metallyticidae; genus Metallyticus; species Metallyticus violacea. The sequence goes on along the minus strand of CM060838.1, from coordinate 14,230,700 downwards.
ACAATTGTATATGCATGCTAAAGAACTTGACTCGAACTTGTATACCCCCATTCAGCTTCTAGAACGTTACATCCTAAACGTTGCACTCTAGGATTACATCTTACTCTATTAGTTCTTCTAATAGAAATATATCGTATTGTAGAACCCTAATTAAGATACAAATTTTTACCAAACGTGCACTAGGTGGTAGTAACATATTACAAACAGGAAAGTCTATGAGTATGGAACAGTTGTTCAAATATCCGCAAATTGAATGTGAGACAAGAACAATTAGTGGGTTGCTATGTGAGGTTAGAGAAGTATAAGGAGTTCACCCTAAAATCCAAAGCAACTGCCATGACTAGATCAATTAGTGTTTCATAAAAACGTATTTATTTATTTCATAACGCTTCTTTAAAAGATCTTGTTGTTTCATGTTGTGTTTCGTAAAGAATCATACACCAGTTTATGAAGAAGCTGTATTAAGTTGTCAAGGGAAAGTCCACTATTAACCCTTAATTTCTCAAGTTTTAAATTTCGGAGCGTCAAAATGTATTGTTCCTCGTCGATCGTTGTTCCATGTTCCATGGAGACCAACATACGAGTTTTGCAGCTGAAGCCTGTGAGTTTGTCTTTTTTGGAGAGAGGTCGATATTACATGACCTTACGTCACAAGGTTATGAAGAAAACTTCACCTTCAATTTATAATTAATTGCTCGGCAATGGTTTCATGAAACGTATGGCACAAGTGTATGCAGTCTTTTTGTACGGGCAATTAAAGACATTCTAAGATAATTACTTCAATTTATTAAAAGTCCCAACCAACCTATGAGCAATACTCACAGAATCATTCAAACCTAGTACAGTAAACTCACCGGTGCAAAGTGTTTCGGAAAAACAAACAAACAAAAAAACAAAACAAAAAACAATAGATAGAGAATGACAATGGAGAGAGAGCAATTACTGCTAGCAAAAACTGGATTAAAAAAAAAAAAGCATGTAGCAAAGTTGCCAAGTCATCAGTATGCCAGTGTATGCGGTGGGAGTGTGTACCCATTGAATAACAAGTGCCAGGCTAGGGAATATTAAGCAGATAAACATCTGACGGTGCTAGCTATGGCTTATAGCGGACCAAAGTGTTACATTCTGACATCTTTGTTAGGAAGGAGATAGCACCACTCCGGAAATCAGTCTATGGTTACTTTATTCAGCAACAGTAACTACCACTACATCTGCCGACAAATAATCACCATGTAGATGGTATCTAATCTGCGGTAATTAGCATTTGGCGTCCAACTGTAAACTGCATGTCACACACACAGCAGCCAACCAACCATGAACAAACTGCTATTGCCGGTCATAGCCGAATTCGTAACAACTCCATCCGGTCAGCTCGAGAGCCATATTTGCTATCTGGGACTCTGCAAATTTCATTACTTTATTTCTTTGCTTGTTTGTCTTTTTATTTTATAACGTTATGCATCAATTCTAAAATACCCAACATCTCTTGTAATACTACATTTATTAAATTTTTATCATATTTACCTATAAATAGTGTACAAAATAACACTGTTTCACTGCCATGTTCCTGATACATCACAGCTTGTATGGAGCACAGTTTTATTTCTGATAATTTTGAATCAATCTGCACATGCACAGGTAGCCCCAATCAAAGTATTGCGAGATTCTATTCCTTTGATAATTTAAATTTTCGCAGATTGGCACGGGGGACTTGTTATTTAAAAGAGCAACATAAATAGATTATTTTTTTCTTGAAATTACCTTGCATAAATATTTACTGTCCAAGTGCTCTCATGAACTTGTGGGTATTCCTCCATGATATGGCGGTATTTTAGTAAAATACTGACGCGAGACGTCCATAGGGCGCCGTTACTATATGATGTATTTTCATTTATAAAATGTAAAATTCCTCAATGCTGTTACACATATTTTTACGAACTTTTCACCGCCACGGGTGGCCGAGGTCATTAAGGCGAGGACTCGGAGGCGGGTCTGGGGTTCGAATCCCTCCAGGACCGTACTCCCTGAGTGAGGTTTTTTCCAGGTTTTCCTCAGTCCTCATAAATGGAAAATGCCGGGGAAGTATCCTAAACTTAGACCTGGAACATTTCCTTCCTTAAAAAATCCTTTCCTAATTTATCATTTCATCTCATGTATCACCAGTGTCCACCGCCTGTGGTGCCTCAGTAGTAAATACGGGCGTTAAACACTATTCAAAAAAAAAAAAAAAGGAACTTTTCAATAATTAACATTAGTTATTTTGTGGGACACCGAATTTTTTTTTTAGAATTTTCCCTCTCATTTTTTCTTTAAAATATATGTGTTAGAAAATTTCATTAACAACCCCAAAAGTTTAACTTGCATAGAAAATGCAATTCAGCTCAACACTAAAATTACTTCATGTCTTATCAATAAATTCTGTTATAGAAAATACATTCACAAACTGTGTTAAATTATTAAACATTTATAAAACTTTAAAACAGGTTTTGATAATAAGAGTAATAGTTTGTGTTATGATCATGCATAGTAAAGATATTGCAACATTATATTTAATTATGGCATGATTATTCTCCTCAAAGCTTCCTTATACCGTCACATTCTTCCAGAAATCTATCAATTACCTAATATTTTATCATTACTTATAAAAGTTCTCCTACTAACATTAGTTTAATTGAAACAATTTGGCATAATACATCACACAGAGCTATTCAAAAAGAAGGAAGATTTCAAACATTTATTTCTTCCAAGCTACAAAAGATAGAAACACAATTTCAATGTTCCTGGGAAGAGAAAAGTTCAATTTTCACTTTTTTTATGCATTCAATATGATCATCGTGTGTTACACGACAAATATCAAAAGGAGGCTCATTTCTTGCCATACACGAATCAGTTGGTCTCTAGTTATCGAATTCACAGCTTCAACAATTTAATGTCGCAGATTTTCAAGAGTGTCAGGCATAGGGGGGATAAAAGCACGGCCTTTTACGTAACCACACAGATAAAAGTCACAAGGAGTAAGGTCTGGAGACCTGGGAAGTCACCCGCGATGAAGTTGATCTTCTGCTCCTTCTTTTCCAATCCAACATCCTGGAATGGTGTCATTCAGGTAACGTCGGACGTGCTTAGAGAAATGAGGCGGGGCATCATCTTGCATGAAGATGAAGTCATCTGAATCATCTTCAAGTTGAGGAAATAATCAGTTTTGAAGCATGTGTAGATAGGTTAGTCCTGTCACAGTGTTCCCCATGAAGAAGAAAGGTCCATAAACTTCGTTTACAGATATGACACAGAAGACATTAATCTTCGGTGAATCTCTTTCATGTTCAATAACTGACATAGGATTTTTACTTGCCCAAATTCTAACGTTATGCCGATTAACTTTGCCAGATAGATGAAAAAGTGGATTCATCGGGAAAAAATTAACCGTTCAGAAAAATTGTCTTCTTCCATATCATCGAGCATGCTGATGCAAAAGTCGCACTTTTTGTTGTGATCGACAGGGTGCAATGATTGCAATAACTGCAGTTTGTACGGCTTCAGGTGCAAACGGTGTTTCAGAACTCGCCATACGGTTGGTTGAGGAATGTTGCTTGCTCTTCTGGGGATTTTTTGGGCTCCTTTCGTAAACTGTATGAATACACTGAATTAAATGTGAGTATTTGATCTCTTGTACTACATATACTTATTTCAACAGGTTTAATATTTTTGTCTAATACATAACCCAATGAATTATTTAATAAGTGTCATTAACATGTGTTTTACCTTGCAGTCTTGGCGTTCACGTTTCATTAACATAAAAGCAGGAATTCAGAGAAAATCGCGCTATCTGAAAGAAAAGTTTCACAGTATCATTTGTTCTACTGCGTTTATGTGGATTTTGAGACGACAATGCCTGTAATAACCGTGGTTGGAGAGCTGAAGAAGCCACATGTGATACCAAACCAAGGAATTGGCAATGAACGTAGATTCTTGAAACCCTTGGCATAAATACATGAGATTTGAATCAACATCATACACGTACACACGCTGCCAAGCATTTGTAAGTCTGAAAGGTCAGTTAAGTCCAGCAACAGATGCCCTACCCAACGGAAAAACCGCCATAAAAATTAACACCCATATAACTCATTAACCAGTTTATAGCGGTTGAATACACAACAGCAGTATCAAGAATGATTCTTGATAACCTTGAAAATCTGGTTTCCTTTCTACTATCGCTAAACGCAACATGATTAATGCACACGATATGCTATTTGAAAAACCGTTGAAAGTCCAATGTGGATGCTGGATAGCTCCAAGGTCAAGAAAAATGTTTAATCATTGTTTGAAGCACGGACGCTTATAAGCAAAGCATCTTCTGAATCATTTTTAGCATCTATACGGCACAAGGACCAACGCTCAGAATTCATGGTTAGAACCCGAGGCCAACTGCTTTCCGAAAATCAGCAAAGACTTTTAGCGTATGTTCCGTTTTAATTCGTCAAATTCTCTACGGATAGTGTTGGATATTAAGAAAAAATAAAGAAAATGTTTTACAATTTTAGCTTTATTAGAAGCAACAATTTCTATAAAATTGGAGCAGGATTGGTTTTATAATTGCGAATCAGAGTTGCGCCGATTTTGATCAGTACGAACATTAGGCATCAATAAAAAAATGAAGGATTCATATGAACACTAGGTGCCATGGGCTATCTGCTGCCCAGGCTTAACGTCTTTCCTCTAAATATGCAAAACTAAAGTATAGAAAAACATATCTGCCAGACAATGGGTTCCAATTAATTTAACAGAAAATTTAAGACATTTTTATATCAGTTATTTTTCTTTTCTACAGTTTACTCTTACGCAAAGTATATTAATCATTCCTGCAATCTAATAGCACATGTGTCAGTATAAGTTGCTTTATATCTTCAGCTTTCTAAAACTGTTTATCCCAGATTTGAAATGTGTTTGAACCTTGGTCAACATGAACAATGTATCTCCGTTATAGGCTGCCAGTACTTCATTGCTCACTCTGACGTCTGTTACCTCACTCTCTCGGGCCTTGCGCAGCAGTACCAAGGTTTAGAGGTCAACTACCGAGAGCTAGTCGCGTCCAGGGAACAAAGAAGATCCGGCAACTATCAAAACACAGCAAAGGCGCTAACATTTGAAAAGAATTCACAGTTCTCCTTAAGTTAGCTTTTTTCCCAACTACTCATTAGCACAGTTACTGAGAAACTAGGCAGAAGTAGCTACATCTCTTCTGAAAAAATGTACGATGATAGGTTCATAAGTTTCCGGCCTAACCATCTTCTAGGTATGATAAAGACAAAAACTATATTTCATTTTTCAATAGTTACCCTTTATTGCAATACGCTTCTCATGTCTTTGAAATATCATTTCAACCCCATCCCAAAAAGTTAGAAGTCTTGTCTGCAAAATGGGCATAAACAGCATCCATTGTCACACTTAAATTTCCTTCCTCTAAGGTCCTTCTTGAGTATTTCAAAAAGGAAATAGTCACTGGGAGCTAGATCTGGGCTTTAGGGAGGGGATGGTTGATTTCCTTGAGGCCACATTTCTTCACAACTTCCTTTACAACAAGAGTTGTGTGCACAGGCGCATTGTCGTGAAGAAGGTGCACACCCCACTCAGCTTTCCTCACCTTTTCTGTTTGATGGAAGCATGTAGTCTGTGCAGTAGGTCAGCATAGTACTCCCCATTTACTGTGGTGTTCCTCTCCTTGAAGTCAATGAAAAGTATTCCTTCACAGTCCCAAAAGATTGTGGCCACGATCTTCTTGGCTGACCGAGTGACCTTGGCCTTTAGAGTTGGTGCTTTGCCAGGTTTACGCCTGCCACTCCATTAATTCTCTTTTGGACAATGGATCAAAGTAGAGAACCTAAGTTTCATCTGCTGTAACAATGATTTACAGAACTTCTCTATCGTTGCCATGGCAGAGCTCCAAAAATGCCTGACAACAGACTCGTTGAGGTTTTGGACTGAGGGGAGAAGTCTAGGCACCCATCTTGCACTAACCTTATTCGTGTTTATATGTTCATGAATAATTCGAAAGACTGTTGTTTTAGAAAGGTCCAACCTTGCTGCTATTTCTGTAACTTTGAGCCACCGGTCTTCCATAATTTCTCCTTCTACAAGAGCGAGCGATGTTTTCAGGAGTGAGCACCTCCAAAGGCCTACCTGCACATTTTTCTTCTTCAATGCTTTCTCGATCTATTCGAAAAAGTTTGGCCCATTCTTTTACGGTTGAATATGAGGGGGATGTTTCTCCATATACACTGCCCAGTCGCTGTTTAATTTAATTTAGAGTAACTCCTTATTTTGTGAAGAACTTAATAACAGCTCGAAACTCCATTTTGAATATGTCACAATCTTCTGCACATAGCTTTCTTTTATGCAACTATATTTAAACAAATGAACACAGCGGAGCGGAAGTGACAGCTGCAATTGTTTATTTAACAGATCGGCGAGGCCGAAAACTTATGGACCTACTCTCGTATATATAGACATGTATAACGTGTTTTTTTTTTTTTTTTTTTTTTTGCTTTATTTTATCTCTCCCTATCCAATCTCTTATATTCTTTCTAAACACGACACCATCTTTCAATTGTCTTCCAGTTGAGAGGGCATGTGTAGTAACCTAGTATTGTCTCTCCCATTAGGCACCTATATTCTTCCAAAACGTAATAGCCAATTTTCAAATATGAAATACTGTTGATTGTTAAAGCGGCTTTACAACATGAGAAACTTATTTCTTCATTATACGAAGTTAAATGGGCGAGGGAAACCTCCATCTCTTCTTCCTTGCGTTCTAACTTTACCTCAATACGAAGAACTCTAGTTACTTCCAAAATGTTACTTTAAGCATGATCTTTTGATGAATGGCAATGAAAAAGATCGTTCAATTTCTATAGAAGAACCCCACACGTTAAGTCAGTCCTGGTGATCTAGCGGTAACCATACTTGCCTCGTAGATCCAAGATCTAATCTCGGCCAGGGTCCATGGATTTTTTTCGGGGGTAAAAATCCTTCGTATGGCTTTCTGCGGATGGGAAGTAAAGTCGTGAGTTCCGTGTTGTAGATTAACGGCACGTAAAGAACCCGAAGCCTGAAAGAAGAGGCCTCTGAGCAAAATTTGTCGGCCGTTTCACGCCCTGAATTGAATGGGACGCTGATGGCCTGAAATGTTAAAAGAGCGTCAGTGAATAAACAAATAAACAATCAACCTGCATGTTAAGAAGTGCTTGCTGAGGAAGAAGCAATTCAGAGACAAAATGCTTGAACAGAACACGATTGAGTACTTAAATGAAAATGTTTTTACCGTAGCTTTGTTTACATATGAAAACATCGACGATGGACACCATGTGATAAAGCAATTGAATGAAAATTTTATTGTACAACAGCATTATCTCTTGCAAGCTTCTTTAATCATATAAAACACAGCGTCATTGATTATCAAATGAACTTTGCATACTGATTACCATATTAGTTACGTAGTGTTCAATGGTCTCTTCAATCTTTATCCATATGCTGCTGTCACCATTTCCTTTTGAATACTATTGATAGTATCCGAATACAATTTAAATATGTGCATACAGTTTCCTTAGTTTTAACTAGCCAGAGATGTATTTATGCAAAGTTTCACGTAACACGGGATGCTGTAATTTGCTGAAGGACATATTGAAAGCAATAATTATATCATTTGTGTGTAATGAAAGAATTGTAGCTTTGCAAGATCAGATTTCATATCTTGCTGTGATAAATCCTTAAGTATATTTGTAGAAATTTGTTAGAATTTGTAGAAATTTGTTAGAAATATATATAATAGTTTGTAGTAGCAATGTATCTCCTCCAAGGTCCTATGAAGCAACTTCAGCACCCAGACCCTAAAGACTGTCCGTTGGAAAGAGAAGAATTAGAACCTGACAGTCCGGTAAGGGCGAACTTTGCCTGAACCTAAGGACAAAGTGAGCTCGTCATATATTGCTGCCCTTCTTCCGTACAAATTCAAACTGCCGAACATTTTCTGTAGAATGCATGAGACAAAGATATATAGAGGTGCCAAAAATGTATACACATTTCAATCAAAGAAAAAACTGAATTCACACAAACAGAAAATAAATCATCTTAGACTTTATCAGTTACTACAGCAGCTCAAAATACCCACCATCGGCGTCGATACACTTCTGAGTACGTTGAACAACTGATTGAGCAACGTTTGCGAAAGTGGCATCAGCTATTGCAGCACATGCCGTTTCAATTTCTTCCCGAAGTGATGTCAGTGTAGCTGGTTTTCTACAGTATACAACATCCTTAAGAGTTCCCCATAGGTAGAAATCCAACGGAGTTAGATCCGGAGAACGCGGTACACATGTCTCCAATGCCTTTGAACTTCAACAACATTCTCGGTTTTCCAATACCATTTCAAAATTGCTCTCCGTTGTTCAAACAATAATCTTGGCTCCATTTTGTTGTAGCAACACTAGCATAACGTAATGTGAGTCACATCTGTTTACAGAACATCATACTACATATTTATTACTGTTGTTTTTCGGTGCAACTTTGAAATTATATTAAATAGATATCTACTGTGAAAGTGTGTATAAATTTTTGGCACCCTCAGTATGGATATATGTAATACGCGCGCGCGCGAGAGAGAGAGAGAGAGAGAGAGAGAGCTGCTAAAGCTTACAATTACAAAATCGACAATCCTTTAAAGGTTAGTTAGTATTATTTTTATTTATAAGCAATGGATGTACAGAGTATTTTTCATAAGTATATATGAGAATGTGAACTTATGGGAAAATGCTCTAAACATGCAATTATATAATCATCAAAATATGTAACAAGTGTATATATGAAGGTTGTTCAATAATGAAGGCGCATAGTTTTTTCTGATATTATAACCTTTATTCCTGCACCTAATTTTGATACTTCTCATCAATGTAGTACCCCAGATTGCAATATATGGAATTTTAAAGAGTTTCTGTCAGTCTTCAAAGAGGTGCAGGAACCCATTCGTTGACAGGACGTTCAAATGTTAGTTTTCTGTTAGTCGTTATAATTTGTGTTTCATACAAATATATTAACGTTACATGACCATTATATCCGTTTTGTAACCTCCCATGCTCATTATTTACATTTTCAGGAAAACAGATTTATGAGCAGAAAGTGTTTTATGTGCCTGGAGACCATAACCCAATGACTTTTAGTTTAAAGCAAAGTGTCATTCCTGGCACCTGTGTAACTAACTGGTTTTGAATCTCATACTGATTAGCCTAGGTAAATTCCAATAGTCTCTCTAAATTTATACTTTAGATCTAAACAAATATTATCATAATGCGCATCCAAATTTATTCATGTTGCCTTATTTTTTAGCTATTTAGGATCACTGCTTTCTCTTGTGAAAAACTTATACAATAGTAACTTTTATATGAAAAGTTTGATAATGGTTTGAACCTTGCAACTTTTAAAATTACAGATATGAATAAACTTTTATGTTTCAAGAATATGTTTTATGTACTCTACCATTTTGCTTCTGATACCACCAAATCTTTAATTGCGAAGGTTGTGGAAAGAAAGGGAGGAGGGAATTAAATCATGCAACGTATAAAAATTAATTCCAAAATGTCAGAAACTCAAGGTAACCCTTATATAAACGATTACGCCGAACACTATAATAAAACGCTACACACAAGTTGACGAAACTCTTTCAGAACGTGTTTTCTCTTTCTTTCCTTTTCATTGGGTGCCGGTGTCTCATTTGTATTCTTCTTAAGTATCTATTTACATTCTGTACGTGTGTGCCGAATTAGACTAACACTTGCGGAAAACGTTTCTGTGAAGTTCTGAATACAAAATGTCTGTGAAGCTCTTTGGCTTTCAGTTGTTAGTGGACTTTCCAGAGACATTGCATACGTGTCAGCCTTTTGAATCCTTCGGACGTTTTGAAAGACTACCTTTCAGAATCAGCAATGTTCACTGCAACCCTAATGAGCGCAAAGTAATTCTGCAAGATTATCAATCACAAGAAATGACTTAAAAACGCAATTGTGGAAATGAAATGATATTATATAATTGGGATTTAGAGATAATGGAAGAAATCTTAAAATAAAGTTTTTTTAGGATAAACTTTAATAAATAAACTAAAAATTAAAATGAAGGATAGAACATTCAGATGGCTAAAATTGTATTTATTTAAGAATTAACTGAACAACTTAGATGGATGTGATAAGTACAAAAGTTTAGAATAATGAAATCTATTCAAGTGTAGTTAAAATGGGGTTATGAACTCAATTGTGGGAATATAAAATAAGCTGGTAAAGAAGATTCAAACTTGAAAAATTTGCTTCATGGCCGTGATTCCAATCACAGGTCTTCGGCCTTCTGTGCAAACGCCCTAACCAATTGAGACACGCGTCATCTCCAAGCACGGAATCACGAACTTCTCCTTCTTATTCTATACATCCCGAAGTCTTCCCTAAGGTTTTCTCTTCTATGAGATAAACATTCCTTAAGAGGCGACCCTTTATGCTGTGAGTATTTTAGACCCAGGCTTTTAGTTAACTATCAACTGTACATAGATGAGAGAGGTTCTTGATTCCTTGCTTGGGGGATTTCTCCTTTTCATTTAACGTCCTACACATTGCTACTATGAAATAAATGTATATATATATATATATATATTTAACATGTTTTGGCAGTTATATTAGGGTCCTAATGCATTTAGCTTGTTAGAAACTTGACAGAAGTGAGGAAAATTGACATGAGAAGTAGGACTATAGAGAGAATGTGGAAATATCGGTTTAAGTTAATGCAGTGTCCTGAGGGCTATGATTTAAAAGAATGTTAAAAGATGTTAAGAAAAATTTAGATACAAGTGAATGTGTCGGTAGTAAGACCAAATACAATTAAAGATGAATGGAAATGCAAGATGTTAGGGTATAAACGAAAAAAATTAGGATGGAGATACGGAAGGACATTATACTTACATCTCAAGATATTTACAGATAGATCTGGTGTCTCATATACAGAGGGTGTCAAAAATATATACACACTTCAAGCAAAGAAAAAAACTGTGTTAACATAACAAAACTGAATTCACACAAACAGAAAATGATGAACACTAATCATCTTAGACTTTTACAGTTACAACAGTTGCTCAAAATGCCCACCATCGGCGTCCATACACTTCTGAGTACGTTGAACTACTGATTGAGCAACGTTTGCGAAAGTATTCTTAGCGACTGCAGCACATGCCGTTTCAATTTCTTCTCGAAGTGCTGGCAGTGTAGCTGGCTTTCTACGGTATACAGCATCCTTAAGAATACCCCATAGGTAGAAGTCTAACGAAGTTAGATCCGGGGAACGCGTGGAAACTCAATCGGACCTCTTCGTCCTATCCAGTGCCTTGGATACTTCAAAATTGCTTTCCGCTGCTCAGAGGATAATCTTGTCTCCATTTTGTTGTAGCAACGCTAGCATAACGTAATGTGAATGACATTTGTTTACAGAACATCATACGATAATCTTGGCTTCATTTGTTCATTGTTGATTTACCTGTCACTTAGCAATGCTGTCATAATGTATGTGAGTCACATCTGTTTACAGAACATCATACTACACATTGATGCTGTTTTTCGGTGCAACTTGGAAATATATTAGATAGATATCTACTGTGAAAGTGTATATACAGTTTTTGGCAACTTCGGTATTAAAGTGAGACAAGTGAATTCAATAGGAAATTGTACCTGAATAAATGTAACACGAATGATAGAGATGAACTAGAAGGCATTGCTGTACCACTAAGACCAACCTATCATGACAGCAGCATGCTTGAACAAATTTATTATCAGTCACGTAGTTTATTAGCGTACACAAGAGTCCGGACACTCCAGATTTGATTCTCAGCATCTATCAGTCTGACTCAATCATAAAAGCAAATGTTAGGTTAGTTTTTTCCTTGTCATGAATTCTTAAGAGACCCACTTTGTGGTCTGAAACTACAGAAATGAGATAGGTGGTACAGAACGGTGATTACATAAGTCTATTTGAGAAAGTGGAGAACTGGACTTCGTTTCAAAATGTCTTATGATCAGATATTTGAAAATGAAAGTTATTCAGAGATAATGTGGAAATACTTGATCTATATGCGGGGAAAAGGAGAGTAGAGCACATTTAGTGTTTAAATGTCAATGAAGAATTGCGTAGATCAAGGGCAAATTTTAAGGTTATAACTTAATAGCAAACAAAAAACTTTAACAGAGGAGTAACAATTTTAGGTGAGTTTTTATTTAGAGTTAAGCATAACTTCACAGAGCGATAAATAGGAATGAATAGTGAAGATGCGATGATGGGCTCTGAGTCTTCTAGAAATTCAAGGGCGCAGGTCTCGGCAGTTATATAAGGGATGGAGGGGTGTCTTCTATAATGTCAAATAGTGCCCCCTATTTGTTTCCTTTCAAACCTAGTACTTGATGATCGCTATATATCTCTAGCTTCACCGTGCCAAGTGTCAAAGTAAAGCAGTAGAATTTCAAATTGGAGTACGCACCAGTTAGTGTAGTCATAAGATGAGCGAAACACTTTCGGGCGGAGAAACAAACATCGTTGACAAATCTGAAGCGGCCGACAGCGGAAGAAGACAAGGGAAGCAACTGCAAGAGTATAACTCCCTTTGAACCCTTGAAGGAAGTACTCCTTGGTCGTCATATTGCTGATGACGACGACGAAACGGAAGAAAAGGTTCGCAGTGCTCTCCAGAATCGCAGCAAAGATTTTTACGAGATCAGCATATAGCGTCTCGTTCACAGCTGTCGCAAGTGCATAGAAATTGATGTAACTATGTAGAAATTTGACAGAATGTTCATAAAAATTGCAAGAATGTTTCAAGTAAACGCCAAAAAATTAGCGGTTCCCTACGGTTCTTGAGGGGGGGGGGGAAATGGAGGCATTATTTTCGTAACGAACGATAATAATATCTTTCTTATTGTGTATATTCTTTTGAATGTTACATAGTTTTCCAGGGTTCGAATTAAGGCATATTTCATTTGTATTATACAAAGAGCAAAATTACTATCTCTGTTTCAAAATAATAATCCTATTTTCTTAACAGCCTTCTTCGTCCTAGATACGAAAATGCAGAAATAGATGTGCACAGAGCATTGAAATAGAGGCGGCCAAATAGAATATGAAAAGTGCTTGGAACGTAGCATAAAGTGTTAGGGGCTCTTATCTATTTGGGTGTTCATTTCAGAACTTGTATAAAACAAGTGCAGCGGCTATTTATTGAATCTAAAGGTTTGTTGACTTACATCGCAATACTAATGTGACCAGTATACCAGTATACCACAGTATTCAAACAATGGGAGGGAGGGAAAATACTGGAGAAGATCAGCGGCGGATCATTTCTGGCCCCCTGTTTCGTGTCAGCAAAAATCGTGTCTTGCAAAGAGAGCTCTGTTAAAGGAAAGTACTGGGAACTTTACCATACAGTCTCTCCAATCAGCAAGTCACATGTACAGTAGCTTAACTTGTGAAGGTCTTCAAAGATCTTCCTCGGAAACATTGAATAATGTCTTCCTGACCTTGCAACAATAAATGAAGGTTAATGGGAAGAACTGCTGGAAAATATCTCACATGGGGAAGTTGATTTAGACTGTGTGTGTGTGTGTGTGTGTTTTTTTTTTTTTTTTATTTGTTTATTTACGGGCGCTCTTTAACATCACTGTTCATCAACGTCCCATTCTATTCAGAGCATGAAATGACCGGAAAATTTTCCTCTTCTTTCAGGCTTGAGGTTCTTTATCGTGCCGTAAGTGTACGACACAGGCCCACAGCTTTACTTCCCTTCCGAAGGAAGCCATCCATACTTACGATTTTTACGCCCAAAAAATTCCATCGATTCTGACCGGATTTGAACCCCCGACCTTGGGTTTAGAAGGCAAGTATGGTTATCACTACACCACCAGAACGGACAATTAGACTGCGGTGTTTGGCTTTAGTCCTCCATTGTAATCCCAACATAGTTATGTTGCTGTACACACTAGTCGTCTGAGAATATTGCTAATGCAATTTACTCATTATTTTTATCGCTGCTTTCTTTAAATAAATATCTGTATTCATCCATTGTCAATAAACACCTCTCTAAGGAAGTTGACTATTATTTTGGGACGAGATAGTGATATTTTTATACAAATACGCTTATGACTGCACCAACAACAATGGAATTTATTTATTTTGAATGGCTATGGACATAAGTCAAATTGTAACTAGCTGTAGTTGCGCATTGAAACGTCTTAGACACTACTCTCAAAATACTTACTGTCAAGCCCCTTTCTGCTCGTAAATTATTTGTACATATTTTTCCCACGCCATTTCTGTCCCTGCAAGTGATTGCAAGGAGCTACATTCTGGATGAACTACAGATGGATACAAAAAATTGATCTTCTTTATTGGTGTCCTGAATTTTATGAATGGTGCCTCCTTCCAAACTCCAAAATGCCATCATTTTACATGAACGCAATTTTCTTACACAGAGTATAGGCTCAAGTTACACCACCCAGCTTAAAGCTTATATTTTAATTTTCTACCTTAACCACCATATTCCTTCGTCAATTTCCAGTTATTTTCTCTTCCTTTCAAATTAGGCATCTCATAACTATCGGAAATAAATACATAAATATGTTATGTTACATTAATTCTTTACACTAAAATAATGTGCAGCTGATAACGCTTGTATCGTATGCCTAATCATTTTTGAAAAGCTTAAGAAATGTACTTTATAATTAACTTACACTAAAAATACAACCCCGGAATTCCGCAGTCTCGAAGTTACGTCACATTCTCACGGAGTATGGCCGGCCCTAACAGGAAGCAACGCGGGATCTTAACGTGGAGCGATTACAACGCTCTGACCTTGATCGATCCAAACCATCATAATTATTTGTGAAAACAGATAAAGACCTTGAAATAAAGGTGCTGTGTTGCGGTTCCCCCACTTGCCCGTCCACTAGAAAGAATGCATACATTTATTGATGTCTTTGTTCTCTCCTTCTTCGGGAGATCGAGTGAATTTCTGTATTGCAACACGGAAGCCCACATTCGATACCCAATAGTTTTGCTTTCAATGACGCGAGGCTGACCGAAACGATTACATCATTTTAACGCTGCCCGCACCTTAACCGGTCGAATGACTGATGTGTTTTTTCACTGCGAGAATTTTTATTTTATTGTATGTCTAATAAAGAACTATACATATTATCATCTGCTCTACTTTTGTAGACTTTTATAAAAATAAATAATAAAATAAACGTAAAATATAAATGCCGCATCTGTTTTACGTGCGAATAGAAAAGAATAGTCAAAAATGAACTTAAAAACAGAATAAACTGTGCTCAAATTAAATTTTTGACAAACGATGCATAAAATATGATCGCATTCTAAAACAAAAAGATAAAAAAAATCAATTGAAATCCATCTGGAAAAAGAAATGGACAGAAGTTTGTGCTTAAGGTAACCAGGAAGTCTAAATCTAGCAAATAATGCAGCCTATATATTTTTCACCATATCTCAGAAGCTTATAAAGCTATCAACATGAATATTTTTAAGATATTAAGAACACTTAAATAAAGATGCTCTGTAAATTTTAATTCTCTAATAAACAAAAATAAATTTTATTTCCCGATAACTTAAGCACTTTTCTCAGGAATGACTGGACCAATCTTGTTGAAAATTTGCACACACATAATGTATGCATATGTGAAGTGTGATAACTAGAAGACTTTAATATCACCATTAGTAAATAAAAACAATACAAATGAAAAATTTAATTTTTTTTTTTTTTTCAAAATTTGAAAATTAATTTCTTTTAAAGCTACTAGCATGCGATATGTTATTCTAGTTCCCAAATTGTCCAAAAACGTGCTTCAAACGGTTGATGAGCACATTTCTTCAATGGTTCTTGCACAAACATTCATAATTTGTTGAAGTAATTTACCAGGTATAGTTGGTACTTCTTCATAAACTTTACCTTTAATATATCCCCATAAGAAAATGAGATCCAGAGAGCGGACAGGCCAGTGGACAGGTTCTCTGCATCCTAATCATTGACCAGTGTACTTTCTTTCAAGCTATGAAATGCACAACCATCGTGTTGATACCATATTGCAGCCCGATCCCCAAGGGGCACGTCTTCAAGCAACAATGGAAGTTCTCTAGTCAAAAAATGTTCTGTATTTCTGCCCATTAAGTTTACCTTCAATGAAGCAGGTACAATCATATGGAACCCAAAATGCCATACCAAACATTCACGCTCCATTGCCTGTTGGTCGTGGTGGTGTAGTGTTAACCATACTTGCCTCCTAAACCGAAGATCGCGGAATCGATTCCAGCGAGGATCAATTTCTTTTTTCGGGCGCCAAATATGGCCTCCTTCGGAAGGGAAGTCCAGTCGTTTGTCCCGTATCAGATAAAAAACCTCAAGCCTGAAAGAAGAGACCTCTGAGCAAAATTTGTCGGCCGTTTCACACGCTGAATTTCGCCATTGGTAGCCGAGGTCGTTAAGGCGCGGACTCATGAGCGGGAGGTCCAGGATTCGCTTCCCACCAAGATCTACTTCCCTGACTGAGTTTTCTTCCAGGTTCTCCTCAATCCTCATAAATGGCAAATGTCGGCGAGGTACCCTAAACTTATGCCTTGAACGCTTCCTTCCTTTAAAAAAAAAAAATACTTTCCCAATTTACCATTTCATTTCATGTATCACCAGTGTCCACCGCCTGTGGTGCCTCAGCAGTAAAAACGGGCGTTAATCACTAATAAAAAATAAATAAAAATAAAAAACTGAATGGGATGCTGATGACCTGAGATGTTAAACAGCGCCCATAAATAAAACAAATCAACAACCGCCCTAGTAATCGTTTAAACTTTTATCTATTCATAATGTAGTAAGTAATTTAAATGCCAAGTTTTTGAAACTGTTTTCAGTCTAAGCTTCTTTACCTTCCTCAAACTGATCTCTGCATTCAAAGCCCAAAATATGCTGAAAATGAAGCAAAATATGCATATTTTATCATTCGGTAAGGTTGTTGACTTTAGGTTGTGGGGTCATCCGCGCTTTTGTCGACTAGTAACTCAAATAACCTCGGTGTAGAAGCCATGATATTGTATTGGGAATGTGTATGCTGAAGGTCATATTTTCGTCGCACATATCCGTAATAAAAAAACCACATACGTTTACAATCATATCTGATGGTGGTAGTGAATAAAAGGAAATTGCACAAACCATGTAAAAAGTTACCTGAAATACAAAATTACGCGTAGACATTATTACTGGATAAAAGTAATGCGTTTCCAAAGTAGCAAATGTAATACAGGTGCAATAATGGGTATATAGTATACAACAAACCTCGCTCTTAGACATTGCATTTTAACACACCAAAATTGCACACGGCCATGTTGAAGTATAGTGACGTCAGCAAAGAAACGACCGGTGCGTTTATGCTAACATTATTACATGTTTTGCAACGCGAGAAAGGTACACTAAGTTAAAGGGACAGACAGTTAATTCCTTCGGAAAATATTCCGTTCTTCGTACAAGCGCGAGAGAACGGCTCTGCGTAAAACCGCAATAAAATCCCCCAAATAAATATTTTTGCTGGATTGTGCCAGGAGGTAAGAGAGATGATTTCGCTGCAACTGAATGCCCACATATCCAGGAACCCACAGCATTTTCCCCTGACATCAGTGTCAACTAGCGCAAATCTGCGCTCTGGATTATCTGTACAACCTGATGGAAGTTATACAGATTTCGAAAGCTCAAAAGAACACTTAGGGAATCAGAACAAATTGCTGAAACCCCCAGTCGCTGTTCAGGTATACACTATAAAGCGCGTTAACTTCCACTATAAAAATAAATGTCGTGAAGTTAAAACGAAAAGTTTAAACTAGAGGCATTTAAAACCTGTGTTCTCATTCGAGCTATATATAGATAAAATTGCAACCCTCCAATGAAGAGAGTATCGTGCTAAAATGTGATGAATACCTGAAGCCACGCAATAGATTTCGGACAAGATGTCAGCCCAAAATAGATAGGGGGCTCTGCTAACAACCAAGAGGGATAACGAGCTTCCCCTGCTACAAAAAAAGCAGGTAATTGCACGTTCAAAGTCCTTAAAATCTCCTGAAATGGATATCCTGGTGGCTTTGGAGTCAGAGAGCTAAAGGTGTCAGCAAGGTATTAAAAAAACACCTCATTCGTGGGATGCCAAGGCGGAGTAGCCTATCGGCAGCCGTACTCACTAAGTGAAATGTATCTTCGAAAAGACAGAGAAGGTTCACCCGCGCATAGACTGAACACAGGGCTCTAGAAAATGTTCCAACGGCTTCCCCGATCAGGTTGAGGCGATGAAGTACTGAAGGTCGCGTCGAGTCATACACAAAACAGCCATAATCGAGTTTGGACTGGTTTGTAGAACGGTAGAGCCGCTCCCCAGGACTTGCCACTTAATACCGTAAAAGATAGAGAACGTTCACACTGGCCTTTCAGTTGTGCTGTATTCAATGGCCAGTACAATTTTCTATCAAAAACCAAGCCATCTGCGAACGATAGAGGATCTGGACCAAGATGGAGAGAAGGACCAAGGTGAGACTTACCCTTGCAGCGCCAGAAATCATTCAGAAGGTCTTCTCAGAACAAAAACAGAGGCCGCGGTTGATACTCCAAGCATAGTCCAGATGGTATTGGAGCGGTGTTTCAATAAACAGATACGCTGAGAAGAAAGAAAGATCGCAAAGTCGTCGACGAATAGTGACAATATAATCTCTGGCGGTAAAAGCTCCGTTATGGAATTGATAGCGGTGGTAAACAGTGCCATACTGAGTACCTAGCCCTGTGGTACTCCGTTCTCTTGAATGAAACGAGATGATAAAACAGAACCCACGCTCACATTAAAAACCTGTCTTTCATGAACTCCTGGATAAAACTGTCAGCAACAAATATGTCATTCATGTAGGGGTAAGAAGGATACCGCTACTGAAGTACATGTAGGTAACACAGGCATTCTCCAGATCAAAGAAGACAGCGAAAAATTGACACTTTCGTAGATATCCATAGTATGGCTCAACAGAGACACCAAACGATCGGCGGAATAACTGTGTCTACCAAAAAAAAAAAAAAAAAAAAAAATGTATTGGACGTTTGTCAGAAAATGCTGCGATTTCAGCCACCACACAAAGCTGTCCGTTGATCATGAGTTCTATCACCTTGCAACCGGTGAGCGAAATCGGTCGGTAACTGGAAGAAAAGTGGAGATCCTTTCAGGGTTTCGATATTGGTAAGACGGTGGTCACTCGTCAAGCAAACGGAAACATGCCATGACACCAGATTCGATTGTGGTGTAGTGGTATCCATACTTGCCTCCTAAACCCAAGATCGTGGGATCAAACTCGGCCAGGACCGATGGATTTTTCGGGCGTAAAAATTCTAAGTATGACTTCCTTCGGAAAAGAAGTAAAACCGCAGGTCCCGTGTCGTACATTCACGGCCTCAGGCCTGAAAGAAGAGGCCTCTGAGCAAAATTTGTGGGCCGTTTCATGCCCTGATTTAAATGGGACGCTGATGACCTGAGATGTTAAAGAGCGTCCCTAAATAAACCAAATCAACAAGATTCGATTTAAAAGCTTTAGCTTCTGCTGAAAGATGCTGCAATAAAGCAATAATCTAGCCCCGGGGCGCAAAGATAAGAGGAAGAAAGCGCATGCTTCAATTCGCGGGTAGTAAATGGGGGCATTAAAACACTCCCAATTGTTGGAGACAAAGGAAAAACCCTTAGATTCCACTTGCATCTTATCCTCCCGTGCGAAACGCGGGAGGATAATTAGTAGAGTTCGAAATCTCAGTGAAAGTGCGCCTTAAGGTGTTGGCAATAACAGAAGGAGAATCAACTACACGGAGCACTGTACCTCAAGACTTACCTACAACGCGGCATAACTTATCCCAGACAACAGACGAAGGCGTCGAGCAGTTAAAAGAGGAAACAAAAGCAATCGAACGCGCCTTTTTATTATCCTTCAATACTTGACGGCATTTGCGCGCAGCTGTTTATAACGAATCATATTTTCCAATGTAGGGTGGCGACGAAATACTCAAAGAGCACTTCCGCATGAATTCACTGTGTCCCGACATTCATTCAACAGGGAGGTGTTTAGGATGGGAAGAGACGACCCGGGAATAGCTTTTTCTGCAGTAGAAATGAGTACGATTTCAAGATGCTCGACCATAGCTTCAATAGAAATAAAGGTAAGCCCTGAAAATACAACTAGAGAACCGAAAATATTCCATTCACTTTGCGTATCTTTGGTGCGCACTGAGAATGTAAGTGGGAAGATAGGATATTGATCTGACATGGAAAGTGATCACTGGAGTAAGTATCAGAGAGGGTGTCCCAAATAAGATTAACAAAAAGAGAAGCCGAACAGATAGATAGATCTAAATGCGATACACTGTTGGTAGTATCAGAAAGAAAGGTAGGCTGACCTGTATTAAGCAGAGAGAAATTTTGGTGAATGAAAACGTCTGCCATCATGGTACCTCTTTCACAATCGTTGAAGAGCCCCATTGAGGATGTAAGCGTTAAAGCTCCTCAAAAGAAAAGTTACACAATGATAACTGTAAAATTAAAATAGGTAAGAAACATACTAATGCGTTGGAGGCTAGTAGTGACTCAAGAATAATGAATCAAACAAACTGTACTTACAATATTTAGTAACAAAAGTAACTCTTATGATATGATGGTTATTTTTATTGCTATAAATCATTTCTGTGTTGCTAGGCAATCTTTATTGGCAAACATGCCATTAAGAGCCCATTATGAACGATTTTAATCATGATAAGAGCATGTTTATAGTGCTAAGATTGCATAATATAGTTTACTTTACACTTCACTTATTAAATCGTGGGGTTTCCTGTAAAATTCCTACAGTACGACCACTTTTTTTTTAGTACTGCCTATGAGAATAGTTATAAATATTATATTTAACATTAAATCATTAAGACTTATTGATAGTAGTAGACACGAAAACGACAGCACTTATAACAGCTGTTTTTTCCGATGAAACACGCGAAAACTTAATACAACACGTGTTTAAAACAACTAAAGCCATAAGATTAAAATAATTAGGACACCTGTGCAATTTACAAGTGAAGATGTCAGTCTCAACGCAAAACTCCTTTCACCATGCTAAGACAACACGAAGTAAATAAGAACGACGAACTGAGTAGAAGCAAACACCGAATTAGGCTGGTCTTCACTCATCGTTGCGAATGTATTAAACACATAACATGTTGTACCTTCTATGAGTAAGTATATACACATCAATGGTGAAGAACTTTAGGTAAACCATAATGTGATGATAAAACTGGTTCATAGGGCATGAAATTCAGTGAACTCTCTGCTAGCAAGTGGAAAGTAGGTAACGTTCTCTCTCCACCTCTGCAGCACGTGTTTGGGTGGGCCAATTGCTGTGTACGTATGACTGCAATTTATTGTTCGTATCTCAACAGAACTGCCAGAAGTCCTTCAGGGCATGAAAAGATATTCTTATATTCTTGCCACAACAGTGAATGTGAAAGATTAAAAGTAAATTTAGAAAGGAAATATTATGAATAAGGTCTACTCAGAAAATGCAATTCAAAGAGGAAAGTAAGATCTCACAAATACACTTGGTATTTCCTTCTGTCGTTTATCTTTCGTTAACATCATGGCTGCATCATTTTCGATGGAGAGAATTTAAGCCTTTCATGTGATGTCTTAGGGTATCGAATAAGGACTCATGTTTTCTTCATTGATATTAAACAGGGTTGCAATTGCTTTAAATTAAATTACCACACAAGAGCCTTGGAAGTTGTGTATTTTTGTGGCAAATATCACAGTTTTAGACAATAGATCTTCTCACTTAGAAATTAATTATTTTTGTCAATACTTTTCTGTTGCAGTGTTGAACGGAAAGGGTACTTACTACTGCTGTGAGGTCATTATCATAGGTGATAATACTATGATGTAATATGGAAGCATGTTCTTTAAGAAGCAAATAAATCATATTTTAATTAAACAGACGAGGAATACAAAAAATGGAGTTAAATACCTATCAAAATGTTTTCTTTATGCATCCGCCGAGCTTTGTTATTTTCATTTTCTGTTATCCCACATTCGTTGTATATGCTAATATCTAATTCTCGTTCACAGGATTTCACAGGATTAAATTCCCAACATCATCAATATATAAATGAGAGTTTTAAGAATGTGAATGTACTGTTTTCAAAGAGTTTCAGATATTTCCGTTAAAGAGAATTGTACTTATCAAAATCCGCCATATGCTATCGTTATGTCATTAGTTATGTAAGTTTGTACATCAGAGCTCTTCTTGCTTAAAGTTAATTCTTATTTACGATTTTAGCACAGTTTGGTTGTTGATGTTTTGCAAAAATGTGGCGTTTTGAGAAGAAATGTTTTACAAACATTTTTATGGTTTTATGGTTTTTATGGTTTTATGGTTCACAATTTCGATTCTTGAACATGTTGGCAATGTTATGGTAAGGAAAACTATGGTTTAGTTTACAGCAATATAATGCGTTTTGTTATGTTTCTCAGATTTATTTATCGTCGTGATATATATATATTCTGTGAAATTAAACGAACTTCTTTGCAGTGACGAATGAGTGGTTAGGTTGCTCGTAAAAATAAGCGAGTATTAATGTAGATATAAGCAATCGATTATGAATAGGTACATTGTCTTTAATACTATTGTATCTTATTAAAAATTACTCTACTTCAAGCTAGTCATCTCTTGTAATATGAATAGCCGTGACGCCGTAAACAACGAACAAGTACATATTCCGTTCGACGCTTCGGAAGTGAACCATTTTCCTTTCGAATTTCCTCTTGACACCTGTCACCTAACATCGTCAAAGTGTTAGAGAATACAAATTGAGCATGGTATCATATTATTTACACTAATTCTTCTGAAAGTGCAAAAGATTATACTTTTGCAAATTTTGAATGCGCATAACCTTGCTAAAAGCATTTATAAAGACTAAGGCAATATGAAAGAAAAACAGCCTTGAAGAGTTAAATTACCGAACTTTCATACCTACGTGTAACTCACCATCACGCATGACACGGCCGTGGTAGAGGAATTATGGAAGCAATACAGTTCTATATTTAGAATAGCAACTAACGCTCGCTCGCTTCCTTACCTAATGTTACCACCGGAAATTCCTTGATACTTAAAACTTGACCCAAGGATTACATTTTAAGCAGTT
This sequence comes from Metallyticus violacea, assembly GCA_030762175.1. Lineage (NCBI taxonomy): Eukaryota > Metazoa > Arthropoda > Insecta > Mantodea > Metallyticidae > Metallyticus > Metallyticus violacea. Next base: position 14,207,386 of record CM060838.1, on the reverse strand, counting down.
CAATGGAAAGAAACATGATATATAAAAGTAAATATTTGATGTCAACACCTAACCTATGGGCGCACTATACGTGTGGCGGATTCAATATATTTTGTGATATGGTTATTATTTAATGACTTCAGTAAAAAAAAAAAATATCCATATTGTCTATCACAACGAAATAAAAAATAAATAGACAATACTTCTTCTTTTGAAGCTAAATTTAAAATATTTTAATTGTGGTTTCTACTTTACTTGACAGGATTTATGGGGAAAAAAACATGATTGCATTTAATTTAGAGATTATATTGAGGAATAAATTATTCAAAGCTTAGTCTCATAAGAAACATATAGCTCGAAGCTGAAGACATCTTTGATTAGGGGCGATGCTTGATCCATTTCTAGATGGAAAGCAGAGCATTCATTAATTAATGACTTGAATTTGAAACACAATGAACATTTTGTTAGCTTCAAACAAAATACTTTAAACATACATTTCAGTAAAATGTTCAGTATGTACAGGAAGGACTTTATTTAACAATTGGTCTGATAACTAAGAAACCAAAATTGAGGGTCCATACTACAAATGAAAGTTTGAGCACAATTAAATATATCTGTATATTGATAGTGCCTGTTGTTTGGAACGAGATAGAAGGTTAAGGGGTGATATTAAATATCTCGGTTTGACGAGAAATGGTTGTTGAAACATTAAGTTACGTTTACTGATACTTAACCGTACGTAAATGATTTATCTTTTGGATTATTGAGACATGTACTTTAATCATTAAATGTTGACGATATATTCGACAGTGGTTGGGCCTGTATAGTTGTAAAGTTGGAGGTTCTTTTAAAATGAACGCCATTGGTGCCACAGAAAATCTTAACTGGAAAACAATGCTAAATGGGTGAGCTTAATCGCCCAATCATTTTACTTTGTTACTAAAGAACGCATTGCTTTGGTAGACCTACTATATTCTCTACTCTCTCAAGTTGTACGAATGTTTACTTATTCCAAAGGATGTGCTTACTTTAGATCATAGCAACTGAAGTTTAATACTAATAAGTGAATAAATAAATAAATAATGTGAAAACACTATCGGAAAGTCTTATAGACTTATAAATAGTGACAAAAGAGCAAACTTACTGCTTACTTCGATTAGTTAATAGGGCACATTTGAAGAGCATTTTTTATCAACACAACCACAATGTATACTGACGGCTTTCTTGCTTACCGTAAATATAGCCGATAACGTTAAAGAAATATAACGTCCAAGGGCTCCCCAATGCCTGGTAGTAGTCGCAATCAGTTGCCGGAGCATGTACACCGAAGCTCGTTGACTTTTATTCCAAGAGTTACCCAGCTGCAGAAGGGAATAAAAAACACGGCTCGCAAACCGGTACTTCAACACACAACACTGCGTCGCACCGAACCTAGCTTAACTGACAGGAGCGCCAGAGTGCTCTCACCGTAGCCGACCCTCCCCTTCCAGGCCCTTCGATTTCTTTCTCTCTTTCCCACGCATCGCGTTTATGGTAAAGCTCACAGATTTTTTTATTGCGCGCATCGGAACATACGGCTAACCCCTTCCATTCTGCATATCGTAATACCACTGCATGTTATTTGTCCCCGGAGTTGAAACGAAAACTGATCTTAACGATCTTTTTACACGCCAAGAAAATTTGCAGCGTTTACAATTTTCAAAAAATTATAACAATGCAACACACAAGCAAAAACACATTTTAATGTGCACTGGAGTGTTGTGATAATGGTGGTACTACTGGTAATAGAGGTTGGTTTTTTTTACTTTTATGTCTTGATTATTTATTTGCTTTCTCTGGAATTCGCAGTAACTTTACAACTGGAACATGGAAATGCCAAATATATTTATATAAATTCTACAAAAGATTCACAATAAATCTAAATAAATTTAAATAACGCGAAAGTTTCTTTACAACTATATTCACACTGTGTTGTGAAATGATAAAAAATCGTTTACAGAATAGAAAATTAAGAGGTTAAGTAGTTCTATAAAATTCTGTAAATGGCTTTTAGTCTTTGCCCTCTTCAATTTACGAGAAGACTATTCAAGATACTTTTCTACTACAGTATCAAACACGATATATACTTATTCAAATCCACCATTTGTGACAAGATTATGGCTTATACGGGGTGAACAATCCTTCTCGCAACCGTTTCGCGGCGTGCGGCCGGCCGGCGAGTCTGACTACTCTGTCGGCTGTGCCGGTTACAGGAACTCCATAGTAAATATAGTACGGTTTGTCGCGTAAGTTATTTCTAACATACATAACATGAACACTTACAAAGAAAAGTAAATTACTCACTTATATTAAGATGCAGGAACTGCATCCCTTCAAGCATTTCTGACGTCGAATTGATTTTCTAGGAGAGCTTTCTAGTGCATGTCCATTGTTATTCAGAGTTTCTTCTGTGAGTACTGTTCGTGGTTGTCTATGTTTCCTGTCAAGAACACTTCCTGTTTCAAGAAATTTATTTACTAATCGATGAATCGAAATCCGATTAGGAACGTGAACATTAGGAAATTCCTCCTGAAATGACCTCCTTTCAGCACGCGCTGATTCTGTACGCACATATGGGTCATACATGAATACTCTTTGGGGAATAGACTACTTGTATTGCCCCATTTCACTTGATACACTTTCACTCAATACACTGTATTGCGTCGCCTAACAAACACGTGCTACTTGCGCAAATTTCAACTCACACTGAAGCCTCGTGCAGCGGAGGGGAAATATACTCCCCGCCTCCGCCGACATAGCGACATAGCGTTGTCGGCCGGTCCCGCGTTTGCGTCAAGCATTGCTCTCCCAGTGTAAAGCAGTGCAATTTCTAATACGACATACCATTATTAATGATGGTACGTATGAATATAACTACACTAACGCTCGCATCCTAATAATAATCTAGTTACTTATTCGTTATTACAAAGAAAGGGGTTCATTGAACTTAGTAAAAGGTTAAATGTCTAAGAAGTTCAAGCTAACATGAAAGCAAACAAACATCGACGTAAAAAGTAAATAACGTAAAGTACCTGCAATGGATTCAGAGTATTTTCCGTCTGGTACCCACACAGGGACATTGTTGCATTGCCATATTGTTTTATTTACGGATGCTCTTTAACATCTCAGGTCATCAGCATCCCATTCGATTCAGGGCGTGAAACGGCAGATACATTTTGTTCGGAGGCATCTTCTTTCAGGTTTGAGGTTCTTTTACATGCCGTAAATCTACGACACGGGACCCATGGCTTTACTTTCCTTCCGAAGGAAGACACACTTAGGATGATTTTTACCCCTGCAAAAATCCATCGATCCTGGCCAGGATTGAACCCGCGATCTTGAATGCTGTTTAACGCCCGTTTTTTGCTACAGAGGCACCACAAGCGATGGACACTGATGATACATGAATGAAATGATATATTGAAAAAGGATTTATTTTTAAGGAAGGAATCGTACCAGGTCAAAGTTTAGGGTACCTCTCCGGCATTTGCCATTTATGAGGACTGAGGAAAACCTGGAAAAACCTCAGTCAGGAAGGACGGTCCTGGCGGGATTCGAACCCCAGACCTACCGCTCACGAATCCGCACCTTAACGACCTCGGCCACCCGTGGCGGTTTGTGTGTACGAGGCAAGGTATGATTACTACTAGACCACCAGAACGAACGTCATATAATGTGCCCCTACTTGATAACATTACAAATGTAGTGTTGGTGTAAGGAAATAATTTGTTGGATATTTACATTATTTATGGTTGTTGCATTACTGACAGATTTTTAACCTTTACTTGAGAAGTGGTTTGCTACGAGGATAGGTCCATAAGTTTCCGGCCTCGCCGATAAGGATTATCGCCTGGTGTCATACCTTATCGGTCAAGTAAATTATTGTAGCTGTAATTAACGCTCCGCTGTGTTCCGTTGTTCAGTTATAGTCGTGTAAAGAAGGCTATCTGTTAAAGATTGTGGCATGCTCAAAATGGAGTATCCAGCTGTTATTAAGTTCTTCACAAAAGAACGATTTACTCCAAATGAAATTAAACATCGCTTGGCCGGTGTACACGGGGAAGCATCCCCTCACATTCAACCGTAGAACAATGGGCCAAACTTCTTCGAATGGCTCGAGAAAGCATTGGAGACGAAGAGCGTGCAGGTTGGCCCTTGGAGGTGCTCACTCCTGAAAACATCGCTCGCTCTTGTGGAAGGAGAAATTATGGAAGACCGGTGGCTCAAAGTTACAGAAATAGCAGCAAGGTTGGGCCTTTCTAAAACAATAGTCCTTTGAATTATTCATGAACATTTCAACATGAATAAGGTTAGTGCAAGATGGGTGCGTAGGCTTCTCTCCTCAGTTCTAAAGCCTCAGCGAATCTGTTGCCAGGCTTTTTTTGAGCTCTGCCATGGCAACGAGAGAGAAGTTCTGCAAACCATTGTTACAGGAGATGAAACTCTACTATGACCCCTTGTCCAAAAGAGAATCAATGGAGTGGCGGGCGTAAACTTGGCGAAGCACAGCCTCTAAAGACCAAGGTCACTCAGTCAACTAAGAAGATCATGGTCTCAATCTTTTGGAATTGTGAAAGAATAAATGCTCTTCATTTACTTCAAGGAGAGGAATGTCACAGTAAATGGAGAGTACTATGCTGGCCTACTGCACAGACTACATGCTTCCATCAAACAGAAAAGGCGAGGAAAGCTGAGTAGTGGTGTGCGCCTTCTTCACGACAACGCGCCTGTGCACACGGCTCTTGTTGCAAAGGAAGCTGTGAAGAAATGTGGCCTCAAGGAGATCAACCATGCCCTCCCTAAAGCCCAGATCTAGCTCCCAGTGACTATTTCCTCTTCGAAATACTCAAGAAGGACCTTAGAGAAAGGAAATTTAAGTGTGACAATGGATGCTGTTTATGCCCATTTTGCAGACAAGACTTCTAACTTTTTGGGTGGGGTTGAAATGATATTTCAAAAACATGAGAAGTGCAATGCAATAAAGGGTAACTATATTGAAAAGTGAAATATAGTTTTTGTCTTTATCATACCTAGAAGATGGTTAGGCCGGAAACTTATGGACCTACTTCGTATATACTGACAGGCCAAGAGCAGACTCTGAATTCTTTTTGAAAGGGACCTACACGATTCCAAGTTTGGATCTTCAAATTGAACTTCCTTGGAACGTACCTTCGAAATCCTTAAGACATCTAGCACATAGACAGGAATATCTAAATAATCTACAACAAAATTACTAAAGTTATAGCCCCATATCTTTACGTTAGTTCGCCAATTTTAGTCTTTCGAGTACAACAGACGACACCATTTTTGTAATTGGATGTTAGAAAAAGTTAATAACAGAGAAATCGATCCCACATCGATTTTCTTTTACGATGAAGCTTGATTTCATCTAAATGATATGTAGCTTCACAAATAACAGATACTGGGCATCAGAGAAACCACAAATGGTGAACGAGGTGGCACAGCATGAACAAAAAATTTATGTGTGGCGTGCCATTGGGAGAAAAGAATTATTGGGTCGTTTTTCATTAAAAATACAAATAACAGTGAAAAGTATATGAGTAACTTTTATATCTGTTGCGTGTTGAACTAGTGTAAGAAGAACGTTTGACTGCGTATTTCCAGTAAGATAATACCAAAACTAATACTGTTAATTCATCCATAAAAGAATTGATCATATGTTGGTTGCAGGCTTATTAACAACAATTTTAGCCTTCTAGTTCTCCGGAACTAACAGCCTATGATTTAGCTCTCTGGGTAACTTTGGAAAATAGTGTGTTTATCACTAATCCTCACACTATGGACGAACTGAAAGAAAATATAGAAAAACAGAAATTAGGTTCATCAGTTCAGATTCTGTATAAGAACTGACAAATGTATATGGTCATTTCTTAAGAAGATGTAGGTTGCATGCCATACAAAATGGGCAACACTTCAATTTTCTGTAAGGAGAATGAGTATTCATTTATTTTATTTGCGGTACCCAAGTTTTAAAACGGTGAACTGTACGTGGTGCCAGATGCCGGCCATTGCGGGAAATCGCACCATAAGCGGCGGACTTGAGAGTGTGGGATTTTGTACGATATATCTAATCCAGATATAAATTTATAATGTGCATATATTTTTCCGTTCATAATTATTTATATGAAATTTATATACAGGTGTCTCAATTAATTTGCTCACCCAAAATATCTTATGATGTTAAAAAACGTTTGCTTGAAACAATTTTTCATTTGACGCATAAGAAAAAGTTATTTTTGGTGAACAAGATAAAGGTATATTTTGTTTTATGAAAAATATTGCAGGCCTCATACCAACATTCTAATTTCTTTCATTTTAATACTGTATTGCAGAAGGGAATATATGATGCATGTATAGATCGTGTTATTGTAAATTATTGTCATTAAAGTTTGCTTAAAGAACTTAACTTTGTTCATTAGATTCAATTAAATAATCCAGGGACGCCCTTAAGACCGGTATATTAATTTTACACGTCCCTAGTCACTGCAAATAGCTTGTAAGCTATTTATTCCATTTAAACTAGGTTCATTTCAAAGTAAATTATTCAGTTGAAAAAAAGTATTATTTGGGTTTCACTATTTTTATAACCAGAGAGAGAGACCGATTTTTACAATGTATATTTGAATACATTGTTAATTTTGGGGTTTTAGAAACTTCATTTTGAATAAATTGTCATAGAAAATACAAAACCGTTTTAAGGATAATTTTAAGAAAAAAAAACAGTATTATTGTTACAGGATAGCTATAAAAGTTGGAATATGCCAGATATAAGTGAATAGAAGATCTGTTGAATAAGACGTAAATCCTTATTTCAGACCACCGCGTATGATTTAGCTGGAAAGCAGTAACATGTTGCAGTCAATATGCCACTACTCATTTCTATTTCGATTACGCTTTTAGCTTTCAAGGACTGTTCCCGCTTACATTGTTTTTTTCTACCACACTCATTGCTTAGTTAACATTATTTTTGTTGACGTAGTTGATGGTCTGTGATTATATTCTAAAATAACTCCAGAGAATAAACAAACTCAGTTAATCATATACGTAAGACTATTGCGGATTAAAAAGGTCGATTAGTTATTGGAATTTTTATGCACTAAAACCAGAATGAAGCGGATTTAAATTATGCTGACCTTGGATTGTAGACAACAGTTGGGGCAGTACAATAGGACACGAGCTAGAAACCGTCCTCAATCCTTACGCCTATAACCTGCCGGGGGATGGCAGGATGGCTTAAGCTTGCTTTGATTGTATTGACCTAGTTTGAGTGTACCTAGCTTGAGTTAACTGCTTAAGAATTGCGATGCCTAGTTATGTCAAGCGTTTTGCAACCTATGAATGTAAATTCGGTAAAACTTAAAATATCACTTTGAAACTATTAAAAAATATGTCCAATAAATTTGCCCTTGCCAGTAAATCGCAGAGAGAACCGTTGTGACGCAATCCTGCTTACGAAAAGGCTGTGTCACTAGTTGCGGGTTGCATTATATAACCGCCACGGGTGGCCGAGGTCGTTAAGGCGCGGACTCGTGAGCGGGAGGTCTGGGGTCCGAATCCTACCAGGACCATACTCCCTGACTGGGTATTTTTCCAGGTTATGATTGGTTTTTAAAATTAGAAAACGGCGTAATTTTCGTTAAAATAAATTAAATTAATTAAATTTGGCTTTTGAACTATTGTGTTGTATTGTAAATGTTGTTTACATAACTTTTACGATGAGATTCCATTCATAATTATTAGTAAATGACACGAAAATGATCTGATCCTTAGAAAACTTTGAATGTGTGTGATTGCACATAGCATTTCCAACAACCAGACTGGAACACAAATTAGTAAATATTAAGTAAATATTAAGTAAATATTTAAGTTCATTGATAATAGCCACTCTTTCTTTTGCAACCCTTCTCAAGTTAGTAGCAATATCTCATAGGATGTGACTTTTTCAAGAATTTTAGGTCATCAGTGTAAAATGTCAATTTTATTTTCCTATTGCACATATGACGAAACTGTTGATGTTTGAGTGTTTATACTAACTCAGATACTATGATATTCAAGTACCTTATTGTATTTAAATGACTAAATAATAATGCAAAGGCAAGAGAAATTACATTAAATAAGAAACGTGAAAAATAAATACATGGAAATAACAAAAAGTCATGCAAAATGTATCTAAAATAAAAAAATGGTATATCAAATATTAATTTCTATAATCTAGCAGATATATGAAAAGAATTTATTATGAAGTTACCAATGCTTTTGATGCATCAATAATTAAAAGATATGTTATCAAAATACAGACCCTGACTATTACAATTTATTTTAATAATTATTTTTTGAACAACTTATAAATTTTTACATTCCATATACTGTGTTGTACAAATGTAAAATACTATTTCTTACTGTTATCATTTAAATACATAAAAGGAACAATGACTGTACAACAGTACAATAATAAGCATCAAAAGAGACAAATCATTACTTAGTGACAATAACAGTAATCTAACTGTAAAAATATGAAAGGACGAAACATAAAGAAAGAATTCTGAATTTTCAGAATTTATTTAAAAATGAGGAACACATATAAAATGTTTAGTCAACATGCATATTGTTAATTGAAAATTCCAAACAATGTAGCTATCAAATGAAAGCTAAAATAACTGATAAATGTGCATTTAGACCTTGTTTTATACTATTCCAGTAACAAGGAAAATTATATTCCTGAACAGGAACAAATAGTACAAATTAGGACATGGCTGCAAGAATTTACAGACTTACAAACAGCTAGAAACAAAAACAAAAGGAAGGACAATGTAACTATTGTCTGTGATTAGCAGCAGTATTGCTTTAATGTTTTTTTGCATCAGTTCATACTTAGCAGCTCTGATAATATCCATTTCCATATCTGTAACCCTACTCCATGTTTGTACTCATCTATTGGCCACCTACATTAACAAGAACGAAAGTGGATGAGACTATATTGCAACCTAAACAATAAAAATAAGCCCTGATTTTAAACCCCTGTACAATTATTAAATACAAGAGTGAAAAGTATGGACATTTTAATGATGCACAAGGTGCTATCACTAATAAGTAATAACTTAGTATCAATTGTTCTCATTATGCAGAAAGAACATAAAATGTTTTGCACTGGAGAATTTCAATTGGATAATTATTTTTCTTGCACATTTGTTTGAAGCACATTGTGATTACAAAACTGCAGAACCGAATAAAAAGTATGAGAACTAACAGAAAAAAATCCAAATTTCTCACTTTTATAAACTTTTGTTCTACAGTTATATGATTTGTTGGTTACTGAATGAACATTGATTGCATAAGAGAGAAAAAGTTATGTACATTATGATTTACTGCATTTGTGGTGAGATATTTGTAATACTGCAAGTCATTAACTAGGATTAGCTGCACCATAATTCTTAATGTGAATTCAAAATGATTATATGAACCAAGGGAATTAACACAATGCTCTCTTAAGCCCTTTGGTTTTCATATTCTGGAATCTATAGGGATGCAATGACATTTTTCTTTGTTTAAATAGTTTTAGTTATTATAAGATGACATGATATCTGTGCATATCAAATTGACCTGTAGGTGTGCTTGTAAGAGCGTAGAAAACAATGATCTGACTTACTCCCTCAGTAGAAATTTATTTTCAAGCTCCTTAAAACAGATAAGTTGCAAATGTGACATGTCAAAAGATTTTCATTCAACACAGAGTCTAACATAAAAATTCTTCATATTCTTCACTTTCCATAAGGGTTTAAACATCAAATAAGATAGTTCCCAAAGCATATAACTGAAAATTTAGTAGTGATGTGATCTTATTAATTTATGTTGATTGGCTAAGCCCTTTAAAGTTTTTATAGCACTTACTAAAATTTTATTTTGCTGTATGAGGGTTGTTTGAAAAGTTCTTGGGATGAAGCATAAAATGACGGCATAGCGTTTTGAAATTATTTTTCCTCTTAAGCAACGTCCCCCTTGACACTAATGTATATTGCCCGGCGATGCTCCAAAGACACAAAGCCAAAGGAATCTCGTCACAAAAGTCCGATTCCCCCAAGTCTACAAAATGCACGTGAATGATCAGACAAAACTTTCGAAGTCAGGAGAATAAGGCGAACGTTGCAGCAAATCGTACCCCAGTAAATTGATTCTCACTTTTGCAGCGACACATGTGCGAGGACGAGCGTTGTCTTGATGCAAGATGACTTTCATCTTTGATAAACCCGGCCTTTTCTCGAGAATTTTTGTCTTCAGTAGGTCCATAAAGGTTAGCAGAATACGCTTCAGTAACAGGTGTTCCAGTGGGAAGATAACCAATTAGCAGTAAACCCATGGCATCTCAGAAAGTCGATGCCATGATCTTCCAAGCCGATTTTACACACTCGGCCTCATTTGTCTGTGGAGCATCGTGATGCTTCCATTGTTTAGACTGCGTTTTGTTTCAGGTGCTTAGTAGTGCCACCCATGTTTCATCGTTGGTCACAAATGGAAGCATAAAGTCAGCGGCATGTCTTTGAAAATGGGCCAAACTTTGCCGAGAGATTTGCACTCTGATGCTCGGTCAGAAGCAGTGGCACCTATCTTGCCGATAATTTATTCAAGCACAATTCTTCCCTCAGAACGTAAAATACGCGTTCCCCAGAAATACCCAGAGCTTTAGCAATTTCGTACACTTTCATCCACTGTCCTCCAAAACCATGTCATGCACCTTATTGTAATTTCTGATGTGATGGATTTTACTCGTCCGCTGCAAAGGTTATTTTCCAAGCTTTCACGACCTTATTTAAGCTCCCTGGTCCACTTGAAAAAGATGGTGCATTTGTCATATCTATATGAATTTCTGTTGCATTTTTACCAAGTACTTAATAATCGCACGATAATAGGATATTTGCTATTTTCCCCGTATACACACATCTGTACTGCAACAAACAGCTATAGCTACTATGATTTTGACCAATGCATGTATATTGCACAACCGTTTCCATGAAAGATGACAGGTTTTGATAACAAAACTGCTTTGGAGCTACTGCTGCATTCTGCAGGACATTCCGAAAGCTTTTCAAATTACCCTCGTATACGTTATCCATTAAAATGTGCCAGCACTAATCATGATTGCTGTAGGATACTACTAGCGAACCCAGAAACATTCTGTTACCTTAGATTAACACATGTTGATATTCCAGTTTTCCATTCGCTTTTGTATGTAGAACAACCTTTTTAATCTCTCCTTGTTTAGCAGGTGAAAATACGATTAATAATACCGGTCAATTAATTTCAACATTTCTTTTATTTATTTTCCCTGTATCTGGTTTGAAATGTAATGAATGATTCTGCCTAATTTAGGGTGTTGAACTCAGTGAAAAAAAAAAAAAATCGTTTTATCACGTCAAAATTCCTTGATACACAATTACTAACGCACACGCATGCAATACAAATGTGGATTCGCGTTAATGGTTTTAAATGCTTAAAAACAATTACATTTACGAGGGGCATTCTAAAAGTTCTCGGCCTGCCAAGAAAGCACAAGATTTAACAGACTTTTTTTTTTTTCAGTATAGTCACCTTATAAATCAATACGTTAATCCAACGACTTTCCAGCTTTTTAATAACCTTAGTAAAATAAGATTTGTCCAACTGTGAAAAACAAACGTCTGTCTCAGTCTCAACCTCATCATTTGATGTGAATATTCGTCTACCCAGTCATTTATTCGTTGGGAACAAAAAGCAATCGCTGGGGAGCCAAATCCGGCAAAGACGGCGGATGTGAAAGCACTTGGAAGCGAAAGTCATACAGCTTTGCAGCAACAATCCTAGACGCGTGTGAAGGTGTATTATCGTGATGAAAGATTTTTTTCTTCCCCCCCCCCCCCCGTAAGGTATGAAGTTGAGCCTAAAAAGCACCCTTCAGTGGGTCCAGTAGTTAAGCGTGATACTCCCCGGTGATCTGTCCTTCTGGAGGTAGTCTACAAGCACCACATCATGAGAATCCCAGAAAGCCGTAGTCATGGCTTTCCCTGCAGATGGAACCGATTTTGGCTTTCTTTGGTGCACTCTCACCTGTTACCATCCACTGTTTGAACTGCTATTTCGTCTCGGGCATGTAGTGATGAATTAATATTTCATTTATTGTTATGGAACGATGGAGAAATTCACTGAAATTACATTAAGACAAGTCTATACACTCTTGTGAAATGTTCATTCTAATGCTTTTTTGGCCCATTGTTAACCTGGAACCCATCAAACGGAAAGGTTTTTCATACCAAAACCTCGGGTAAAATGTAGTGGACATGGTCTATCAAGTCATTGCAATGTCAGCCAACTCGCGTACCTTCAATCGGCAATCATTGAGAACAGCATTGTGAATTTTTGTCACAATCTTGTTGGTCGTAGCAGTTTAGGAACGCCCCGAGCGCTCATCGTCTTGAATGAGTGTACGACAACGCTTAAATTCAGCAGCCCACGTTTTAACCATCAAAAACGAAGGAAAAGAATCCTTTAATGTTGAATCTAACTCTTTCTATATTTCTTTTTTGGTTAAACCCTTCTAAACAAAGTACCTTATCACAGTTAGTACTTCAGTTTTATCAATTTTGTAGCAAATGTTAACACTAGCTTGTTTACACGATCGTCACAAACAAGTGACTACACTTATCCATCTGAAACTTTATAGCACATCATCTAAAGGACGATACTTAACAATATATTCATTTGGTCATCTTCTGGACATCTCTGAGTCAGACCGAGAGCTTTTAGAACGCCCCTTGTAGAATTAATAAATATGTAGATTTACCCTGCCTAACTTGACGAATTCAATGAAAAAATAAGTTCTCCGCCATGATATCCCATTACAAGGTATAATTAAAAAAAAAAAACCTACTGGCGAACGTAGACATAATTAAATACAAACAAGAAATGCAGACTCAGAACTCGGTAATGTTTTTTCTGATTCAATATATGGACATAATGCAGAAAGATCTAAAATTTAATTCAAACATAGTTGCAGTTTTTTTTCTTTATTTTGTTTTGAAAAGTTGCTGATGATGCTCTTCTTTTGAATGGGTTTCATCACACTCTCTACCGCCTCGTGGCCGAGGTCATTAAGGCGCGGGCTTGTGAGCGAAAGGTCTGGTGTTCGATTCCGCCCAGGACCGTTCTACCTGACGTTTTTTCCAGGTTTTCCTCAGTTCATAAATGGAAAATGTCGCGCAGGTAACCAAAACTTAAGCTTGGAACACTTCCTTTATTAAAAAAAAAAACATATCATTAGTGTCCACCATCTGTATGCCTGAGTAGTATAAGCGGGCGTTAAACACTAAATACCAGTCGTAATCGTCCATCATTGAAGGGTTCCAGTGCCATTTCCTTAACAAGGATGTCTTGATAAAAGTGCTCACCCTGTTCATTGCTTATGGCACCCAAATTTTCCAAGAAGAAGTCAAGATGTGAATGTAAAATGGGAATTTTAAGCAACATTCTACATCCCAAGTTCTTTTGATCTCTTAACAGATCATTCTCTAAGGTAATATAGTTACCACCTTTTCTGTTGTCCAGAAAGTCAATAACAATTGCTTTGAAAGAGGACCAGGTAGTCAATTAGAGATTTGTGACCTTAGTATCAAAGTTTGGATCTTTCAATTGTTTTCTGATTTGTGATCCAAAAAATATTGCTTCTCTCAGCTTTGCTTCACTCTATTTAGGAAATCTTTGTTTCAAACCATTGAAGATCTGCCCTTCTTTATCCAGAGTTTTTACAAAGTTTTTCATTGGGCCTAACTTGATGTGAAGCAGAGGCAAAATGATTTTACTTCGTTTAACCAATGGAGTGTTTTCCACATTTTCTTTCCCAGTAACAAATGATTCTCTCTTAGGCCATTCCTTGACTTCATAATGGTTCTTGACTGTCTCACAGGCAACCAACAGGACAATTAAAATATCATTTGATATGCCTTCTTAAGTAAATAAGTGATTGAGTTTCTTTAAGTTTTTGGAGTGAATTTCCCACATATGTAACAAAAATTATCCAAGTATTTACACAACAATTAAGTTTATCAGTTGCCATTTCTATTAACTTCTGAGTACCATAAAGTTTCACTATCTCTCACAAGAAACACAAAAATGCAGATAAATACAAACTGAGGTAACAAAAACACACAATATACAGCTTAGGCTGAGGTTTATTTTTTTAATAGTGTTTAATGCCGTTTTAACTACTGAGGCACCACAGGTAGTTTGGCTGAGTAACTATAAGGATTACATCATCAGTGTTTCAACATATATTGCACCATGAACCTCTTCTGGAGAACATCTTGCCATATAATGACTAAAATTTTAAAAATTTACGTCTCTCATCTAGTGATTATTTTTAGAACTTCTACTACTATTTACTTCTTTATATTATAAAAAGAATAGCAAACAAAAAAACAAAAGTACAGAGAATAGCGAAATACTTAAAACAAAAAATATAAAAATCTTAATTACTCAAAACCTTAATGTGCAAAACACATTTTAAGAGGCAATTTCAGATGTACGCACAAAACTGCATACTAATTTAGATATGTCAGATGCAAAATAGCTGTTGATTAGTATAATTAACTGTTCTAGGCTGCCCAAGTTCTTGGTTAAATATTTATGACTGCATGAAATATATGGCAAATAACATCAATATAAATGCAGAAATTACCTTTGATCATTACTGATTTTCTAACAAGAGTTGGTGTGAGCACAGTAAATACCTAATCTATCATCACTTCTACTGTCTTGAGTTTACTGCTTATAATAATGTTCATTTTCCCAATATCTGTGAAGATCTTACAGCTCCTCTCAGGAATTGAACCGAAATGTTATATTTTGTAAATTTGCTGTTTTGTGCAGAAATTCTCATTCATGCACAGGCTTTACCTTTACCTTCTTGTGCTGAAGTTTCAAATTGTGTGTGATGACTTAATAACATTATCTTACTTTTAAAATATAACTGTCATTAAGTCATTAAAAAAATTACCATTATAATCACATTCTTAAAAAAAAAAAAAAAAAAGTGCTATATAGCAGGGGTGTTGAAATGAAGACATCTTTTAGAAAGTGTTATACTTTTATATGAACATTTATATCAAATAAATGTAATTCAGAAATAATATTAGACAATAATAAAATAATTTACAAAATTAAACTTAAGCTGACATTTTACAATACTTATTTTACATAAACTCTTATAGCAAATAGTATGTTTGTGTTCATTTCTATTTGAGCACTAAACTACTATGCTTGAATCATCTTGACTGTGAAGAAAATTTAATGTAAACCTAAATGATACAAAAATAACAATACAAAAGTTTTATACAAAAGTCACTGACAGTAGTAGTGTGACTAGGCCAAAAACATTTTTTTTTTCCATACAACATAAGCAAAAGCATGATACATGGAGAAACATCTTACTAGACTGGTGACGAATTACCAGGTAATATTCACTCACAAAATTATTGATAATTAAATTAAACACCATTTATCAAACATCGAATCCCCTCACATCATAAAGAGAATTTTATTTACAAATTGCATTTCATATATCATTCCGGTATTAATCAATGAGATGGTTAAGGTGAAATGTGTCATATATCTTATCAGTTCACAAAATTAGAATTTTAGCAAGAGCAAATGCATTATATTTCATTTGTTTTTATTACACTGCAATTGTGTCCTGAGTGGGTGTCAAAGAAAGTCAAGCAATGGAAAATACATCATAAGATTATTTTTCTTGGTTGACTCCTAACAACAATGCTTCTAATAGGCTGCCTATATCACAGAAATGAATTCATTAACCACTGCAGGGCTTTAAAATTGTTACATTTTAATCATAATATGCACTAGTTTTACATAAAATTAATTGTGTTAGCACAACAAATGCAAGAAAAAAAGGAACATTATTTTGTTTCCAGTTTGAAGAATAGAGAGCACAAAATATATATATATATATATATATATATATGCAGAACATTACTTGACTATTTCCAATCTCCATACCTTAAAAATATTCTTTAATGCATTATAACATGCTACCTATTTACATTATTTTAAACTGAACTAAAATTATAAGTCAAAGCTGCTATTAGAAAATATGTTTCATAATCCTGTACTGACTAGTATCATACCTTCATAGTCAACAACTGGTAGCACACAGAGGCCAGTTGGTAGCCACTCGTGGATTGAATAAATCCAGGCATGCTGACAAATGGCTGAATGGGTTGCACAGTACACAATTATAACATCAGACCATTTCATTGCTTTTGTCAATATTCTTAAATATCAATGTAATGTAATATTTCAGGCAAACAGAAGGAATTTTAAATATATTTTTTATATGTTGAGGCATTATTTTTCCTCCCTTTACCATTGGTTTACAATATGGATGGATGGGCGGAGGCTGGCTCTCAAGGTTGGCTCTTTTCAGGAGGGCACCTCAGGAGGAAGGGATTAAAGGAGAACCTGGTGGCCAGGATCTACAAGCAGTGACTGCATAGAACACAGATAGAATCCCTAACATGTTTCCAGGTAGAATATCCTGACACTAGTGGAGCCCCCTCCCTTCCCCCAAGTTGTTTGAGCCCATCAGATAATCTGCTTTCATTCCAGATGCCAGGGCAGAAATCTTCCCCAAGTGAAGCTAGCATTACACTGCTCCAGTACCGCGACTGGTGGCCGAGGTCGTTAAAGCGTGCACTCATGAGCGGGAGGTCAGGGGTTCAAATCCAGCCAGGACCGTCCTTCCTGACTGAGGTTTTTTCCAAGTTTTCCTCAGTCATAAAGGCAAATCCTGGAGAGGTAGCCTAAAATTAGGCCTGGAAAGTTTCCTTCCTTAAAAAAAAAAATCCTTTCCCAATATATTTCATTTCATGTATCATTGGTGTCCACCGCCTATGGTGCCTCAGTAGTAAAAACGGGCATTAAATACCATTTAAAAAAAAAACTGCTCCATCCCACCTTGCCCTGGCATTTTCTACGCTGTAATGAAACTGAATGAAATTATATGAAATGGAGAGTGGAAAATTTGTAGAATGTAAATATCAATTCTAGCATTCTCCTATGTGACCTGGAAAAAAAACAAAAAACTCGAGGTCAGGATGGTCAGCTAGTGGGAATTGAACCCAGGACCTTTCGAATGTGTCTCAAGCATTACTGCCTGAGCCACACCACTTGGTTTGGTTTTTTATATCTCCTCCAACCAACAATTTCGTTTTATACACTACTTATACTCTCCCCCCTCCCCCTTTCAAGAGTCTATGAAAGTTCTTGGCCAAGGTTGCTAATCATCCTCTGCCAATCATCAGATTTGTGCTTAAATGTGGGGAAAGACTTAAACACATATCTGATGATTGGTTTTCTAGAAGAAATTCTTATTTTCAGCACATATATAGGCATTTTTATACTACATTCTCGTTCTCTTTCTGAATTTGTCTAAATATTTCCACATAGCTACTGGATTTATGGGAACCCATTTTCCTGATGCCCATGACTGTATATAAAATAATAATAATTAATAATATTATCAGTGTCTGAATGACACGAATGACTATGGATAACACATTTCTAGTGAAGACACTACCTGATAAATGTTTATAAGTAAGCAAAAAAGCTTGGGAGATTTTACATTTGTTGACTTACAAAACACTTATAATGACAAAATTAAAGAAGTTTTATGGCACAAGTTGCAGAAGGATTTTTTTAAAATGATCATGGCACCATGATCTTAAGATATATTGTGTCAGATGATATGATAGATGATAACTTGGCCAAATGAATTCAGGGAACTTTGTAGCCAAAGTTTCCCGTACTTTCACAGAGGGAAAATCCAATAAAAACCTCAGTTGGGAAACTAAATGCAAATTGTACCTGCATCCAATGCATAAGAAGTGCAAATGCTATCGCTAGACTACAGTGGTGGTTTAAAAAGGAATATAGTTAGGATGATTAATAGTTACAAGCTCTATACCAACATTCTTTTTGTTTAGGGGAGGTCACTAACAAAATTACCAAGAACAAATTTTAAAAATTTATAAACACATACTAATGATAAATAATCTGGAAATTTCTGGGCTACTGTACATTGATTATTCACAAATCATTACTTTACAATATTTGAATTAAGTTAGGCAATTATAGGTTCTGAATAATATTGCAAGAAATGGAGCCTCAAAGTTAATCAAGGAAATACCAAACTAAAATAATGGTATAACAAATTCCTCATAAATAATTTGTTGCATTATATTTCACTATGAAATATATTTAAATTTAAAATAATGGTATTTAAAAAGGGGGATAAACTGAAAAATATGAAAAATTATCTATTGGAGAAAGCATATTCAGGTGATTAGTGACATTATTCATTTAGAACAGGATTAAACTAGGCAATTATAGATGCTGAATTATATTGCAAGGAATGGAGCCTCAGAGTTAATCAAGGAAAAACTAAACAAATAATGGTATAATTAAGATCACTGCATGATTGAGTCAAACTACACACTCTTATTGGTTCCACTTGTTTAAATTTAGTACATGTTTCACAGACATTTATCTATATCATCAGATAACCCCCAACTGCTGCATAATTTGTTATGCCTTTGAATGTATATTCTGCTCTGATGGAGGTATGATGAACTTAAAGGGGATGAAAGCAAACTTTATATTCGTTACACCTCCACATAACAAATTATCCAGAAGTTGATGATTAGCTGATGATGCAGACAAGTGTCTGTGAAAAATGTATTAAATTTAAATAAGTGGAGCCAATAAGAGTTGATTTGTTTTATTTATTTATTTACAAACACTCTTTAACATCTCGGATCATCAGTATCCCATTCAAGTTAGGGCGTTAAACGACTGATAAATTTTGCTTAGAGGCCTCTTCTTTCAGGCTTTAGATTCTTTTTTGTGCCGTAAATCTATGATACAGAACCCACAGCTTTATTTCCCTTCTGAAGGAAGCCATAATTAGGGTTTTTATGCCCAAAAAGTTCATTGACCCTCGGGATTGAACCCATGAACTTGGGTCTATGAGAAACAGCCAATAAGAGTGTGCAGCTCAGCTCAATTATATAATGATCTTAATTATATAATTAGCTTCACTGTACAAGTTCTAATTAGCATTTCAAGTTATAATAAAGGTGTTTAAGTATGGGGATAAACGGAAAAATATGAAAAATGATCTATTGGAGAAAGTACAATCAAGTGGTTAAGGATCTTATTCATTTAGAAATTAAGAGTAAAAGCTCAATGGAATGGGCTAAAAACAGCAACAACAGGAGATGCCTTTCTATTTAAGTCAAGATGGACATTTGGAATTGAATTTTGCAAATATCAGAAAAGATGGGCAAAAAAGTATAGCATATTTAGCATGTTATGGAAGCCAATATGAGTACAGTGTGTGTAGGAGCTTTGTTGGCAGCAGGTAAAGTTGGCATGAGAAGTATGGCGATGGAGAGAGCATTGAAATATTGGTTCAGGATGATGCAGTGTTCTGAAGGCCAATATTTAAAATTTGGCACAGATATGTTAACAATATATTTTTACCATAGTTCACAAAATACTGATTGATGATGCCATAAAACTTCTGAATATATATGATAAAACCATATCATTCACATACGAAACAAAAACAGGTAACATGTTACCATTCTTGGACATTAAAATAATGAAGTATCCAGGAAACCTGGAATTTGGAATATACAGAAAGAATCACATCAGAATTGATGGTTTTCACCCCAAAACAAATATGCAGTGATCAACAGCTTAACACACAGGCTAGTTAACCTACAAATTAGCAAAGAAGAAAAGTTTAAAGAATACAAATAAATAGAAAGAACAGCAATTAAAAATGGTCTTAAAAAAGAACTAGTGCACAAAAAGGTAAAAAAATTCAAGAGGCAAAAACTTATTAAAGAAACCACACCACTTTTAGCAGGAAAAGATAAACTAAGTTTTAAAAAATTTACATATGTCCATGGGCTATGCAAAAATTTCAAAATATTTTAAAAGAGCACCTTTAAACAGATTTAATGTTAAAAATCTCCTGATAGACAATGTTAATGGCAATAATCCACTGGAGAGAAAAGCAGGTATTTACAAAATATGTTCTGTAGAATGTGAAAAAAATCTACATTGAAAAAACAAAGAGAAATATAGGCACAGAGTTAAATAAACATTTCAGGAACATAAAATACAAGCAAATGGAAAATTCAGCAATAGCATCTCATTTCTGGACAGAAAACCATGCCATAGTGAATAAAGCAAACTTATTCAAATCAGTCACTACACGGACCTACAGAATTTGCAGCATGGGAGAAAACCTACATTTACAAATACAGAGAGTTTAATGAATTTTGGCATTTCCAGGGATGAAAACATAAACTTTCAATTCATCACACCTCCACTAGACTAGAACACACATTCCCACAGCATAACGAATTATCCAGCAGTTGACAGTTACCTGAGGATGTGAACAATGGTTCGTGAAACTAGTACTACATATTATAAACAAGTGGCAATAAGAGTGAGAGTTTGACTCAATCATACCATGATCTTAATTATATGGTTAGTTTCACTGTAGAAGTTCCAATATATAACAAGTTTTTTTTTTTTTTGATTGATTTATTTATGGACGCTCTTTAACATCTCACGTCATCAGCGTCCCATTCAACTCAGGGCGTGAAACGGCCGACAAACTTTGCTCAGAGGTCTCTTCTTTCAGACTTGAGGTTCTTTTTCGTGCCGTAAATGTACGACACGAGACCCACGGCTTTACTTCCCTTCTGAAGGAAGCCATACTTTGAATTTTTACGCCGGAAAAAATCCATCGGTCCTGACCGGGTTCGAACCCGCGATCTTGGGTTTAGGAGGCAAGTATGGTAACCACTACACCACCTGGACCGACTATATAACAAGTGAGAATGTACGTAAAGCTGCAATAAAGAAAATGAGATCCATCTCTGATCTGCTTTTCTTTCTTCAGCTTAAATATACTGTCTACGTCAATATTTTTTCAGAAGAAATGTACATAATTGTTTTCTTCTACAATGAACAAAATTTAAGTCATATTTGCCGTACATGTTGTAGAATCTCAGAGAGGTTACGGCTAGACAATAAAATGCTTCTAAATAAAATTGTCCACTCTGAGGTTCTACACTCATCATTGTACATAATCTGCATTGAGTACTTTTTGGAAATAAACTAGGAGGTAGTAAATGTTACCTATGAGATCACTATTTTGAAACAGCAACAAAGTTACATAGTATTTTTGTAACAAAAACTGCATGTGATAGGCAAGAAACTCTAATAGTTAAGATTTACATGCAACAAGTATACATCACCATATAATACTGGTATAATTTACAATTTAATCAAGCATTCAATAGCAAACTAATAGCATCAACAACACATTACCAAGCTAGAAAAGGAAAAATAGGGGAGGGGGAACAGGAAGTGAACTATCAAAATCAGTAAGTTATAGGAAATGCAGATAACATATATGAAAATTTACAACTCTATGGTAAGTTCCAATTATCACTACAGTTTAAGTTCTGCATATTGCAAATAACTGAAAGGCATAGACACCAAGAGATATATAACTGCTGACAGAAGCCTCATCCTTCCCCAAGCTAATGAACATAAAATGCAGGCTTGCAAGACAGTCTTTGAAATTTGCATCTTTGTGAATGAGATATATATCTTATGTAGTTTAATGATCCTGTAAACCTGCTTTTAGATATTCCTCCAGAACTGACCAAAATAATGTGATGAGAAAAACACTGATTTTTTTTTATAAATTACATACCATGTTGCTAAGCCTGAAATGTTATTTACATCAACATTTTTGGATCCCGCTGCTGCTCATTTCCGAATACATATTTGTATTTTATTGCAACTTCTTCCAAAGAAAAGAGGCCCTTCTTACTGATTTAGGTAAATATCTATTTGCATTCTGTTCATATTCTCAACTTTCTCTTGTACTGTCAACTTAGTTAAATATATAAAACCTAATGCATCACCAGAGACAAATTTATTCCTATGCTATTTTATTTTAAGCATCATGATTTTTTTTAATGTCAACACTTTATATATGCACTAAACATTAGCAATTCCAATATTACAGAATAGTAGCTATATTTCTTTTTCTATTTGATTAACTCTTATGAATGGTGCTGCTTATTTAATTGAAATTTAAAATTTCTGTCAAACATAGTGGAAGGTTGTTGGTTTCTAAAGTCATCTGTGCTTATTGATCAAACTATACTGATAAAAATAACAGATACAGTATAACTAGAAATGAGAAAAAATTAGACATGATTTTGATATTTAGTTTCAAAGGTACTCATAAGTCCCTTAGCAACAGAAACCTGGAAACCAAAAATGTATCTATGTACCTATACAAAGACAGCAACTAATAATGTAAACAAAATCTGACTACTGTAATTTACAAGATGGCTTGTGAGGAAATTTGGGGAGCTAATAGAGAGGTGACATTCATTCAATCTCCAAAAGCTGCATGATAGGCAACTGGTGGGTGCCAGCATGTTATTACATGTCCTTGTAATATTGTCCTATAATAATGATGTTGCAAGATGATATAGAGGATGGCGTGGTTACTACAGCAGATTATGGCCCAATATCTGACTGTCGTGCCATAGAGAAGGATGCACTGGACTACAAACTTGCACTAGCTTTGCCAGATAACAATCAAGTATAACCATGTAATAAGGACAATTGAGTCACTGAGCCATGTTCAATTCAAGGAAGTATAGCACAATATAATTATTTCTTTGAGACAGTGAATCCCACTTCTGGAGGATGTAAGGGTGAAAACTTCTTTGTCAATGTGGTTCCTGCATGATTGCCACATACACATACATGAGCAGAGGTAGCTAACAATTTCCTAATCAATGGATAGGAAAGATAAGGCTGTGAGAAAGCCAGCTCTTTCACTGAATAACACCCTTAGACTTTTTCCTCTGGGGCCAAAAGAAAATCCTTACAACAATATAGTGTCTTAGAACATGCAATGATCTAAGCAATGCTTTCTATTTCAATGTCTCCAAAAGTGTATCAATATAAAAATTTACATAAGGGAAAACTTTTACATTTTTGTTTCGGAAAAGGACATATGACCACATAAATATGACACTTAAATACATTTCTGAAGTTAAATTAGTTTTTGAATAAAGTTGCAAGATTGTTTATTTTGTTAAAGTTATTATTTGGTGCATTTACTTCACAATATGCTAAAATAGTATTGAAAACTACTTTTTATATTATTTTTATATCTAATTACAGAATATAGATATGTGTTATGTTATATGTTTGGATCTAAGATTAAAAATTAAATTAAATTTCTTTGTTGGCTGCATGCAGATTCAAGTCACTAGTTATGTACCTCATACTCATAAAATTGCATATCACACTGTATTTGGTTTAGGACATTGAAACCACGAATGCTATTTATAATTGTAACTCTGGTGTGCTTTGCCATAAAAATACTGGCATGTTCCATTAAAAATAGAGCTCTGAATTGAAAAAAATATGCTCTCAATTTGCTGGTGGATGTACACTGTCCTCATTCTGCCAAGTTTAATTTCATAAAGTTAGGTTTTCTATTCCTTACTCTGTTATTCAGTGTTAAATGAAACACCGTATGCAATACTACAGAGCCCATTTTTTATTTATTTTCCTCAACTGTTCTTATGAGCCAAACAATTTTCATTAAGCGAATATATTTACATACTTAAGATATGTGAAAAAAAATTATTTTTTATAATATGTTTCTGGAACATAATATTCAATATTCTAATGATATTTCTGGAAATGGAGAAATTCAAACCACAGCTGTAGCATAGCATGAACCTGGATATTATTATTATTAACAATGGAGTGGTAATATATCCTACATTAATGTATTCAGTTTGTTCACATTAACTCCATTTACTTACATAGGACATTTTCGGAAGACATTTCTTCCATATCAGCTGATGGTCGAGCTGATGGAAGAAATGTCTTCTGAAACATGTCCTAGTGTTATGTAAGTAAATGGAATTAATGTGAACAAACTGAATACATTAATGTAGGATATTCTAGCATAATGTTTAGCATGCTCTATATATATGGTATTTTTTAAAAAACATTTCAGCTGCTTAACTCAAAAGAAACACCATTTCAAAAAAACTATTTAGGCAAATGTTTCATTTGGGGGGGGGGGCTATGATATTACTTACATTTTATTTAATAAAGGTTTTCAGTATCATTTCAAGGCCAATTCAATTTTTTTTAATGTGAAATTTAATTTTTGTAAAATCTTATTCTGGTTTTATGGAAAAGGACGAACAGCTTTTGCCTGGCATTTTTTTATTAAACGAACTGTTTATCTGTATTAAACTATAATTGTTATATATAAAATGGAAACTGCTTTTAAAATTGTCCATATTAATCAATGTTATAAAAATTACAAGTACTTGAAATGTTCTCCATTTCGTTCAATACAAAAAAGTCTATTTGCAAAAGTTCACCTCATATTTTGAAACTTGCATTTAGGAATATTCCAGCAGGCTGTGGGTATCTTTTGTCAAGAGTTCCTCAATTGTAACAGGCTGTGTTTTAAAAAATACTGATTTTTGTGCCTCCATAGAAAGAAATCTAAGGAGCTTTTAAATCAGGGGATCTTGCGGGCCATTTGGTTTTCCCCCTTCTACCAATCCATCTATCTAGGAATGTATTATTCAGCCATTGTCATACATTCTATTTATAATGTAGTGGTGCTCCATCAAGCTGGAATATAAGCAAGTTTTCATTTAAAGCATCTCTTCCATTCTCATCTTCCTATTTTTTGAAATAATTTCACCTCTGTCTTGTAAATTGTACAAACATAATGAGCATAAATATTCCCTTGCTAGAGTATTTCAATAAAACCAATGACTTAATTCTACACAGTGTTAAGTTATTTTATGAGAAAGGAAACAAAAGAAACTTAACTTCTGTACTTCAGCTGTGTTTGCATTTTGTTAAATTCAAACAAATTAAATCTTAAGTTAGTCTTTCAAAGTATTAGCTTATAGTAATGTTTTTTCAACCTTCTTAAATATTTTATAAAATAACAGTTGGTTTGATAAAATGTGTTTGCCTTTTTGCATAAAATCAGAATATGGTTTAAAAAAAATTTGGGTTCCCATTTAAAAAAAGTTGACCTTGAACACCTTAACTAAACAAAATGTAATTAATATAATTGATTTTCCCCCTCAAATTAAAAAATATTTACCATAAATATTTTTCTTAAAAAGTGTGGCTTTTATTTATACGAAGGCCAGTATATATAGTGTAAACTGCCCCCCCCCCCCCCCTCTCTCTCAGTATCAAAGGTATGGATCTAATTATATCTAAACTAAATTGATTTTATCACATTAACAATCAGTGAAAAGAAAAAGAAAATATGATTTTCATATACTATTGTTACATTCATCTCTCTGTTTTGTGCAAAATGTATTATTATTCAGAGCATTGACAAAAGAACAAGATCCTAAATGCATTTGCAGTGTCTTCAGGATTTATGCATGTCCATAAAACTACTTTACTCTGAACCATTATTAGCCAGTGCAACAAAATAATCAATTATATGCCTTATAAAATACATAAACTTGTTGCAATTATAGACCAAACTATTGAACTGTATTATTTAGGATGCAATGTTTACAATTTGACCATTAGACTAATTAAAAACATTTCAAACCATTTTCAGTGTGAAACAGTTCTAGTTAAGAATTTGCTGAGCTCATCCAATGCAAATTCCTAATAGAACCAACAGATGCCGCCACAAGAACATCAAGAGTTCTAGTTAAGCTGATTCAAATTTTACCATTCTCTGCAACTACCTGTCCCAACCCTCTGCATAATCCTCGTCATTTTCTTACATCAACCAGTTCAGTTTCTTTCTTCTTTTCCTTCCTTCCTTCCTTCTTTCCTTCTACTTGAGTTTACAGTGAGGAAACTGTCCCACTACTCTGCATAATCTTTCCCATTTTCTTACATCTACCAATACAATTTCTTTCTTTCCTTCTATTTGAGCTTGAAGCAAGGAACACTATTCCAATTTTTCACTATCACTTCATTCCTTGATCCATCAACAGCCATGATGTGGCCAAAATGTCAAACTAGGGTATGCAATTGTATTATTCTTTCATTAATACCCTATGTTTCACTTTCATTCTATTTATAAATGTTTTCTTTTTACAAAACAGACATAATATGCTCTAAGCAGAATATCAGTCAGTCTCTTGGTGTTAAAGACTCTTTAGTGCAATCTTCCTATTTTTCATCCTTTGTTGCCCTTATGTTCACTAATTGCTCACCTACATCATAAAAACACAGATTAATCCATTTAGGCATAGACAAAATAAAACAATATAAAAAGCTATGCAACAATAGGGAATGCTGCTTAATCCTAATTATCTCAAAATATTGGACATTTAATTTTTGTCTTGGAAAATCAATAATGCAATACATGAAATGAGGATTCAGGATAAATATTATTTCCATAAATTAGCAGTGCACAAATTTGTTTTGATATGCTAGTCTCTAGTTCGAAAAAGTGAAAAAAAATGTGATGTGAATTTTATGTGTCCTAATGTTAAGGTAACGTGCAATAAAAGAAACAGATTCCACTTTCAAGAAACTTACTAACAATCACAATCACAGCAGTTAAGCAACTGTTTATAATGCAATGATATGGACTCCTATGAAAATTTCAGGTTATTGTTATTGGATGTACCTTACACAATCTGTAATATCTCACAGTATTAACAGTATAAACTATATTACATAATTAGAATCTGCAAGCACATCATGAATTTGCAAACATAATGTGCTAATAGGGGGTGAAGATGAAACTGACTTTTTAAAAAAATGGCCCTTTATGAAGCATCTTTTGATATTGATGGAAGAATGCTAAAAGATAACTGCATTATATAGGAAAAAGAAAATCCTATAAGCTTGGAGTGAGTGCTATAAAGCATATGGATCTTTCCCTTACCCCTCCAGAAGAAAAAAAAATTAATCTAATTTGGGAATGCAGCACGGATTCTACAATTACAGTAGCAACAAGATGTTGCAGCCCTCATTTGGTATGATGATTGCAAATTTTTAAACATGCATTTAAGGATAACTGCCATGGTCAGGTTGTGCCAATTAATTACCCTCAGCACTAATATCTTGTTCTGTTTGTCAGGTTTGATTAAGCACATTAATTATTCTCAGAAATCCTGAGATACTCATGAAAGTCAAAATTATTTATACTGTGAGTTATGAAGAGCCCGTTACTGAAGATATTTAGAGCACCAAGCACCACTTTCTGTTCAGAAGAAAACGGGATATTTTAATTTAATGTTCATATATTTTATAAACTGCTGCAAACTGTTGGAAATTGACATTCCATAGAACATAGCTGATTCTGAGGTGCTGTGAGAATCAGGAAAGCTATTGTGAGAGGTAATGGAGAAAGTACTGCAGTACTGGTTTATAATGCAGTAGTTACCTGAAAATGAGCATTTAAAATACCATGAAAATAATATATGTACAATGGTTCAGACCAGCGGATAAAGAAACAGTTGCTGAAGAGTTATTAGATATAAATATGAAAATATGGACAGGTAAATTGGAGAGAAAGGCTTCTTTCTATTTTATATGGTTTTAGAGAGGTGTTGAATGTAATTCAGAGAACAGGTTGCATAATCCTTGTTCTCTTTATGGGTTTGATGACTGAAATATTTGAAGTTGAAATTATGAGAGTAATGCTCCATTTACAAGGTGAAAGATTATCATTCATATTATTGCTTTTGTTCGAAAGTCTAGCAACAAATGAGTGGAGGAAAGGTAATAAAAGGAAAATCATCAGCCCCTTTCTTAAAGATCATTTATAGATTGGAGCTTAGATGTGATAAAAGAGTATATTATGTGAATAAGGAAAAAATGGAAATGCACAAGGTGGGTATAATTAAACTTGCAGACTCATCATAATCCAGTGCAGGCAGCAATGAATGTATATTAATTAGACAATCACAAGTGATTTATACAAATATAGAAATGAGTTCCACTTTTCACCATCAGGCAAAAAAATAGCACTGTACAGTGATATTACATGTTAACTTTCATTTGACATGCTATACCATGATGAACAATATAGTCATTGAGAAGAAATAGTGTGCTGTTACTACAATTTTTCTATCAGAACATCAGTGGCAGCAGTGTTGCATTGATGGAATATTGCCACCTGAAAGGACTGAGAAGGGAGCCCAGTTAAACAAATTATCAAAAATTCAAAAACCAGGTGATTTGGGTACGGCATTGAAAAGAAAAAGGGCAAATTATCCAAAGAGAAGTCGATGAGATTGCTGCAACTGTGACTGACCATGTGACTTGTACTCAAAATTCTGTTTCCAGTGCTCAAGCAATGCCATGTGAATTTTTTATTCCACAGTCAACAGTATGTAAAGTTCTGCTGTCCATTTTACACTAGTAACCCTGCAAGATTCTCATCATGCAATCAACTGCTGTTCCTGAACAATGCCATGATTTTGCACTTCAATTTTTGGAATGGAGGCTAGCAAATATTCTGTGGATTGACGAGGTACATTTTACTCTGGGAAGTTCAGTGAACAGCAAAACTGCCACATGTGGAATTCAAACCAATCCACATGTTGTGCATGAAAAGGCATGCACTCAAAGTTAGTGAGTTACTTTTAGTCCTTAATCTTTTTTTTTTTTTCCTTCTTATTTTCTTTGAGGGGAAAAGGCATGTTAGATGCATAGTGATGTTTGGATGTTAAGACAAACTCCCTATGCACATGTGATTTATGCCTTGCAAGAATGTAACTGTGTTGAGACCATTAATTTTATGCAAGATGGTGCAACATCACAATCAGTTGCCAAGTGCAAGATTTAATTCATGCAACCTTCATTAATGAATACTTCATCTCCAAATGTTTTCTAGATGAATTACCTGCATAGTACCAAGATGTTAATCTGTGGAACTTCTCGCTGTAGGGATATATGAAAGTCTGCATCTATAAGGGACATGTCCAGTTTCTGCCTGATCTGAAGGCCAGTAACACATCTCTCCAATGGAATTGCTGTGAGCAACTATCGTTTTTGACGTTTTATGGATGCAGCAGGGCCCAATGCCCCTCTGAACAATTTTTGTTGCTATCACATGCTAATAATTACATCCCTCTCACATGTTTGACCTTTACAGCCACGTACTGTTCCTCCTGCTGTACATTTGTCCATTTCCATGTTCTGATTGCTTGGAAAAGTGCAAACTTTCTCCTGATGGCAAAAACTAAATTAATATTTTTTCAAGGTAAATTGCTTCCATATTGTCTCATTAGAATATCTACCAAGTATCAATGCCATAATTTATTACCACACACATTAGACCAAGTATGAGTTCTGTCATTTTAATTATAACCCCCTTGTTTGTAATTCAATAGATGGGATTCACAGAGTTTGCAGACTTTGGCTGCAATTTTTAAAAACTTTATTAATTACTACAATACACTATGTGAAGCAATGGATATATCCAGAGCTAGAATAAAGCCATAATACTTGTACATTACTTAGTATGAAATAAACAAACAAATAAATATATAAATAAAAGAAATGTATTTACAAAAATAGATTTGGTAATACCTCATTACTGAATACTAATTTTTTATTTTTTTGTTTAAATGTTTTATTTATTGTCACTATGACTTCATTTGTCTTCTCGCGACATATGTAAATTGTGGGCTGAATACTATGGGTTTAAGCCTGTAGGGATAAATGAAATTAAATGAATTAATGATAATGCAAATGAGCTCGGAATCCATGGGCTTTAAAAGCTATCTGGCATTCTATTCTCAGTGTAAGAAAAAATTCCAGAAAAAAACATCACCCAGACAGCTTGACCTGACCAAGATTCAAACCAGGGACCACTAGATTAGTAATCACAAACACTACCACTAGGCCACAGATGTGGTCTAATTTTATCCATACCAAAACAGATCAAACTGTGCAACATAGCAACTTTAGAGAAATTTGGCATGTATTTAGTAACATATAACTTCAATTCATGTACATAAATCTTTCAGACAAAGCAATCTGAAATAATATTGTAATGAAATAATTAGAAATAAGCAAATGTTTCTTGTTTAACATACTGCTAACTTGGTTTTCATAGAACTCTTTTGAACTTTTACTTTCACATTATTTTCAGACAATCTACCTACACTTCTATATACATATAATTTAAGCCTAAAGTATTCACTGAATGAAAAAGTTAAAATACTGTAACACTTTAAACATTTAAACAAAGTTGCTACTGTGCATGCAACTTCATAAAAAATTGGGAGAAGGACAAAAACTAGATGCAAAGAGCCCTTCACAAAACAAGATTATTCTGTTTAATTAAAGCACATTTTTTTAAATAATTGTCTTACTGAACCATTATTTGTTTTCTTCTTTCCTCCCTTTTCCGTACTTGAATTATCTAAATTTTTTGTAAATTTAACTATTCATATTCTGTACTGTAATACTAGTAGGCTTTTGTCATTTTGACAACCTTTTAAGGTTCAACAAAACAAGGTCTTTGGGCTCTATAAGTATTAAAGACGAATCAAACTTCAACCTTACCATATCATTACACAATAACTCATTAGAACTGCACAATAATTTTCGACTGGAATTCATTTAACAGCTTAATCTGCCCTTAGAATATGATTTATTATTGTTTTCACAATGATAAACTTAAACTGTAAGTGCCAGTGAAATAATGCATTGTCACAAATAATCAAGCAATGCCCTTTATTTCTGAATCGTGACACTGGTTGATTAGACTCTACTTTTAGGGTGTGTCAATCACAGCAATGATTTCCACTTCTGTTATACAGCATTTTAAATGCTATAAAGCAAGTGTAAACTCCCTTCACTGGAGTATAATATAATTGCTATTATTCATTTCATTCTTCTCCATTCATAAAATGTATTATAAGAGCTAATTTTTTTATTTAAGATTTAATCACAGAATTCTCCCATTTGAATAACATGCCTCATTACTTCTGCAATTATAAATAAAATGCGTGAAGCTTAAAAACTTTTTACTTCTAATTTCCCTAAATAAAGAAAGAAAAAAGAAGGAAAGTATTTATACTAGATATTCAACAATAATACCTAGAAAAATTGAGAAAATGGAATATGATTCTGGATTCAATAACAGTAAACTATCAATTTAATGTACTAATAGGAATAGGACATCAAATAAGAATACCTAGAATAACTGAGGAAAAGTAATATGATTCTGGGTTAAATTACATTAAAGTTTCAATTTAATGGACTAATAGGAACTAAGGGATGAAGTCTAATAAATAATAAATCTTAGGAATTGAACTAAAAATAAAACACCTTCAGTGGTACTAATACATAAATTACTTACTAACTGAAATTTTTGTGCTATTATTAAGTTTACTCATTTTTTTTAACTCCAGACATATTAACTGATTCTAATAATTATTAATAACAGTAAAAATTACTCCATTAAACACCAAGTATTCTGCAGTAGCAATGCTACTGACCAGGCTACCGATGCTATACTATTTACTGACTGCTACCTATATTTTTGAATCAAAGCATATAATGCAAACTATTATAGAGGTGGCATGAAATATCCAAAGTCGCAATTTATAAACATCATGAATAGCAGCCAATTAACAATTTTTATTACTTGCTTCATTATCTGTATTTGTTCATCAAAGTATGTTCATTAAATTAAAAGTTTGATGAATCGCAGCCCATTAAATCAAGAGTTTGCCGTGCCTCTATTCCGAAACTACAATGTCAAATGTGTAGTACTGATAACCTTCCTTTAAACTCATTTACAGCATTTTGTTCCTTATGTCACAAAATGTGCTAGTGTATATATTACATTAGAGAGCATTATTAAAATTAAAATGGCTCAGATAATTTAATCTCCTTTATAACTATATTTTTCTTGTATTATAGCTTTTCATTGAAGATGAGCAAAATTCATAACTTGTATGTTATGAACATTCCTTTTGCTATTAACAAAAGAAATGTTTTCTATTTGGAAAGCCAAAGCCCACGCATCAACAAATTTTCTACTATGAAATTTCACTGTTTCCTAATTTATGATTAAGAGAAGGCACATAAGGCAATGGGATACTGCTATTCTTAGATCACGGTTCAGGAAAAGCATTTAATCTTATAAACTTAATGCTATATATTTCTGTACTTAACATTCTACACCGGTAATAAATATACACCTAAGTCCATTTTATGTGTATTTCCTCTTGCATGACTACCAATGACACCAGTTTTTTTAAGTATTCTGTGCATCATTTTTTAACATTTCATTCTGCATTTATGCCTTTTTCTGTGTTTGGATGAAATTTTACATTTGTGACACTGACTGGATGGACTGTGTGACCAGATATAAGAAAGTATGACCTGGTGAAAAGATGAATAAAATAAAAAAAAAAAGTTGAAAATACAAACATTTTGTATGCTACACTGTAGCTCTAATAGGTGAAACAAATACTGTTTCTTATCAGGAACAAGTTGGAGAAATGTTTCTCTTCAACTTGTTCATCACTGAACACATTCTGAATAACAAAAAAAATATATATATTTATGTACACATACATATTAGACACAGTGTATTCTGTTACATGTGTGCAGTTCTTTTTTCTCTTTTCCTCATTTTGTTCGAAATTGTTCTGATTATCAAATTCACTTATGCACAACTGAAGTCACCAAGCCACTAAAAGATGCAGGTAACAGCAGCTTTAGTAACAGAGTCATCAGAATGGGCAAATGTCAAGATGCAAATCCACGCTATGTTGTGTCAGACTTCTAAATGTTTTGATGGAGGGTGGATGATAAATGGTTCGCTCCACATTCGTCTCAGGTCACCCTGCAAAATAAACATGTATTATTTGCACAGCATGTACTTCTACCATACACCCCATTACTAAGCTTGGCCTCACATATGCGCAAAAGCACCTGCACACACACACGCACGCATGCACATGTTAGTGACAATTAACTTATAAAAATATTCAACATTGTCCTCTGAAATATCTTCAGCATATCCACATATAAAAATGAATACCCATTACAGGGCAAAATGAGCTAAAGTAATAATAAAAGCACCAAATAAAATACCAATAATTAAAGATTCCAATAAGTAATGACAGGATGACCATTTATTAATACACCAAAATTTTATGTAGTGTCACAAAGCAAAACATGTACATATAATATGTGGCAAGTATTCTGAGGTATGTGATTAAATTTACTTAAAAACTATGCAATACTGCATAAAATTTAATATTAGAAAACAATATGCTCAGAAACACCTTCAGATATGAGCACACTATTACTCAAAGCAATATTTACAAAATACCTTAGAAGATTGGCTACTACTTACAAAGATGCTATCCTAAGGAGAGTGACTAAAGAAACTCATATGGTGTTTTTTTTCTCCCCCCCCCCCTATATGTCCCACTTAGGTGACAAATGGCAGTCCTCTATTAACTCTTTCATGACTTATTCTGCTTCCACAAGAAAGAAAAAAAAAATGTATTTTACCCTGAAATTCAGGGGCAAAGCATCCATTAAGGTTATAAGGTTATTAGTGTGTGTCTCATGTTTTAATTTTTATTGATGAATTGAACTATTTCATTATTTGAACTAGTGTGCCATCTATGATATAGATAGTCGATCACCAATAATATAACTGAAGTCTCAGTCTACAATACACAAGCATATTAGTGATTTTTCAAGTCATTGCCAGGGAGAAGTGAAGGGGAACTTTCATGGCGTGTAGGCTTGGGCTCAGAAACATTGAATATATCTTCTGGGATTTTGTAGAAGTAAAGCCCAACATGCAGGTGATATTATTTTATTTCAACAATAAATATTATTTACCTTGATATTATATTTACAACTCATTCTTTCTTAAACTCCGTTTATCACTAAAATGTAATTAAGGGAGGCCACAAACTATATACTAGGATTGTAGAGAAAGGGATAGTAAAAAGTTTACTGAAATGTCAAGAATTCATTTCAAGAGTGACTGATATTTTTTTCAAAGAAAAAGGACCAGGGAATTGAGCTGATATATAAACAGATTTCAGGATGAATCATGGAATATAAACTATTTTTTAATATTGCATGTAATTTAATTTAATTACTGCTTACATTATTGTAGTTACAATGCCATAGTTTTAAACATGTAATCTTTCATAATATTGCAGAGTCATTTTCATAATATATAGCATGAATTAGATTTTCCTTAATTTCAACATCTCATGTCTCAGCCTTTGCTATACAAAAAAACTATATACTTCACCACTGTTGAAATCAGTGGTCCTAATGAAGTTTCTGTTTCAACAGGTCTGCCATCTATATGAAGGCATGTCCACTACATTAGCAAGATATTCTTTATTAATAGAACTGACTAGTTTGTGTGATCAACCTGTTTTCTAGATCATGTTTCTACATTGTGCAAATTCTAGAGAGTTCTGGTATCTATGCCTTATTAAAGCCATTGCTTCATATGCTAAGAAACATTCTATTGCAGTGTTCATAGTGCTGATTAAGTTAAACCATAATGCAAGTTAACCAATATTTGTTTCACAGCTTGATTTAATAAAAGTCATTAAGTAGTTTTAATTAAATATTTATGTCATTCCGGCATTCACTTTCTTAGCCATTTAGAAAAATAAAATTTGGCAATGCCATGAAAAATGGGATTTTTTCACAGAAATAGAAAGCAAATTGTATGTGCTATTTGCAACACATCTATTAAAAGTTAATAAAGGGTATAATAAACACTATAACACAATTGGTAAATAAATCTTTCCCTGTTTTAAGAGTAAATTAAGAAAATAAACTAAGTAAAATGAAGATAAATTGTAAAGGTAGCAAAGCTTATTTATAAAAATCAACAAATTTAGTGAGTGTATATTGAAATATTTTTTATGAAAAATATTGGGGACCAAGAGAATTAATGACTTCACTATCAAACATTCAGCATTTGGTGCTGGCGGTGCAAAAAGTGCTTTACATGTAGATGGTGTATACTGTATTTATTATGTTTAGTTAAATTAAAGTAAATAAATTTTATGTTAAATATATTGTACTTTGCACATAAATTTGAAATGGAAGGATAATTATACATTGTAGAGCTAATTTCCAGCTCTGTTAGTGTTGCACAATACCAAGATCGTAGTGAAAAGTGTTTCTTTGATGTTTTATACAGGCATATTTGCCATGTGCTGAAAGTCTATGCATTTTAATTTGGAGTCTGAAATGATACATTTCTAATGCCATCCACGTGGTGACTTTACTTTTGAAACTGTAATCCATTCGTTAATATACAGTGCATTTTTAATGGGGACACTCTTGAGGGCAGAATGACCATTTATGTCAAAATTTGGTTAGAGTGTTATGCTCGAACTACAATTAAAATAGAGTTTAAATCATATAAGTTACTTTGCATAATTAAATCCAGATGACTTAGCAGAAGTCATGAACTTAAAATACAGTAATAGATGGAAGCTCACACCTTCCAGCAGAGCAATAGTGGGCAACATTTCCACTATATTATATATTATTTTAACCTGATACTGAAATATTAAAATCTGAATAAACAGCAGATTCTGTTTGCAGCTACTATTTAAAAAGTATAAATTTTCAAAACTTGCTAATAATCAGAGAGACATATTTGTGATGCAGAATATCCAGACAGATATAATGGAATGTGAATGCAATTTTTTGAAAGGATGAGGAAATAATGAACATAAGAAAACTATAGCTGCAGAAAGCATTACAATCTATAGCTTTAAGATATTTATTTTTTGACAGTTAGCACTTCATTAAAAAATATTTCTTGTTAATATATATATGGTACACAGTTTGTAAAACTGTAAATGAATGATCTCTTCAAATTTAAGTACATGTGCAATATTTCCTACTATTATTAGTGGGTTCACAGACTTTGGAAATCCAGAAGGCAGTACCACTCCTATCTAAGAGAGAGCTCATCTTCGTAGTTCCTGAATATAGGGCCCTTCCCCTTACTTCTCAGTCTTCCATCTCCATTAACAAATGCATTTAACTGCTTTACTTATAACTAGAATCTATCCTTTGGAGTTTCTTTGTCCTAGTCAGACTCCTGTACACTTAACACTTACATTGAGGTGTATTAGGATCTAGTCACAAATATTATTTCTACTTTACTTCATGGGAGAGAAGAAAAAGACTCTACAATTACTCTATCTTTGTCTGCATTTTTTAAACATTTTTCTCTTGGTTTTTCAAAGAAACTCTAATCGCTCAATATCCATAACCAGCATTATGATTAGTACTTTTTCCTTAGTCCAATTTTCTGTCCATATTTCATCTTTCCATCCTTTTGTTTCTCACATTCTAATATACAAGCAAATAATTCCCATTTCCTGCATGTAATGAACACATCTGCAGGTTATCTATTCTTAATCCTTACAGTTTTAGAATTCCTGTTCTAACCCATGCATGTAGAGCTCATTCTAATTTACCACAGATCCACATATTTTTTCCCACCCCATTCATTTTTAGAAAGGCACCCATTTTAAAGCTACTAAATATATCTTTCCTTTTAATGCCTACTCTTCCCTTCTTACTTTTTTTTTTCTAAAATTCCTCATCATTACACTCCCTTTTAACTCCACTCATTCCATTACCTTGTAATTTCCTGTCCCAGCTTTTCTTCCAATTTGTTTTTTCTTGCATAATTAAGCACTCCTTCACAACATCTCTATTATTTAACTTCCTTATTTTATACCAAAATTCCAATACGCTATCAATCACCCTACCTTTATTTCACAACTTTCCCAATTCTGCTGATATCTTATTAAGTGACCATTTAGGTAGACTCAAAAGTTTTTGTTAGGAAGATCTGTTTAACCGATCCTTCATCAAGATTCCAAGTGTTTGCCCCATAAAACACCTCCATTTTATCTATTTTCACTTCCAGCACTTTTCCTAGATTAAAATCTTATTACCTTCATAGCTAAATTTCCCTTTGCTAACACTTTCTTTAATTAGTACATCCCTCATTATTACTAATTTCACTCCCAGACAATATATCTTCTTAACACTTCAAATCTTTTTCTCTCATATTCATTTCCAGCATCTTTGTACTTTATTTTCTCTCTTAAATATCATAATTTTATTTTTATTTTTATTAATCTTTAAAATCTATTTAAAATAATAATTATAAAAATATATTTAACTTCTGACAAATCATAAATTGAAATGGACCCTACAAATAACATGATATTTTCATATGGTCATATATGCTTTAAGCTATTAACAGTATAGTAAAATAATAAATATTAACATGATATTGATTATTTACTGATGGGAGATATAAGTTTTTTTTACCTGATTTCTATTTCCGACTTACTTTTGCAAACTGAACATTTGTTC
The DNA here is from genome assembly GCA_030762175.1 of Metallyticus violacea. Classification (NCBI taxonomy): domain Eukaryota; kingdom Metazoa; phylum Arthropoda; class Insecta; order Mantodea; family Metallyticidae; genus Metallyticus; species Metallyticus violacea. Next base: position 14,169,778 of record CM060838.1, on the reverse strand, counting down.
CCATTTATTTAAGTAAAATGATCTTAGAATTGCCGAGTTGTTTTCATGCATCAAAGAAAGCAGTCTATGATTAATGCAACAATATCTGTATCTGCTTGACAATGTTAACAACCTTTATTGTTAAATCAAAGAAAATCACCATTAACAATGAAAGTGATTTGAATATTATATATTGTAGAACTGTACACCTTGTACCTGTAATGGACAAAAAGTTAAAATGGAAAAATATGTACGTTTGGATAAATAACAGTATGATAATCCATATCCTACTGTATTTCTCCTCTCTACTCCTCTTATATTTCCTTTCTCCCTCCAAAATATTTATTTCAACCTGCTCTCCCCCAGTTCTAGCATTAAAAACTTCCATTTTTTACTATTTCTGCATTAAAATATTTATTTTGTAACTACTCAGTATCTTGCTAGATTACAGACAATACTTGAAACATAAATTACTCTTCAAATCAAATCAAATATTGCACACACTTCACAAGATTGCTACCCCATAACTTTTTCAACTTCAACTATGAAAACTTTTTCCTTTTTCACAAAGACTATTTCATTTGTGGATACCCCCATTCTCCCCTTCTTTCAATTCAAATTTACTAAAAAAAAATCCCACTAAATATATTTATCCACTTTAGCAGCTTTTATTTGTCACATTTCCACCATAGTCACTCCCATCTTTAAAATACATGCCAGTCTTACATCACTTATCTATTAAACTTTCTATGTTCCAAAATATAATCTTCAATTTATGCTCCAATTCAGAATGTTCCTCTCATATCACAAGCTATTTAGCTTCATTTTACTTTTTGTTATCTTCATCACTTCTTTTCTATTACTCCCAACTCCTTCATTGACACAGTCACTGTCCCAAACATTTACGACTGCTAAAGCTCCCCAATTCTAAGCCATTTTCCTTCCCCTCTCCATACTCTTGCTGCTTGACTGTAATGCTCCAGCTGCTTAGACTCCTCCTTTTTGCCACTGAGCCCTCTTTTCAATCTACATCCTCCTCCTTGCTGCAGTTACCTATTGCTCCCTAATAGCACCTATTTTTTCTTTGTTGATTCATCATTAGTTGAACTAAATGCTATTTCATGTTCTTTCATTTATTCACTCACATTCCAATTATCTTACAATTTTTCCCCCCCTTGATGCAGCTTTCTTCATTTTTTTATCAGCAATTCTTAACATTTCCCACAACCTTTTTTTAGTAAGGACCCTTGTTCCTTTCAACATTTCTATGACTGTTACAATCAACCATTCCAAATTTCAGGTTGACAGTTTTACTATTATAGGTCTGGGCTTTGTCCCCATTTGTCCAATTCTGAAGGTAGCTATGACATAATTCTAAACCCATTTTTTCTGTAAACATTTCTTCTACATATTGCTAGATTCTTCTTCCTGTTCTTTCCAAGCATAATTAATTTTTTATTTTCCCTCTCCAGCAATTGTAGGTGCTGCTAGCAGTTCTAATGTCTTATGTTATTTTTTCATTCAATTTTTCCACCATTACTTCTATATCTCTTGCATTTTTACTCATAACTTCAAGGATACTGTTCTTCAAATTCTTCATATTCTTTGTCATCACTTTACACATACCAACAATTTCAGGGGCCAGAATTGAATTCCACTCTTCCAATAGGTAACACCATTAACAGTATAAACCAACAATGTTCACGGATCTCCTATTCCATTAAATCCATATTTAATATTCCTTTCATTACTTTTACTTATGAGAGTATTACCATTTGTAAGTAGTTACTCTGTATTCCCAGCTACATGATTTTAGTCTCCTTCCTACAAATAAATCATTTTATTATTTGGGCTATACAATGTTTCCATGATGTTCTTTGCCATCTACGCTTACTTCTTTCAGAAGATGACCATTCAAGAAAAGTCCTAAGCCATCTCTCTCCAGTCATTCTATTGAAATGCCCATATCATTACAGTGTTCACCTTTTAATCGTATTAGAAGCTGGTTATTCCATTTCCATTTCTCCTATTTTCAAATGCTGGCCACTCTTCGAATTTCATCCATCTCCATTGGTTTTTTACCTTGCTGCCTTTCTACTAAATCCTTTATTTTATAAACCAATTCTTACTCAGCTCTTATTGCCATCTTCATTTTCAACTCCTTGTACTTCCATAAAATGTGTGTGTCCATTATTGTGTCTTGTCAGAAATTACACTTTATGAAATTAATGAAGTTTTCACTTTCTTCAACTTATTCATTTAAGGCAGAGAAACTAGAACATAGCTAAACATAATTACATTATTTTAATCACCACTATGCTGTAAAAAAATAGTTGTAAATAACTTTTTTCTCTTAAGTTCAGAATGTTGCCTTCAGTGCCTTCTACACACTCAAAATATATTATTCTCGCACTAGAATGAACTAAGCTAGTTTATAATAATGAAAACATACTTACCTTCAAATAGGCCATGGTAAGGAGCGGCAGTAATGTAAAAGGTACAAGGTACAGCAGAGCTGGCTGCGCTGCCTTGAATACTTCTGAGGAAACTGTCGCTGTCAGCAGCCCAAGGAAGTAACCAATCAGAGAGCAATGGAAGTAGCTGCCGTAAAATATATTTCTATAGGTAACAAATATAGGGTACCACATGTGATTTAAAAACATTTAAATTACAACTTAAAGAAAATAAAGCAAACTTAAAGCACTACATATTGCCTGCTATTATCTAGATGTGATGCAATTTTCACAAATACTGACAGATATGCTCATAAAATTTGCTTTAATCTATATCATTTACAAAAAATTTAATATTTTGTATAACCTTATCAGCCACATGGTTTATTAAGAGTAAAAATAATTCTTCAAACTTTATTTAATAACAATCATAAACATCCCATGGCCAACTTGGGAGGAAAGTCGGAGAAAGACTGTGAACACTTCATTCTTTAAGCACCTCCATGGTCTAGTGGTAGCATTTGCAATTACTAATCTATTCTGGAGGTCCTGGATTCGATTCTCAGTCTGGCCAAGCCTTCTGGATAGGTTTTTTTTTTTGGAGATTTTTCCTTATCCTGAGAAGATGAATGCCAGATCGCTTCTAGATGCCTAGGAACTTTGAGCTCATTTGAACGATCATTAATTATTTTGTTCATTCATAGGTTTAAGGAACACCAGGTGCATCACAATCATGTCATTTTCACTATTATCTCTACTGAGACAATATAGCAGCACCCTATGGGCACCCTGGCCTCAGAACTCACTACAGTGCTGCCATGCCAAGGGGGAATGACCACAAGTTTATGAGACAATAGGCTTGCAATTGGGGGGGGGGGGTACAGAATGGATAGAAAATTTATACTGCACTTATCAATTGAGTATTGAGTATTTCTTTCAGTGTGTATTAATTTTGTACAGGATGTGATTGACTGAATACTTTGCTGCTGAGTTTGATCCGATTCCCTTGGTTTGAAGTCTTCCAAGCATGTTTATTTTAGAGAACTATGTTATTTTAGCAACTTGGAGAGTTCATGTAAAATTGTGCATTTACTACTTTTTAGATCATCTCAAGCTTGATGTAACAAAGGAATACGATATACTTTTAATCCTAACACTATGCACTGCTTATTTATAGTTTTTATTTCTTCGTTTTAAGCTGTGATTACTAATAATGTGCTTGGAGGATGGGAAATTGTGGATGTTGTATAGGTGTTTTATAGGGAAATTTTAGGCCTATCAAGTTCAATAGCAAAGGAATTTGCACAAATTGAAATGGAAAAGTGGCAAGGAAAGGTGTGATTATGAAGAGAGCTCTTAAATATTGATTTAGAATTCTAAATTTAAATGAAAGAAATTTTGTGAAGAAAATGCTTAGAATTTCAATACCCATCTCTTTCCATTACTAGCATGCATGTAAGACATCAATCTCCCCACATACCTTGCAAGCAACTCCAAAAAAACCCACTGACCCTGTGGGTTTACGAGGCAAGTATGATACCACTAGACCACCAAGACAGACATCAGCTGTGATAATTAAAACTATATTCTCACTCTCAGTAATGTGCAATAACTTTTGGTATCACTAAGAGGTGAATATCCTGAACTTTCAGATGAAGTTTGTTAATGACTTTCTCCACATCATATATGTGTGTGAAATGGGATTCTTCTCTTTGGTTCAAGTGTAAGGCAAGTAGAGAAAAAGAATTTATGTACACCCAGATTTATGCCTCAAGTTAACCGCACTTGAACCCAACATATACCACCTTATGCAGAAACCATCACATTAATTCAGTGAGTACAAAATGATTTAGTAAAATTTCAGCATATGCTTAATTAAGAGTAATTTAGTCTTTTTAATAATATATTTATTTCTTTATTAGAGTGCACTAATTTAATTTGTGAGTGCCCTGAAGTTTTAACATCCTTCCAAGTGAGTCCCAGACCACTGCTTTAAAGTATAAAAATATTTGTAAATATGTAGTTTTAAATTCAGTTATGACACTGAAGTCGGTCTATAACTCTTCGTATACTGTATATGGATTTCCACATGTAATAACCAAAAACTTCCGAATCCATCCACATTGAATACAACCATGAACAGCACAATTTTATATTTGTCAGATGAGTCATAACTGGAGGTGGATTTATATGCACTAAATGCAGTGAATATATGCATGCATTTATACAACAAATGTTATAAAATATGCTCTAAAAATTTAGAAATATACACAAAAAGTGTTTTTTTAAATGGAATGTACAATTTTCTTCATAATTTTATTGTTTTTTTTATCAAGTAATTAATGTAAGAATAACGTTTGAATGGTGTTATTCATTCACTGATGTTATTTAGTAATTCAATTATATCATCTTACATTCTGGCCATTAATCCAATATCAAATATCATTCACCAATCATTTTACAATTATTTCCTCATCCATTGTTTTTGTTACAATAAATAACCAAATATTTCTCTACATTTTCTGGCAGAACACTTTTCTTTGTTACTTACAATGTTTTTGCATGAAGAAAATTACCTCTCCATGCCACATGAGTGACAGGGCAGTACCATGAAAAGGCTATGTCATTTAGAGAATAAGAATGGAATTGGTTTTTCAGATTCACCAAGCAAAACAATGTCGACATCATGAAAAAATGGTAGTTCTAGATTTCTGGCTTCAATTCTTTCTAATTTTGTGACAAAGGCATTTTCTAATTTCTTTCAGATGTTAGACTGTGGCTGATATTTTGCTAAAATAGCTTCTAATATAAAATTTAGCTTGGAGACTTCTCATTTGCAAGCAGCTTTAATACTTGTTGCTTCATTCTTATCCAAAGCTTCCGGCACTTATTTTTTATGCCTTCTACATGGTCACAATAATACAGTGTTGCTTCAATCCATATACATCATCTTGTGAAGTTAGGCTATGGAGGTAGATGAGTATCTGGTAGCATTTCAGAAAATAACTAAACTCTTGATGTAGCTTCACAAAGGATATTAAAGCATTCACTTCGGGAAAATTTGTTAGTTTCCTCTGCGTGAAGACCGTGAGCTAGACATTTCATATACACCATCTTATGATAAAATATGTGAAAAGCTTTAGCTGCCTTAATCCATATATGCTGGCGCATCTGAACTATTAGCAAAAGCTTTTCCTCATTTTCCTGAACAGGTTATACAACACACAATGGATCAAAACTTCCACAATCGTGGTGTGATTTGGTTCTTTCAGTGCCCTGGAGATAAGAGGATGGGGTGTTCTTGGTTAATTTCGATTAGTTTTTCCATGATAACATTGGCAATGAATCATTCACATGAATCTGTCCTTCCATCTACAGGCAGCTATATATTTAAATCACTAATGTGTGTCTGATTCCTTGGAGCACCTAAAATATAAAAGTACAAAATTACATATATTAGAAATATTGAATAAAAATTGATGTAAAGTGTGACTTAAATTATACAGCATTATAAAATATTACCTGTTTTTGTGACAATTTCTTAAAATTAAATAAACCTACCTCTTCATAAAGAGAGCCAATGTAATTTTTCCTTAGTGTAGATTCATCGAGAACTTTTCGCTCACAATATTTTTCTAGGAATCTTCAAAATTTTAAATTGTTAACTTTTTGTTTAAGAGGAACATTAGCTGACATTAATGCGTTGCACAGATCTGCTGCTAAAACATAATTTCTACTGCTTCTTGCAGAAAATGCCAATGTTAAGGTTGTCTGAATCTTTGATATGGTTTTTCCAGTGGCATTATTTTTATGAACTGCTGTTTGCAAATGTTATGTAATCTAAATTTTTTACAGGACACCAGTAAATAAAAATAAAAATAAATAAATAAAAAAGAAAAGAAAAGAAAAAGGAAAGAAAAATTAATAAAAGAAAAGAAAAAAAAAATATAACATTAAATTAAAAATAATTAAATGAGATTAACCTTATTGCAAATAATATATATTGCAGCTTCTACTGCATGATTTTTCCTTTGCAGTTGGATGCAGCTGACAAGCTCTGAAGTTCTAGTTTTGTTCCCATGCTTGAAAGCCAGCCAGGTAGCTGGAGGGAAGGTCAGCGCAAGTTTAATTACATTAATATATGGATCAATTCAGGTATTCTATTTCCCAAAGAGTATTTACCATTCTTACATGCATATGTAGATTGTTTCAAGAGAGATTCTCAGATATTTAACTTCCAAATTAAAGTTCGATTCACTGACTGGTAAATAAATTTCGTGAAACAAGAAGTATTCTTGACACAAGGCATACACAGCCATGTACAGTATTCACAAAGAAATGTTAGATAACATACAAAACATTGGACATGTTCTGGAATGTTTCACTAAAATTCACTTTGATGCCTTTCTCAGCAAATGGTAATTTCCTATTCCTCTGTTTGAATGGCAACAAAGCTAATGAATAAAATTACCGTAGTGGAAGAATTTAAACCAAATGGCTCTGCATCCAGGAGTATATTTTGTGAATGAATTTTGAATAATGTACATGATGGAGAAATTGACCCTAATCTAATTTTCTTTATGGGCAAATCTTGATTCTACGTTAATTCACAAAGCCAATACTGGATGGAGTATGCTGGATACTCCATGATGAACCATTGCATGAGCAAAAATAGCAGTGTGGTGCACTATTAGCAGCATGAGAATAATTGGCAGTTTTTTTTAAAGAAACAATAGTGATAGATATGTTGCAGAATATTTTATAAACCTTTTTCAATGAATTAACTGTCAGGGAACGTAGGTTGCTGACTTTCCAACAGGACTCTTCAATGGCACATGCATCCTTGCATGCAATTCATGAAATATTCAATGATAGTCATCACTAAAAACACAGACCCTTCAGTTTCCGGATTTAATGCCTGTGATTTTTATCTCTGGGGAATATTAAAGGAAAAAGTATACAAGGCAAATCCACACTCAATAGATGAACTGAAAAATAAAATTTCTGAAGAAATGTCTTCCATTTCTTAGGGGGAACTATAGAAGGTAATAGTTAATTACATAAGCCAATGCCAGAAAAGTATGGAAAAGAAAAGGAGGCAGCACCAGCATCATCTTGCTTGATAATAGTAAGTAATATGCCATTTAAGTTAGTAATAACTTATACGACAATAATAGCTGTGGATTTTCTGAATTTTGTTTACTGCAGTACCAGTTGAACCGACTGGCCATTACAATGGAGCAGTCCCATTGAGGAAAAATCACCCATTACATGTGTTACTACTAAAAGTGATATTAAATTAGATATTGAGTTCATCAACTTGCAACTGAGAGTAGACTTAATGTATAAATTTTCTTCCTTATCACAACAGCATAATCTAATCTGGATGAAAGATATCAAATGGTGAAAGAGAAACACTTTATTTTCAAAGCTAACAGATGTGATGAAATTTGCCATTGAAAATAAAACCACTCTATTGAGGTTTCTATATTAAATAATCAGAAAAATTTATAGAATGAACATTTCTGTAAACAGAAGCTATGAAAAATATTAGATACTGGTGCATAAACCACATCTACTCAGAAAACAAAGAGATTTAGTTGCTGACAGGAGCTTTGTAGTTTCTTTGGGATGAAAAGAAAAAAACGTACTTATACAGTAATATTAATTACTGAATAAATAGTATTTGTTGGCTAAGCAATTATTTCTAATTTTGATTAGTACTTAAAATTTAAAATACTTTCTGCATTTTAAAAATTTGATTACAAAAGTATATTTCAATAATAACCGTAGTTTTTTTTAACCCTGTTTTACATTAATAGCATTTTTACTGCCTATTTCATTACATAAAGCTGTTACACCAACATTTCAGTATTTACTATATGTTATAATACAATTTAACAATTTATACATGTTTTATAAATTTTGCAAAAATGCAGAAATTATTGTATAACATCATGGTACTTCTTCCTAGCACCTTCAATCTACTATATGAGTTTGTGTCAGTCTACCATAAAATGGATAATTTAGACACTGACATAGCAGATTTGATCACATAATTATTTATGCTGTACATGCCTTAAAAGTATAAGATATTTATGTAATTACAGGTGTTAAAAGTCTGCTGGAAAAATTGCTTAAGTGACAGAATAGATATAAAATAATTTAAGTTCAAAATATCATTGTCTGCTGATATTTCTGATCTACTGTACTATATCATTTACATACTTAAGCTATTTGCTTTTATTTGTCTGGTGAGTAATGCTTCTAAAACTGTTTGCTAACAGTTTGCTAGAAATTGGCCATTAAACAACTTACAGATGTTATATAAAGGCTCTTGGCTGTTCACTGTTTCTTCCACAACCAGAGGAATACTTCTAAGAACTGAATTGAATGGATTGAAAGAATCACATGGGAGTCATTAAGGATTTTGATAGAATAATCACTTCGCCATCACTATATTACTTGCAAAAATCTAATTGAAATTACTGTTTCATTTATGATTCCATTTTTTAATTGCACATACCTGAGCTTGTTAAAATGTTTCGGTGGGGGAACTCCAGTTTCTCCAAGATGTAAAAGTTGTGACTTCTTGTAAGCATCATATCGCAGCACAAAGCAGAGCAAAAGACCAGGCATGACTATGTCACCTAAGCCCAGCATAGAGAAATGCCCTGAATTGTGAATGCTTGGGAACACCAGCTTGCCAGGTAATGATAGTTTAGGGGCCTCTTTCACTACTCCACCTAAGTGCAGCTTTCTTGCCACTAATCCCACTGGATTTTCTGCTGGGCGAGTGGCTACCTAAAATTAAATATTGGTCTTTCAATTCCTTCAAATTGAATGGTAATATCTGCATATGAATCCTGAATACAGTCCTTTACTTCTCTCCCAAGTACAATATATATAGAATACATAGATCATAACATATTTTTTTAAGAAATCCATCTATAGACAGAAGCTGGGCTGTGACAACACAATACACGGAAACAATGTTAAATAACCAAATTTATTGATAATTACCTCAAGTAATACAGTAATAATAGAACATGCAAATTATAATATAATTTCTAATTAATCAGTATTTTTTTTTATTTTCATCATTTTTTATGGAGGCATATCCTGAAGATGTTAGTCTTACTGCTATAATTTCCTTCAAGAATGTAAGCCTCCCCACTTCAATTTCATCACTAAGCCATTATCATTTCCAAAATACAGATTCAAAATACATCAATATCTTGACCTTCATTAACTTTTCATTTTTTTGTACATAATACTTAAACTAAATAAGTTTCTAATACTAATTTTAACCCTACCAACTTTCTTATTACCCATGTGTCTAATATACCTTAACATCTAGTTATTGGTGATGCAGAAGGAATATAAGAAGGAGCAAGTAGAGGGCACATTTTTGCAAAGAAAAAATTTAAAGATTTTTTTGTTAAATGTAAATGTGTGCCATAATCAACATCACTACCCTCCCAAGTTAGGTATATTCTATTTCTGCTATAAACTGCATTAAACACGTGTTATATAAAAATCAATGTTTTCATGTTAACATTTAAATAATTATAAGACCGATTAACTTTGTTATTTATTAAATTAATAAAGTATTATGACACAGCACATGAACTGAAATAGCAAAGTGCAGCTTTCTGCATTAATAATAATTACTGTGCATTTTGTAATCTTCCAAATCTTTAACAATATCATTCACTAAGAAGCCCAACAGAATATACAAAAAAAAAAAAATGGCTGAAAATTATCTTCATATCCATTTTTATTTAGAGAAATGTAATTGAAAAAAGTCTCATGAGCTACTTCAAGCATAATGTCACAGATTCTTAAAATTGTATCTTGTAAGACATTAGCATATCATAAATTTGGACAATTATTACAGATCTTGTTTTAGTAAGAGTTCATGCCCATGCACTGTTATTCCACTTAAGCTTTTCTACTTATGAAATATCTGAGTAGTACAGAGAAAACATTATTGACATTTTAATCTAATAAATTAGTATTAAGGGCTAACAAGGATAGTAATTTATATTAGAATGATATACCCATTTTTAGGGTCAAGGGAAATATTGCTGTTCCTAACTCACTAACAGCATTGTAAACATTTAACACTAACACGCTGTAGCTCTAACAGAAATTCTTTTGTTTTGAAAATGATATAGACATGTGTAAGATATTACTTATATAACTGGCAGTTGGCCAGTGTCTAATGATATTTTACTCTGACAACAGAACAATCCTATATTATTATAGAACAGTTTTCAACTTAGAGAATGGTTGTACATGTTCAGAGCTTGCAAAAATGCTAAGAAACTGAGTGCTTAAACAGTACAGGAAAAGAAGCCTATGAAAATTCATCCACATTGTTCTACCTTTGTATCTGTCAATGGGCATTTGCACATAAGTTGGTCCATAAACATAAACAGAACATTATGAAGATGTAAACCTTTTGGAAAAAAAAAAATTAGGCATTGCCAGATTCTGCATGCCAATCAGAGAACTATAGGAACACTTATAAACACTGCATTCTCAAACATGTGCAACCAGTTCTCACTGCAGTGGACGCTTAGCCTGTAAACTAATGGTCACAAACACAAGCATCTGGAAAGAAAATGTTAGGGTAGAGTAGTGGTGGCTGAATGGTTTAAAAGCATTGCTCTTCTGCATAAGTTCCTGGGTTCAATACAACTTTTTTTTTAATAATTGGTTATATAAGTGTATATGTAGAACATTATGTTGCATTAATACTGCATTATATTTTAATATATAATTTGAGTTCTATGACATTAACTATGCACAAAATGTAATCACAAACTAACATATTCTTTACAAATAACTAAATAAACACATGAACAGTAACATTTACTTTCTAAGATGAAAACACATAGAAATAAACAAAAATTAATATTGTATATGAACCCTCAGCATGTATAACTGCTCTCAATCTTCAGGGCATAGATGATGTCATATTTCTACAGTAGTGTGGATGAGAGACTGCAACATCTCGGGCTTCTTGAATTTGTGCCCATGAGCCATCTTTTGTCCTTCTTGCATGTGCAGGGAATGGTGTACAGCATATGGCACTTAGAATAACAAATATTGAAGGAAATACAATATTCATTATAATATATATAAAAGCATGGTAATGTTAAAGCTTGCTGTATACAGAAAACAATTTTTAAAAAACTTATTTGTCATAATAAATTACAAAGGTTTATATACATAAAAGAGGTGCTTCATGCTGGGAGGCAAACCTATACTCTTTAACCATGACATCACTGCACATTGTGCCACAGAGGTAACAGAACACACATACTAGAAAGTGTCTTTTAGTGCACAACTGCTGCAGTGGCTATAGCCATGCTGGTTACCTTTTGAACTGTGCACTATAACGAGTAGGAGTTATAAGAATTTATATTCAAGAGATGACTCAATTTTTTAGTCAAAGGTTGTACTTGCCACACTCCTGATTAGAAGAGCCTATTCTGTAGAACGGATGAGAAACCTATAATCCTCTATAATTGGCTCTCACAAAGCCAATGGTAATCAACCATTTTAATGAATAGTATGCACGATACAAAGAGTATCATCTATCCCTTCCTCTTGAAAAAGTACCAGTTTCAAGACCATAGGAATCAGGTGTTGTAATTAGGCTTTTCTTCAGTGTTAAATTACTGTTTAAGTTACATTTACCAAGGATGATCTGATTATAAACTCAAAAATGAAAATCTTCAACTAACGTTAGAAAGCAACATAATAGATTGTTTGTTAATACATAGGCTGGCAATGTTTCTGACTGCTCCATTGGTCTATGCGTTCTCCTGAATTAAACCACCACATTTATTATCACTTACTACAGCATGTAATGCTTGCCATCTTAAAACTGACCTTTGGTTATGAGGGAGCTCTTTCCTATTTCAGCATGGATATTACTTCCAGACTTCAATGTCATAGAATAAAAGCTGTTGCAAACACTTCATACATCTATCATACTTCATCAGAGCTTATGCTGCTGTAAGGAAGCATTTCTCCTGCAGTTCTTTAATGGTACCCCATTTTTATCCTCTTGGCTGGCTGGGTGCTGATCAATACAGCAACTTTTTATAAAACTTTCAAGGGTTAGTTGAAGGGACACCTGTATCTCTATTAATACATTTTTGTAAATATCATGGTTTTTTTAATATTCCTATTAGTAAATTGCTTGACTCGTGCTAAAAGTCGCCACATCTTCTTTTGATTGGCTGAGTGCTGAGTAAAAGATAATTTTTTAAAGAGATTTCCAAGTGTTATTTAAGGGCTCACTTGTATATCTGTTAATGTCAATTTTGTTTTTGTACACATCAAGGTTTCTTGAATATTCCTATTATTAAATTATTTGACTCATGTTGTAAAGTGCTCTTGTAAACTTGCACATAATACTTGAACTGGATAGAATGTTCTACTATTGCTGATCTGTCAAGTTAATTCAATCCAATGAGTGCTGAGTAATGGATCATTTTTTAAAGAGATTTCCAAGTGTTATTTAAGGGCTCACTAGTACATCTGTTAATGTCAATTTTGTTTTTGTACACATCAAGGTTTCTTGAATATTCCTATTATTAAATTATTTGACTCATGTAGTAAAGAGCTCCTGTAAACTTGCTCATAATACTTGAACTGGATAGAATGTTCTACTATTGCTGATCTGTCAAGTTAATTCAATCCAATGAGTGCTGAGTAATGGATCATTTTTTAAAGAGATTTCCAAGTGTTATTTAAGGGCTCACTAGTACATCTGTTAATGTCAATTTTGTTTTTGTACACATCAAGGTTTCTTGAATATTCCTATTATTAAATTATTTGACTCATGTAGTAAAGAGCTCCTGTAAACTTGCTCGTAATACTTGAACTGGATAGAATGTTCTACTATTGCTGATCTATCAAGTTAATTCAATCAAATGAATGCTGAGTGATGGATCATTTTTTAAAGAGATTTCCAAGTGTTATTTAAGGGCTCACTTGTACATCTGTTAATGCCAATTTTGTTTTTGTATACATCAAGTTTTCTTGAATATTCCTATTATTAAATTATTTGACTCATGTTGTAAAGTGCTCTTGTAAACTTGCACATAATACTTGAACTGGATAGAATGTTCTACTATTGCTGATCTGTCAAGTTAATTCAATCAAATGCAGCATACATTTCCAATTTCCTTGTATTTACAGAATGCCTTTATGCCCTATCATAGTGACAAGTTTAAAAGTCTCATTCAGTACAAATAGCAAACAACAGCAAAAGTCATCAAAAATGTGATTATAAGTGTAGATTTGGCTATTCTTCCAACAGCAAAGGGAAATGCCATTATGATTTTAAAAATTGTGGATTATAAAAATAAGACATATAACTTAAAGAAGAGACTTGCAGGCCAATTACCAAAAATCTAAAACATATAATGAAAGAAGGGCAGAAGCACTAGTGAATACAGCCATGTTTACCCACTGGACATAAACTCACATTGAGAATCCTTGACTCCTAATTTATTTGGATTACCAAAGATTCATAAACTGAAAGTATCACTTAGACCAGCTGGAAATATCATTATATCTTCTACTTATACCTAGGCAAAGCATCTGGCCAAACAATTGCAACAGCGTGTACAGAGGAGTGCTACCCTCAATCTCAGTACACTTTGCCTCATCTTAAAGAACAGCAGGAATTGAATGATTTGGTCTGAGCAGCAATCTAACTCTTGGGATCAAGATTGCAACAATTGAACCTTCTAGCTCAAGGTTTTAGATCGAGAAGTGGCTCTCTTGCTGAACATCTCAACATGCAGGATTCAATGTGTGTATGTAGAGAAGTCAATGGTTTGATGATACAGTCCGTGTACAACATAACCCACAGGAGTAGTGACTTTATATTGACTCCAGTAACACATACTTGAAAGTAGTACTGCTGCACAATGGCAACATATTACCACCTGCCCCTCCCTTTGGCTTATTCAGTAGACATGAGAGAAACTTACGAAAACATAGCTTTGCTGCTAGAGGCAATCAAATATACAAACCATAAATGGCAACTCTGCTGTGATTCAATAGCTGTTGAACTGCTTACAGGTTTACAGGGTGGATTTAGAAAATACTGGTGTTTTACTGTGCCTGTGGTTCAGCTGAGACACCAAGAACCATTATAAAGTCAAGGAATGGCCTAAGAGAGAACTATTTGTTACTGCAAAAGAAATTGTGAAAAACACTCCATCAGTTGAACCAGAGTAAAATCATTTTCCTCTGCTGCATATCAAGTTAGGCCTAATGAAAAATTTTGTGAGCTGTGGATAAAGGTCAGGCTTTCAACGATCTGAAACAAAGATTTCCAAAATTGAGTGAAGCAAAGTTGAAAGAAGGCTATTTGTTGAACTACAAATCAGAAAACAACTGAAAGATCCAATCTTTGATACTAAGTTCACAAATCTCAAATTAGTTCAGACCTCTTTCAAAGCAATTATTATTGGCTTTCTGGGCAGTAGAAAAGATAACTGTGCTTGCTTAGTAATTGACCTGTTAGGAAACTACAAGAAAATGGGGTGTAGAATGTCACTTAAAATTCCTTTTTACATTCACACTTGACTCCCTTCTGGAAAATTTGGGTGCCTATGTGATAACATTCACCAAGATATCCTTACTGTGGAACTTTGTTTTCAAAGGGCATTCGAACCCCTCAGTAAAGTGTGATGGCTAATGTTGGGTATTCTGAGGGAGTGTGATGAAACACCATACAAAAGAAGAGCATTATTGGCACATTTTTCAAAACAAAATATAAAATAAAACTATATGTGACTAAATTTTAGATCTTTCTACATTATATGCAAATGCATATTGTACCAAAAACTCTACTGAGTTCTGAGTCTGAATTTGTTTGTATTTAATTATGTCAATGTTCCAGAGTAGTTTTTTTTTAAATTAGGCTGTTGTCTAAGTACTATGACTTCATAGGGAAAAACTGGTTTTTCAAATGAATTCTGCAGCTCAAAATTATGTAAATTTACATATTTATTAGTTCTAAGTGTAATTATTTCAATGCAATTAAAATTATTAATGTACACCCACATTGTGCTGCATGCATGTGTGTTTGTATTGTGCATCTAGGAAATGTGGTGTGGTAGAGAAAAACGTTTTTTTTATTTATTTATTTAATTCAGCATCCCAAATTTGGGTAGGATCATTATGTTTAAACACAGATACTGGAAAAAAGTTCAAATTTGTTGACTAGTGTTACTTAAGAGCTGTCCAAAGCAACAAATTTAGGTTCATTTATGATTTATATAAATATTTTTGTCTATGTATGTTTGAACAGCACCAGAATGCACCTTGCAATTATGGAACTATGCAGTATTAATATATTCACAAGATTAAATTAAAAAATAAAATTACAAAAACCACTAGCTAAGGACATATTGTAAAAGTTGCCTGAAAAATAGCAGAGAGAGAACATGCCAGTCATTAAATAACTAACACCACTGCTGCTTTCAATTCTACTGCTTGCTCTTTTCCTCAAAATATTCTATGGTAAAAGTTAGTGAAGAAAATTTCCAGTTATCTTTACAGTACATCAGCTGCTGAAATTATTAAAATCATTTCAAACGGGGAAAAAGCTGCTTATGATTTGAACATTTCCTATGTTATTCATTATTGAATGGTCTGGCATCTGGCATCTGAAAAGACCATGTGAAAGTGGTTCAATTAAAAAATAAAATAAGGTGACTTTTCAACTAAATTCGAAAGCTTTAATATTTATGAGATGGGAGAAGGAATGAAAAAGTTCTTAACCAATGATTCCTCTTTATAAAAGATTGACAGACAATCTGGACCTATTCTTATTTACATAAATAAATCATATGCAATTATTTTAGTTTGGAATATCAAAGGCAATTTTACTGCCTATAATACAGTGCCAGAATACACACATAGCCTTTATCATAATTTTCATCATAGTTATACCAACCATAATTGGTGGCTTCGGAAATAAGGCAGTTTTGCAGAAGCTCTCTAATTTAATAGATAACATAAATATGTAATTTTGGTAACAGATTTTGTTTCATACTTAGTTCAGATGCTGCAAATCAATTTAGAAGGAAAAAGAAAGTATGCTTCTTAAATACCTAATTGTGAGGATTCACTTCATACAGTGCCTAATCAGATGATTTGTTATTATGCAAACATGGTTCTGAATTCTATTCACACACCTTTCCAATGCATTTCTAATGAAATATTACACCAAATAATTCACAGAGGTATTGATTCTTCTCAAAAACATTGCAACAAATAGTCCCCCTTTAATATATCTTTTTACATGCAGCATGCAAACCAATGTTAGTAAGAACTTACTTTGACCATTACGTTGGTGTTGAAGATGTATGAGGAGAAGAAGACCCAAAACACGTCATAAATTAAAAGTCCAGTCAGCAATAATGTTGATACTTTCAGACTTGGTAATCTCACAAATGCAATAAATGCCACACATAGACCCATGCCCATGGCTGTGAAAAATAAGTACAAAAAAGAGCTTGTTTACCTTTTCCTAATCATGGGTTAAAAGTGTCAAAATGTTTAGTTTTAATATAAAGTAGAAAGATTTGTCTTCATTATTTAATTTTTTTTAATAATCAATATGCAATAATTATTTCATTTCCTAAAACTACCATTAAATGCACCATGGATGTTAGGTTAACATCCAATGAATATCCAATATAACCCCCTGCTTTTAACATTTTAATTGGAGGTAATAATCAGTATTTATTAAACAATGTATTGGTCAGTTGCTAAATATATTCTCTAACAAATAAAATGTTAATTTAAATTATAGGATGAATACAATATTCTAAGTTTGAGCACATTGTGCACATAAGCAGCAAATAAAAACAAGAAAATACATGGCAACTGTTAACACAGTCAATGGAAACTAAGCTTTATGGTGGTTAAATTAGTAGCTAATTTCAGTGTTCTAATTTACCAGCTATCTGATTTATTGATTATACATATTTATTCCAAACTGTTTCATATTTCTTTTTCATGTTGCCCCTTTAAGCTCATAATAGCACAAAAATAACGTCAAACAATTTTATTATAATAAGCTGTAAATATGTTCAGAAAGGAAGTCTGAGCTATGCTCTGTAATGACTATTTGTTTAATTTAATTTACTGATGTACTAGGAATCTGAAAATGAATTAAATGTGCTTCTTATTGCAATTTTCATTTCCAGCTTCCTCCTCTATGTATTTTAATCTTCCACATTTATCTTGTTGAAGCTCAAAACCCAGAGAAACTAAACACATTTACTAAAACATATAAAGATCCACACAGTGTTTAGCTTCTTTATAAAACATGATTAGTACTCCTGTCACAAGGTTCTGCCACATCATATTCTATTTAATATGCATTTCTGGTAATTTAAAAAAATTGTATATGAAACAAGTGAGCAACACTTAAACTGTAAACATTGTATTTCATCCATTAAGAACTTACCAAATCTATTCTGTTATTATAAAGCACTTATTGACCCCTCCAACAAATATCAACATTCTATTAATTTTTACCTACCTGCAATTTTTTTTCAAAACTTTTATTCTGCAAGTCCCACTGTTAAAATACTTGACTAATTGGTTTAAAAATTGCATTTTAAAAGTTTGATAAATTTGCCTGTGATTTAAATCACTATATAAATATACCATTTATTTTTAATTATGTCATAATTTATGAAATTAATGATTTTTTTAAAAAAACAATGTTAAATATTCTATTATCAGTTTATTTTTCCCACTTAATTGAGATGCCTGTGATCTCAACATTTACTCTTGTATCAGTCAAAACAATATATGGACTTTATGGATGATTTACAGCCTCACAAGTGATTTTAGAACTTCAGGATATGGTGTGTCTTCAATGCTTGTTCTGCCATGCTCGAACTCATTTATCCAAAATCGAATGGTTTCATAAGAAGGGCCATGCATCAGCCAATATAGGCAAAATCCTCTCAAGATTTTCTTTACTGCTTTCCCTTCCAGAAAAAAATAATTGAATCACGCCATAAATTCCAACCTTATCCATTTTTCATCGTTGTTTTTAAACAAGTGCCAAAGAAGGAAATAACATCAGAATCACTTATGATCGTCAAATACTCTAAGGAAACATTACAGACAGTTCCAATTAAACAATACTTTGTGAACAAATTAATTCCATTTTCAACAGGAATCCTGATGATACAATGTGGTTACAATTGGAAAGATTCTACAGGGGGATGTATAACCACAAAAGGCTTTTCTCCAAGCGTGTTTGCTTGATAAAGTATGCTCTTACCTAAGTTAACATTTGTCCAGGCATAAGTGGAAGGGTGCTGTACTCAATATTATAAAGAAATGAAAAGTTAAGAGCAGGTAGCAAACTGTACTCAAGTTCCTATTTTAGTGTTTCTTTTTAGCCTCTGATACCTATTTGTCTGTTTATGTCTTTTTTTTGGCGCTCAGAAACCTTAGTTCTTGTAATGATTCTGCACTTCAAGCAGATAATACTATTACTGCTTATACAGAACTTGATCCTCACACTCTTAAGACAGTAAAATGCTGCTTGTATGGTGTTATATTTTACTAATTCAAGTTATTTGTCAATATTGCAAAATGTGAACTTATTAGTTTCAGAGACAAAGAAAAAAAAACATTATTTCCAAAGTTAAGATTGAAAACATTCCCATCAGAAATGTAGAAATAACATTACTTGCACTTACAATTGACAGAATCCTTAAAAATCAATATGTGAGGAGAACTTGAACACAAAAATTAGTAAAAAAAAACCTTTGTTTCGAGGGTATCAATTCAATTAAAATTAATTTCATGTCGGAACTAACACAGTGAAGCAATTAATTTATTCTTAATTAGCTAGTGAGTTGATTTAATACTGTTCTATATAATTAAATGGTAAGTGGAGCATAAGAATATTAAATCCACTCATTAGCTAATTAAAAGTATGTTATTCAAATTTATTCCTAACACTTCATCCAATGTAGTTTGAATCTCACAAGGACCAATGACAAATGCCAAGGAGGTGCCCTAAATTTAAGCCTGGAATGATTCCTTTCCAAAAATATTCCTTTCCTCATGTACCATTAATGACTCCTGCAAGTGATGCCATAGTAGTAAAAATGAGTGTTAAAAAACTATTAAAAAATCCTCCAAAATTATATATTCCAAAAATATATTCATTCTTACATGCTCTATGGAGTAGAGCTATAGCACAATATCATAAAAAGAAATATTTACAGGATTTTCAATCATAAGAAATTAAGGTATAAATAAAAAAAAACCTTTAGGTTCTAAATTGTGCACCATTAGAAACATTCAGAAGATTTACAACAATGACTTTAGCTCATCTTTTTGTTTCTAAAAATACCCTTCATTTAATTCAACTTTCCTTTACCAAGGAATTCTAAGCTTCTTTCACAATTAAATTTAAGACCAATTTTATGTTGGAACTAATACAGTGAAGTAACTACATATACTTAATTAGCTGGTGATTCAATTTCATATTCTTATGCTTTAAATTATTCAGAACATGTTTCACAGGCCATTGCCTGTGATATCAGCTTGATAGCTCTTATGAACAGTCTATGAAATTTTGGATAACAGAAGACAAATTAATCCAAAAGTTCATAAAATGTCCACAAAAGCTATACCCAGTCTATCCAACCATCAATGAATTTGACAGTCGACTCAAAAGCTGATGATATGGGCAATAGCCTGTAAAATTTGTTCTGAATAATTTAAGGCATAATTGTATCAAATTGACTCACCAGCTAATTAAGAATATTCTTTCACCATGTTTGCACAACTTGCTTATTTTGTTCTTAATTACAAATTTGTTTTTATTATTAATTCTTGACAATATCTGATCTGTATAATATTTGTATTAGACCATATGTGGAATACAATATTATTATTATTATTATTATTATTTAGAAGAAATTTTATTTACCTGGTTTTAATGCACTAACTACAGCACTATATAATATCATCATGGTGCGTCTGTTTTTGCTTATTAAAATAAACATATTTTCATGCTTCAATGTATTCTGAATATTACAAATTACATATTGAAAACACACAGCACACAGTTTTTGCACTCATTTAGCACTCTTTTGTTTGTATAATCTCTTAAAACCCCAAAATTGCACATTATTCAATATGTCAGCATCCATTATTGATAAACAAAAAATTTTTTGAAAATGTATCACTTGAACTTGATTGTCAAATTTGTTTATAATTAATTATATTTTGAAAATGTTTTCTGAGTCACATCATCATGATATGTTGCTGAACTTAGAGATCATTTACATAGCAATGCAGATTATTATATTTCTGTGGATGGCATTCCTAAATTAAACCAATGCATTGTTCAACCCTTGTTATAGTATCAACATGCAACTAAGTGAGGAAAACAATGTAACCAAAAAAGGCTACACTAGAAAAACATGTGACTAAATACATGTTAGCAAATGAATTAGCTTACTGTAAGAGAAAGAATAGTCAGCGGAATTTACCAAGTTTCTCTCCTAATTTTTTCTGCACTGATCAACTTGCATAGTTGTTTTAATTTATATTTGAGTGACTGCAGAATAAAATCAGATAAAAACAGAAAGGAAACAGTTCTTAACATAACACAATAGTTATGAGTAAAATGTATATATTTATTCTTAAAATATAAAATTCATGCAAAATTATTTTCCCCTGGAATGTGCTTTTATATGCACCAACAAGCACTGATCAAATTCTATGTCAAAGCAAGAATTACAAGTGTGTCATTTCTGCATACATTTAGATATGCATAAAATATTTATTTCGCTTAGAAATGTTCCAGTCATCTGCATATAATACTTATATCCTGGAGCATTAGATGAAAGATCTTTAATAGCAGAGAGAATGAAAGAAAAAGCACGGTTTCTTACAGAAATCTGCTATGATATATTGTTATGACAGTTTTGAGGTTTCCAGCAATATCTAATTACTTTAAATAGCTTTTCAGAACTCTTACAGTATGCTGAATATCTATTAGATCTGTTAGGCCTTTCTTTTCATTTTACACAGTGCTAACCTATATGTTGTAACCAATATTAACTTGAAATACTAATTGGCTAATTGGAACTTGTACAATGAAGCTAATCATATAATTGTATGATTGAGTCAAACTACACTCTTATTAGTTCCACTTACATTTTTAAATGTAGAACATGTTACGCAGACATCATCTGCATCCTCAGCTAACCACCCACTGCTGGATAATTTGCTATACTTTGGAGATATATATTCTGCTCTGGTGGAGGTACGATAATTTAAAGTTATGTTTCATCCCTGGAAGTGACCAAGCTCATAAAGCTGTCTATTTATAAAAGAGACAGATTAATGAACTTTGGCATTTATGAGGATGAAAACATAAAAGTTGATCATACCTCCACCATAACAAATAATCCAGCTGTCAACAGTTAGCTGAGGATGCAGATGATGGTCTGCGAAACATGGTCTACATTTAAACAAGTGGAGCCAATAAGAGCTTGTAGTTCCATGCAATTATGCAATACTACATTGTTTTAATTTTAGTTTTCTTTATTCTATGGAACTACATAATGCTTCTGTAATATTCACTTTTAGCAAATCAATATCAAGCAAATACTCAGGAATGAGATATTTCTTCCCTTCCTACCAGCTGCATGATCTTGTTGCTGGTGGGAGAGCTTGTGAGGTCAGATGATCCTTTGGGCTATGCCAGTGGTAGCAAAGCTACTGGTAGGGCCCACATTGCCGGACAGGACTAGGAAGCAACCCAGAAGAGGATGTCCAACCATTCCAAAGGTGGAAGAGGAGAAATTCCAACAGCAGAGGAGGTGAAGAAGACATCTTAATAAATCCAACAGGCTTGGAGGTAGAAAAGAGGCAACTCCTACACCAGGATAGCTTAGTATAGGACTAATAATCCACCTTCGCAAAATTACACTATCAGAGAAAAATAGAGCAGAGAGCCAGATAGATTAATATAAGACAATTAAGTTTGAAAAGGATAAGATCAAGAATGTGAATCTAACTTCCTTGACAGGAAAAGAAGTAGAAATAGTGGACAAGATGAGGAAACATGGATTTTTTTTTGATTGATTTATTTATGGACGCTCTTTATCATCTAAGGTCATCAGCATCCCATTCAACCCAGGGCATGAAACGGTCGACAAATTTTGCTCAGAGGCCTCTCTTTCAGGCTTGAGGTTCTTTTTCGTGCCATAAATGTACAACATGGGACCCACGGCTTTACTTCCCTTCCGAAGGAAGCTATACTTAGGATTTTTACACCCGAAAAAAATCCATCGGTCCTGGCTGGGTTCAAACCCTCGATCTTGGGTATAGGAGAGGAAACATGGAGTGATGATATTAGGACTAAATGAAACAAAAAAGAAAGATAGAGGAGAAATAACATTGGAAAGAGAAATCACATTAAGATATGTGGGGTGGAAAAAGAATTGAGGAAAAAGTGGGTATAGTGTTGTCAGAAACTCTGGAAACAAAAGTAAAAGACTGGAAGCAATGAATTCAAGACTAATAAGAGTAGATTTAAAATTAGAAGATGATGTATCCCTAACAGAGGACAAGGAAGAGACAGAAAAGGAATATTTCTATACAAAACTACAGGAAGAGATGGAGAAAGCAAGGGAGGAAAACACACATGTTATTGTCATGGGGGATTGGAATGCAAGAATAGGATATCCATGGATAGGTCATGGATGTATAGGGCAGATAGAATAATTAATGAAAATGGAAGAAGAATGATTGAATGTTGTACAATTATAAACAACCAACTGTTGGGTAATACATATTTCCTACATAAACACATGCATAAATTTACATTTGAAACACAAGGCACAAATGTTAGAAGTGTAATAGACTATTTTGCACATACTGGAAATATAAAATATGCAATAATAGATATTTGGGGCCTTTAGAAGTGCAGAAATGTCAGCAGAGCATAGATTACTTATATGTGATACTAGATTTAGGAGACCAAGAGGACAAATAGAGAAGGAATTTGAACAAATTAAAATAGCTTTAGAAGATAAAGAGTAACAGAAAGAGTTTGAAGAAGCAGTTAAAAGAAGATTAGAATTAATTCCAAGGAAGAGACAAATTTGGAAAAGAAATGGAAAAGACAAATTTGAAAAAGATATGGAAAAACTGAGGAAGTTTTTGCCCAAGTAAGCAGAGAAAGTCTATGGTATTATAAAAATGAAAAAAAATTCACCATGAAAATGAAACGGTGGAATAAAACAGTAAAAATAAAACTAAAAGAGAAGAGCATGAAAGAGATATACAGCAAACAAAACTTGAGAAAAATTATGAATGGTATAGACAAACAAAAAGAAAGCAGTTTAGGAAGCAAAAAGGAACACATGGGAAACATTTGGAAAGGAATTAGAAGAGAAATTCCAAAATAAGAGTAGGGAATTTTGGTAAGTCCAGAGACTAACATCAGTAAGGAGAAAAAGAATAAGAAACATAAAAGATAAGAATAATTAAATAAAAATGGAATTGGATGTACTTGAAGTATGGGTAGTATAATATAACTGTTTTTGATGTTAGAGAGGAAAAAGTAAACATAGAGGAAATAGAAAAAGAAGGGACATTTAAATGCTGAAGAGACAGAAGAAGAGCCAATAGATCTATTAGATCTGGAAATAGCTCTAGGGAAGATGAATGTGAAGAAAGCAGCTAGATGGAATAATATTCACCAGAGATCCTGAAACCATGAATAAAACATGCAGAATGGAAAAAATCCCAATGGATGAATATAATAATTCCATTGCATAAAAAAGGAAGCACACTAAGATAAGGCTACATGTCGATCACCTGTACTCCTAAAGATCTACTTAAGAAAAATAGTGGAAAATTGAAAAGGGAAGTGGAGGAGGAAAATTGCAGAGGAACAAAATAATTTAAGTGAAGAACAATAAACACAAGATCATATATAATCTCTTCTGAATCGATATATTTACAGAAATTGGATATTTCTAAACATTTTGTCTCAGAAGAGATTATTAATGAATGTTTCACTCAGTTTCATTACAAATTGAATTAATATGGAAACAAAATCATATTTCTGTAATGAGACAAATAATGAACCATAAACTGAACAGGAAGAATAAAATATATGTAGCATTCTTAGATCTTAAGACAACATTTGATACAGTACCCAGAGAAGAAATAAGGAAAGCATTAGAGGAGATAAAAGTAAATAGAAAAATAATTAGGGTTATCAAAATTTTAAATGATAAAGTGATGGGGATAGTGATATTGATGGGGAAAATATCAGAGAAGTTTGAGATGAAAAAAAGCGTGAAACCAGGGAGACAGTTTTAGTCCTCAGTTATTTAACATCTTTCTAAATCAAATTATTATACGAGTACACTGTAAACAGAGAACAGCCAGAATAACAGTAGCGAATTGGAGATTGAGACCAGTAAATGTACAAATCCTACATTAATTATTCAACCTGTTCACACCAACTCCATTTACTTACTTCAACCTGTTTCAGTAACTCCATATATTTACCAGTTAAATATGTGGACAGTGTGAATGTAAGATATGTTACCACTCCATTGTCTACAGCTTTAAGTACAATTTAGTCACTTAAATGTACAAATGTTAGTACATGCAGATGATATGGTTCTGCTGCCTGAGAATGAAGAAAAATTACAAACAGTAATAGAATGGGCAAGTGCTTTAGACGAAAGAGGGATGAAAGTGAATATAAAACAGTAAGGTAATGGTGATGAGTGAAGAAGGAAAAGAAGAAATTAAAATAGTATACAAGGAAGAGTTGTTACAAAATATGGAAAAATTGTTCAATATTTGGGAATATTAGTCACAAACCATGGAAAAATAGATCAGGAAGTTAATAATAGAATAAAGAAAGCAAAAAATGTATATTATCAAATATACAAAACAACAGTAGGCAAAATAGAAGTTAGTTTGAAAACAAAAATTAGAGTGCATAAAACAATGTATACACCAATTTTACATATGGAAGCAAAAGCTGAACCATGCAGACATTCTAGCAGAATGAAAGCAGCACATATGAAATATCTAACAAAAGCAATTGGAAAGACCAGAAGAGACCAAGCAAGAAATAGAATAATAAGGGAGAGTTTAAATCAGGAAAACATAATTAGTACAATGGAAATAAAGCAGTTGCGATGGTTTGAGCACGTGGTAAGAATCACAGAAGATAAATTGCCAAAGAGAGCACATGAAGGCCGGGAGGAAGAAGCAGGGAAAGACCAAGATTGGAATGGAAATACATAGAGGACTGGCACACAGTCATGGGAAGTCAATAAGAGAACTATAATAAATAGCAGAAGATAGACGAGAGTTTAGAAAGTGGCTGAACAACCTGACACATAAGAGCATAAGGGATAGAGAAAGAAGAAAGAATATTTCTCAAATAAATAGCTAACAGGATGTACAAATAATGCCTGCGCTTTAATCTAAAGCAAAAGAGTAGGCTACAAACTGATATAATTTGGTTTGTATATAATCAACTACTTGTCGTCTAAACACTCTTATGCATCACACTATTTTTGAAACCGGTCCCGTCGTTTTCAAAAATAGTGTGAAGCATAAGAGTGTTTAGACGACAAGTAGTTGATTATATGAATTTCAAAAGCTTCACTGTGTTTAGTTCCAATTAGAATTTTCGAATTTGTGTAATTTTGATAGTTCTTAAAAATGTTAAATAATTTGGTTTCTATTTTACTGTCAATTTAATTGGAAATATTCCTTATTCTGCTTTGAATTATGATGATAATTTAGGACAGATTGAATATGCAACCTTTTTTTAAACAAAATTTAACAATTTTTCCATCACTTATAGGTTTCAGTGAATATGCAAAATTGGTATGTAATTCTCCTTGTATTGCTATCTTTCTTTTGTAATTTTTGTCACATCTATTATCTGAACTTTTGGCTTTCAATTACTGCAGTTGGTCTGCCAATGCCAGTCCTAAAATTAGAAAGTATATTCTCTGAAATGTTTACTACAATTGTTAACACATTTCTCATGTTAATTTACTATGACCTGTAAAAATTGATTATAACTGTCTCAGAAGTAGCTTTACAACTAATGTTTTGCACCTCCTACACAAAAGTAAAGGTAAAACTATAATACAAGCATAGCTGTGTAGGTCCTATTACAACCATAATACCTGTTATTATGCTATATTTATGAAATATGAATGGAAATATACCTGTTATATGTCTAGGACATCAGTGTGAGTTCAACCATGATTTCTGCAGACAAATATGATGCCATGTTCTGTTTATTTTAATGAGTATTTCTGGAGATGGAAGGTGGCACACACAGCAACTTTTAAAGAACTGCCAGAGGCATATTGGCACTGTTGCACTCTCTCCATAATGAAACCCCACAATGTATTATTTGGCATGAAGGCTACGGCAACAATGCAGCTGACTGAGTTCTGCAGTCAATCCAACAATGTGGAAATGTGTCATTGAGGCTAAGCCCATCACAGATGATAATAGTAAAGTGTGCCAGGGCACCATCTTGTTGGGACGAATGGTGATGACCTGAGATGTTAAACAGTATCCATAAATAAATAAAATTGTTGGAACCACACAATATTTAATGATGCCAGAAGCTTGCAGCTGTGGACTTAACCTGGTATGTAGCATGCCAAGATATGACAATTAATTACTGATTCGTGAAAGAACAATTACATCTGCACTTGTAACTGCCCACACCATCTTGAACTGAGAATTCTATTGAATTTCTTGATAGAAAAAGAGATTCCCTTTAGCCCAGAAAATATTCTGCTTTCTTTAACTGCATTATATGGCGCATTAGTCTGTAAAATGCATGTGCTGGATTTTTTTTTTTCATGGTCATGCACTGTTGATTGCAGTATTGCAAACTTCGCAGCATACTTTCTGGTTGATATATATAGGCAATGGCAGCATAAGTTGCTGCTCAAGTGGAGGGTCTCCTCTTTGCATTACATTTCAAACACATGCATGCTAGAAGCTTTCCCCCCCCTCCCCACTTTAACAGGTTACCTCTACTTGATGGCACCCTACCAAAATGAACTCTAAAATCCTGTCTGATTATACTCATGATTTTTCTGTATTATGCTACTAAAGAACCCACATGAAAGCCATAAATATCTTCTCTAAACTTTAACATTCTGTTTAATTAACATGAACTCTTTAAATTTGTTTATTTGTATTATCCATTATTATTATCTCCTAGTAATATTCATATATTACTTTGAATATTCATATTGTGTCTGTGTTTTATTTGAAGTCAACACTGAAGTTGTTACCCAAGTACATCTATGCACGTTTTCGTAAATATAGCATATAATAACAAGTTAATGTAGTTGTGGTGAGATTTTTTGACAATACTGCACTATTGCAATCATGGAATAATGCTTGAAAAAGCTAAAAGGACCAATATTAAGCCCTATTTCTCCTCTTATTATCTATAAATTCATTTTCAATTAACCTGATCTTTAACCATTTTCTCAGTCTCCTGCTCTAATACTAACAGAGCAGGAAGAGGTGCACAACTTATCATTTGACATAACTTTATATAGACATAAGGCAATCCAATTATGCTCTATGGTTCCTGCTATAATACGGGACATGGCAACCATTCTATCATCCTGGTGGTCTGAAAGGTTTCATTTGGCTATGTGTTGCATGTCACTACTGTTGTGGCACAGCTATGACAAAAAACACGTAAGATAGCCTGTACATGTCATCCAAGAGAACTGATAAATGTGTTTTGTTCTATAAAGAATTTCATTTAAACTATGATCTATTAAGAGTCAGTTTGATAAATAAAGCAGAGGATAGGGAAATTTTAGTACAAAGACAGTAAAGACTCACCATCCATGAGCAACCAATGGCCAGTAAGCACCCAGATACAGACAATGAAGACAGCAAGTGAGAATGAGAGGAGCTCTGCACCAGTGAACCTCCCACAAACACCAAATGAGATCCTATAACAAACAATGCATGCACATTAGGAATACATATACAGTAAACCCCCCCAATTTATGTTTTTCTTGGAATGAGAAAAATTTACCTTAAATGGGAGTTGTTGACAGTAAATAAAGTTTTATTTTTCCTTAAAGAAAAGCATGCTTTATTACGTACAACCTAATCTTTATTTTGTCATGAACTATATTACACTAATTATAAAGCAATTGATGTTTTTTTTTTATACAGTTGCCATTTGCAGGCAAACCAATAGAACATACAATGCTAAACCATTCCTTTAATATTTCTTCCATTTCTTCATATGGAGAGCATTTCACGTACTTCCATTTTTTGCCTTGGAAGTGCATTTCTGTGCTTCAAAATCCCACTCATTGATGAAGTGACCATTCCCAGTCTTCCAGCCAACTGGAAAATTGTTGCACTTGGAATTTTTTCTTCCCAAATTATGTCCATTTTTTCAGAAAGAGAAAGCGTTTTCTTTTTTGTAATTCTATTTTAAACAACCATTTAAAGGCTTCTTGTATTTAGTAAAACATAAAGAATTAACACTTGGTTAAAGTTCAAACAATGTAGCAGTGATACAACATGCACAGAGCAATCAAAATCTAGCAAATAGTAAGATAAAATAGCAACACATAGTCCAATTGTACAGCTATGTATTTCTGCAATACAAATTTGAATCAGCCAGCGTGGATGGAATAGAGAAGTAGTAACATGCATGCATTCACCCCAAGCAGCGCTTTCTGGGCAAACTGGAGAAGGTATTACCAGACCAGCAAGATTTTTGATGAATCATGCAAGAGCAATCGATCATTGAAGATTTTAATTTCCAAGACTGCACATTCTTTATGACAAAATTACTTATATGCACATTTTTCATGTTTTGTATGTTAATGCAGGTTTTACAAAGTAAAGCATTACATTAACTTGAACAACAAAATATTGATCAAATGATTAAAATTCCAGGCTCTGGAAATGTGATAAATGCAGAAAACCATTGATGGAGGTTTGTAAAATTGTTATTTTATTGTTATGTTCAACATTTGTTATTCTGCTGGGTATCCACTGGAGGAGTTAAATTTATCTGGTTTACAAAAAAACAGACACAAATTTATAATTTCATTATGAAACAGAGTGCATGCTATTTTTCAAATTAAAATCAAATTCTTTATAAACTTATCACCAATTGTCTAGAAAATTTGATCACTTAACATTTAAGTTTTGCATGCTTAGCTCTCTGAATTAAATATACTCAAATTGAATGTATGTGAACATTTGCAACAATATGTACTGAAGTTTAAAAACATTTTTACCATTGCCTGCTATGTGTGAAATCTTTTAAGTGCAGATAATGTTTGCAGGTAACAACATTTTTCAAAAAGTAAGCATTGCATCTGTGATATTTGTTTTTGACATGTGCTTCGTTGAAGCAAATTCTTACGGTAGAACCTATACAATCCTCATTTTCTGTCTGAAAAAATTCACTATATTATTCAGATTTATGTAAAGCATTTGCTTTTTGACTGTTATATCCCTGAAAAATAGAGTGTTAGGCTTCCATGACCCGTGTCTTAGATGTCCTAAATTTCTTGAGAAGACTGAATTTAAAATGGCCAGTTTCCATCATTTTGCCCAACATGTTGTGAGTGAGGTTGAGATAACAATGCAGAAGCAGCTCACCACATGCTGGGCCAAATGTTGGTAACCAACCCTTCAAGATGTAGCCTTCTGCAAAAGTTCAAGACACATCAGAAAATTTCTTAGAAAATACACCCACTTAAAGTCTTCCAGACAAGTCGACAGTTATGATAAGTGAGAAATGTTATTATAGTAGCTGTATTGAAAGATGACTAAATAATTTCCAAACAAAATTTCTTGATTCCCTTAAAGAAATGTCAGCTGCAAATCATGTAACTATTGCTAAGCTATTCAATGAATATTTGCTGATCTTGTGGCAGAATTGTGTGAAATATAATAATGTATTGTCCATGCTAACCAATGCCGCAGCATACATTAAAAAACTGCTGTTGAAGTGTCATTCATGCCTTGCATAAATTATGTGAAATAATCTGAACTCCTTATCTTAACAGGTAATCAAACAGAAAAAGTTGTAAAATCACCAAAAGGGACCAATCCTTACAGAAAAATAAATCCCAATTTCCCGCTCTCACACCCATATCATGCATTGGGTACCTAGCTAATGCAGGCAATTTTGAAGCCTTCACAGCAATAGTAACTGAACAAACTGGACAAAAAGGATGCTTCATTTGAGATGATTCAGAATTTTAATAACTGATCCTAATTTAAAATGCGACTAGACTCAAATCTGCCAATTTTGATTCTTTGACCGACTTTATAAAGAAACTAGTAACTACAGTAGATTTATTGAGTAAATTGCTTAGGGAAATACTGTACATTCAAAGGCAATTAATGCTCTCTTAGATTTAAACGTAGAAATGGATATGTTTATAAAAAACAGATAACTAAAAAATCCTTTCTAAAGTTGTTCAAATTTTGGAAGGTGAAAACAAACATAAGTGAAGTCAAATGTATGAGTGTCAATTATGTGTCCCTCATCAAATATGTGAGGTTAACATGAGCAATGTATAATAATCCTTTCCTGAAAACAAGACATAATTCTGGATAATAGGTCAGAATTTGTGATGGATAATTTGGAGCTGACATTTGTTGTTCACTGCAACTGCAATCTACTTTCTACGCATAATATTCAATTGCAATTGGCAAGTATGAATGTGTATGTGTGCATTTTAAGCAGTTTCTCATACTTTTGTTTAAATTTTTACTGACATTTTTCAAAAAATTTACATTTATAGTCCAACAATAAATTCTGGATAATAGGTGAATGAGTTATTGTCTGTGCATTAGCTTACTAAAATACCATGGCATTTAAAAACAAATACACAAAACAAAAATAAGGAGCGGTATTAGTAATAGGAATATAAATAGGTACCTTTAAAGACCCTTCATAAAAAATGCAGTATTGGTTTTTTATTTTCTATTATATATGTTGATAATTGTGTATTATATTTATGTTAGTAATACATTAGCATTAAAATATATGTATGCATGGAAATAACTTACTTGTTTCCATCAGAACATGGTCGAATAACATACTGACACATTGGCAGCAACAGGAATGCCAGAGCAACTGTGGCTATTACTGCAAGAGAAAAGAAGCTATTGTTAAATTTATATCTCTAAGAGAAATATGCAATGAATGAAATATTTAAGAATCCAAAATCCTCAAAATAGGTATTTCTATTTTACACCCTTTGAAATGCTACATTGTAAATTAAAGTGTTTTGCATATTAAAATAGTGAGAATAGTCATTTAGAAAATATTTCAATTTTGGCTTTTCCACTACCTATCCATCCATATCTTTATGCAGAAAATGACCTGAATGGTAAAATTGTCCAGTCTGCTAAAGAAAGATTTCAATAAAATAAATAAATAAATAAAAATAATAGCAATAAAAAACAACTTCAGCAGCACAGAAGATTTCTCTCTACTGAAGGAACTTTGATATTATTCAATAACTTTGAAGCTATTCTAATCAGTGATGCTAACAATTATATTATTTTTAGAGATTTCTACAATCTGTTAAATATGTAAACACTTAAATTAAATCTGTCGTCTAACACTCTTCACTGAAGCATGAAGAGTGTTAGATGACAGATTTAATTCATTTGACGTTCACTGTGCTAGTTCCATATGAAATTTTTTTTAAAGTTTTTACAATTTTTAAAAAAATTTAATTTAAAAATGTTAACACTTACTTGCTGTACAGATGGCAAACAACATCTGCATTGAATCAAAGAAGAAGAACATGACGAGAAGTGAAATTGAAGCTCCCAGGGGTAGACAAAGTGCCTGCATTGTATCGAGAGTCTGGACATCTGCACAGAAAGATACAAGTAAAAAAAAATAATTACATGTTGAAATATAGTTATTATATTGAACATGATAGTGGATGTAAAGCATTTAGAATATAATATAATTACTATAATTTTAAATTTATTCAGAATGCCAACGTTTGTAAGTTTTGTCTAAGCACCAAACTTACAAATAATGCAACTTTTTTTTTTCTGAGCCAGTTTATTTTGCAAAATTACAATATTTTACCGGCAATATTTTTTAACCTTTACACGCATCTCATGTAATTTCATCCTCTTTCACTAGATGACACCAATTCAGTTAGTTTTCTAAATGGAGTCTATATGTGATATGCATCTTAAACAATGGACAGCAATTGAATTTCTTTTGACAGAATATGAAACCATGACCAACTTTAGGGGCATTTAACAAAGGTATATTGAGAAGGTAGTGAATAAAAGCACGGTCAGTAGAGCAAAAAGATTGTCATCAGAAGTAGGTCAAGCAGCATAACTTATCATTCACACCCTGGTTGTCCATACATTGCAGCCATACCTGCAATGATGGAGCATGCAGACATCCTTATTTAGAATTGTAGAAAAACAACAACAAATTTGATACTAAACTTCATATTTCTGCCAGTAAAGAAAACATTATCTAGTAGTTATATTATTTAAAATTTTTTACTAAACTGGATTTCATGTCCAGCATGTAAGCGTTGATGTATCATGGAGTCTGAGAGCAGAAGACAACTAATGGAATGCATCACAAAATTTCTCCTGGAAGAATAAAAAATGTTTTAGACAATACCCTCAGTTAGTAAAGTCACACTCTCATTCTTCTGGAACTTATTTTAGCACATCTGCCCTCACAAAGATGTGAACACAGTTCCTCTTCATGGCAACAAAAAGTCTATACAACCATGAATCACTAAACTTCAGTGGATTGTATTCCTTGCCCTCAACAACTCAGATCTTCTACTTTTGATTTTCATCTCTTTGGTTCTGTAATATTTAAAGGAGGAGGAGGAGGAGGAGGAGGAGGAGGAGGAGGAGAACAATGGTTGGAAGACATACTAGCTGAATGGTACTGTATTAGCTGGCTGGCTTCAACATCTGGGTGGTGCAATGGTTTTGCAAGAAGATAGTGAAAAATATGTACAGCCAAAGAATTTAGGAACAATCCAGTGTACTTACAACTGGAACAACACAAACCTTGAAAGACCATAATATACATGGTGAATATGAGTTAAGTTTGACAGTTTAGGTAATATTGAAGATGATATTCCCTTTAAAATGTATAGATTGTGACATTTCTTAATTACCTCAAGGCATTAACAAATTTTAATGTCTTACTGTCTTGGGATGAACAATTACTTTTTAAAAAAATGAAGCAAGAAACTCTGAGAATGTTTTAAATATTTCTAAATGTTGATCTGGCAATATCCAACTTTCCAGTTGCCAATATAACCATCAACATAAATTCCATTGAGCTGCTGTAGTAGAAGTTTAACTTCAACCAAATGACAGTTCTGTTATGGAATGATATGAACAAAATCTGTTCTTGATACATACCTTATAGCAAACAAATAAACAAACATATTATTGGCTGATTAAAAATTAATTTGTTACAGAGAGAGAGGGAAAAAAACCCTTAAACATGTATGCAATTTTCTTGGATTAACACTTTTTTGAAACAATCCTATTTTGTTGACTATGATATAATTATTATTGTTTCTATTACTTCAGAAACAAAATGTATATATTTCTGACCTGTAAAAATTCATTTAACACAATCATAAATATCATACCACAATAGTAGCTTATGATTGCACCACCTTTCCCTTTGTTTCTCTTTCTCTTCACAATGTTTCCTTACAAAGCCTTGTAAATGTGATTTATAAAGCTTTTATTAATAAACCCTCTACCATTATACTTTTAAAATAGATATATAAAAAAGAAAACAAGAAAAGAATGGAACTCTTAATGTAATGTGCAAACATCACAAGTTAAAATAAGAAATAATTACATTTATAGCTAGTGCCTAGTATATAATGAAAACTGTAAAACATCAATGTAATTAAATAAATTATATTTACGAAGCTGTGGATAATGGAGTGTTAATATATTCCACACTCATGTATTCAATTTACACTAAACAAATAATTAAATGGAGTTTAATGTTAATAAGTTGAATATATAAGTGTAGGATTATCAATGTAACCACTAGGTGTAATGATACATAAATCTTAGGTATTAATTATATTTACATTTTTAAAAACAAAAATCATTCCAACTTTAAAATTGAACAGCCTAGCAGAATTTAAGGATCTCTCTCTTTTTTTAAGGGCTACTAACTTTCAGATATCATTAATTAAATAAAAGTCAACGAAAACTATGATTTGAAATTCTTACATAAACTAATTATCCATATTTTCTAAGTAAACAAATAAACTCTTTTTAAAAGAGGCTAACAGTGGTCATCATTAACAACAACAGAGGCTTCTGATGAATCCAGTTTACTTATATACACTCCCTTGCACCCATACTTGATACATGATTGCTGCATCTCATATATTTCTTTGTCTATAACTTTCCAATTAACTTGTTCCATTAAAAATAAAAATTCATTGGCTCTAGAGTACAACCACTAGGAAAGTAGAGGTGCATGATGTCTTATCCAGTATTCAGGCATTTGTGAACAAAATGGAAGTATGGTTCCTTCATAATTATGCACCTGCTCACTATAGTTTGGAACTTTGGAAAATGTTCCTACACAATCAAAACCTTGTCCATATTTATGTATTACCATATAAACCAATGTAAAACATTTATATAAATAAATGTATGATAAATATGGACAATGAAAAATATTAATTTAAGAAGAAGAAAAAAATAGGAAAATAAACAAGGCCTTGACTGATGTGTACAAGTACTGTCAATGTTGTGACTGTAATAATGCCACTATAAGTTCATGTAATTATTATTAGATTGGTAGAGTGGAAGAGAAGGCTTAATGGCCTTAGTTCTGCCAGAATAAATAAATAAATATTTTTTTAAAATCCAGAGATAACTCTTTTTTTCAGGATATTTCTTAGGAATCAAGTTTTTTTTCAATAGTGTTAAGGATACATGACAAACTATACACCTATGAATGTCAGCCTCTTGGGTTATATATTTCATAATTTCTGTTAAATGATCTTTTGATGGTATCCAAAATCAGTTCCTGTGGATGTAGAACTTAGCTTTGGTTTTGTCTACTTCTGCCTTCATAGTCTCAGACAAGAATTGTTTGATGGGAGATATGCCTTTAACAATAAACATTTCTTGTAGTGATAAATTGTTATGCAAGGAATTTTTATCCAAATTCTACTGAAATTAAAAGTACTCCAAAAGTGCATGCTGAACAAAATGTATGTATTTCTGATCTGTAAAAATAAATATGTTGGAGGAGGAGAAGGAGAAGGACAAGAAGAAGAAGAAGAAGAAGAAGAAGAAGAAGAAGAAGAAGAAGAAGAAGAAGAAGAAGAAGAATGGTGTGTCCATATTTCTGGAAGTAACAAATTTTTGTAAGTCCTATAATATTGACTACTTGATGACACCACCACCACCACCATTATTGTTGTTATTACTCTTATTCTTATTTTATTATTATTATTATTATTATGAGGAGGAGGAGGAGGAGAAGAAGAAGAAGAAGAAGAGGAGGAAGAAGAAGAAGAAGAAGAAGAAGAAGAAGAAGAAGAAGAAGAAGAAGAAGAACGGCGTGTCCATATTTCTGGAAGTAACAAATTTTTGTAAGTCCTATAATATTGACTACTTGATAACACCACCACCATTATTGTTATTATTCTTATTTTATTATTATTATTATTATTATTATTATTATTATTATGAGGAGGAGCAGAAGAAGAAGAAGAAGAAGAAGAAGAAGAAGAAGAAGAAGAAGAAGAAGAAGAAGAAGAAGAAGAAGAAGAAGAAGAACGGCGTGTCCATATTTCTGGAAGTAACAAAGTTTTGTAAGTCCTATAATATTGACTACTTGATAACACCACCACCACCTTTATTGTTGTTATTATTCTTATTATTATTCTTCTTCTTCTTCTTCTTCTTCTTCTTCTTCTTCTTCTTATTATTATTACTATTATTATTATTTCAGAAGCACTAATGACAGCAAAATTTTATATTCCATAACAGTCCCAGGCTTCTTTAGCATCCATATAGTGCTTATATAATGATATGTGACATGCAAATGCAAATATGGCAGCAGAGAGCACTAATTATGCGCATCATAATGCATGTGAAAAAGTATAATTGCTTAGTAAATATTTACCGTTACCATGCAGGAGAAGTACTGCATATAAACCAAAAATCACTCTATTACACACTAGTTCTACAGTACCCGTTTCTACCATGCACTCAGATATTATTATTATTATTATTATTATTATTATTATTATTGAAATATACAGTAAAACTAACTTTTAGGTGCTATAGCATAACTACATCTCTTATATACTGCCATAGGTTACCAAAATAATGAATGAAACAAATTAATGCTGGTTCATTAATTCAATGCTCTGAGTCTGTCAGCAACAAAATGTAACTAACATTGGCCTTTTCAGAATGAGAGAAAATTTGGTAGGGAACATCCAAACATATTCTCTGGTATGCTGTTTTTTTTTTTATTGATTTATTTATATTTATTACGCTATTTAACCACTCAGGTCATCAGCAACAACATAGGGCGTGAAATGACTGACAAATTTTGCTCAGAAGCCTCTTCTTTCAGGCTTGAGGTTCTTTTTTATGCCGTAAATGTATGACATGGGACCCACGGTTTTACTTCCCTTCCGAAGGAAGCCATACTTAGGATTTTTACGCCCGAAAAAATTAATTGGTCCTGGCCGGGTTCGAACCCGCGATCTTGGGTGTAGGAGGCAAGTATGGTAACCCCTACACCACCAGGACCAACCTGATATGCTGTGCATGGACTTCACTTGAACATGGCTAAACTTTTGGAGTCTAGTTATAATACTTTATACTACAGATATGGTTAAAAATTAACTGATTTTATCTATATGAGGGAAAAAAAATGTTAAAAAGAAAAAGCTGAATAATTTCATGTTATGATCCCAACAAATTTGTAATATAATATAGGCTGAGATACCATTTTAATACCATTTACAGTGATTGAGATTTTAAAAAGTTTGAATATAAAAATAGAGTATATTTAACTAACTCTTATACACTGAAAAAACTTGAACAAACATATGAAAAGAAGTTAGATCCATTTTATGTGTCAGTGAAAATTTCCAAAAAAGATGGATAGGGTATAAGGGAAAATCGAAAATATTACCAGAAATTGCTGTAAGGAGGGCATATACCAAGTTCTGTTATTTAATATGTTATACCTAAGTTTTAAAATGATAAAGTACTTGATTACAGCGAGCCTACACAAAAAAAGATTACCAGCAATACAGGTTCTAACTGCCAGCTGACTGAACTATACATCCAGATTGAGGAAAGTGTTGCACAAGTTAGAATGCATTTTTCTCAAAACTAAATTTGGCATTATACCATTCCAATTCTAAAGACCTCAACTGATGATTTCCCCCTCCCAATGCCAGCTCATGAAATTTTGGGCATTCTCCCATAGTATAGCACATTGTAGCGACTTCCAAGGTCAGGATGCTCATAGGTTGTTAATTTGGTATTTATAAACATTCTTTAACAACTCAGCTCATCAGTATCCCATTCAATTCAGGACGTGAAACTGCTGACATATTATTCTCAGAGGCCTCTTCTTTCAGGCTAAAGGTTCTTTTTTGTGCCATAATACTATGATACAGGACCCACGGCTTTTCTTCCTTTCTGAAGGAAGCCATACTTATGATTTTTACGCCCAAAAATATCCATTGACCCTGGCCCAGATTTAACTGTCTATGCTGTCCCAGTGGAGATGATGCTGAAGGTGATATGGTTATGGTGCACCAGGAGGGGGGGTCCTTAAACCTATAGGCACCTAAAGTAGTCTGCAGGAATGAATTAAATGAATTACTGATGGTGCAAATGATCTCAGAATCCTTGGCGCCCTATTGTTAGCTGGCATTCACTTTCTCAGAGTAAGGAAAAACTCAGAAAAAACCTTACACAGATAGCTTGATCTGACCAGGAATGGAACTCTAGACTTCCAAATTAATCATTGCAAATGCCACACTAGGCCATGGAGGTGGTACCTCAATTGATGCTGTATTAATCTATTATTCATAAAGTTTATAATCATTAAATGCAGATTAATAATGTGTATCTTATTGGTGTCAATGGTCTTTTGTGTGATTATCCAGAATTTACACAATTCTAAAATAAATTTAACATAACAAACAACATACTAAAACTTACCAAATAATAATAATAATAATAATAATAATAATAATAATAATTATTATTATTATTATTATTATTATTATTATTATTATTTACTAAGCCAGTTCTTGCTTGTCCCCGGCAGACCTTTAGCCACTGAAGCTAAATCAAGAAAATTCCTGAAACTAAATCAAGAACATTCCCTTACTCTAAGCATGGCCTAAAAACTTACTGTTCTCACCGCTTGGACCTGTTGCTGCTGTTGGTAGGCCTGTTAAACTCTGTGCTCGTTCTTTTTCCTTTTCTCTTTCACGGGCCTCTTGCTCCATATTTAAGGACCTGTTAAGAAAGCATTATTGAACTTGAAATACATATCACAAGCAGCTCTGTAATAGTAATAAGATGCTAGAAGCTAAATAATAAAAGAACCTAATATCACTGACTAGCCTTTAAACAATAAAAATATATTTTAAAAAATGAGATTTTGCTTGTAATATTATTAAATTTGTTTCAGTCAAATAGATGCTTAGGGAAGAAATAGCAGCTTAACATAGCTTCATTCCATAGTTACTTAGTCCATATGTTACATCTTCACCTCTTAATGAAATTTGGCACAGTTGCAGGCTTTATAAAAATGAGGAATTTATGTAACTGAATAAAGGGAACGTTTATCAGCACAAAGCTGTGTATTTTTGTGTTTAACCCAAATATTAATTAAATTAATAACTTACGAGTATTTCAATCACAAGCTAATGAAAGTACTTCCAAATACATACAATATAACTAGGTATGTCATTATTTAGAATTCGAGGACATACAATTTGGTCACC
This sequence comes from Metallyticus violacea, assembly GCA_030762175.1. NCBI lineage: Eukaryota > Metazoa > Arthropoda > Insecta > Mantodea > Metallyticidae > Metallyticus > Metallyticus violacea. Next base: position 14,130,159 of record CM060838.1, on the reverse strand, counting down.
AACCTCAAATTAATTGAACCATGTCACCTTACAACATTCTAGGAAAAGAGAGAGAGAGGAATGGGGATAAAGATAAATAGTTACATCTGCAATTAACATAATATTACAAATAAATAAAATTAAAGTGAAATGTACACATGATTAGTTTATATATTTGAAGATATTATTAGTAGATTACTGGATTTCATTTAAGTTAATGAAACTAAAAAATTATGTAATATAATTTGCTATAAGCTTGTTTTTGGTGGTCAGGCATGTTTCTCCTTAAGTAATATTTGTTTTTTTCGGAATGCCCCTTTGACTTGCAAATATTTCACAGTAAATAATATTAAGATATTTGAGGGTTTTTTAATCTTGTTTAACGCCCATTTTTATTACTGAGGCACCACAGGCAGTGGACAACGATGATACACAAGATGAAATGATAAATTGGAGAAAGATTTTTAAGAAAGGAAATGCTCCAGGCCTAAGGTTAGGGTACCTCTCTGGCATTTGCCACTTATGAGGGCTGAGGAAAACCTGGAAAAAAAAAAAAAATCTCAGTCAGGAAGGATGGTCCAGGCAGGATTTGAACCCCAGACCTCTCACTCATGAGTCCGCGCCTTAATGACCTCAGCCAGAGGTCCCTCACCACACAGGCACATGGTATTATCTCTGATCTTGACTCTATGCAGATTTGAGTTTGTTGACTGTGCAGTGAATTCAGGTATTAAAGGGTATGTTAACTTTAATCTTTGTTTTATAATGGGAAGAACTGTATACTTGGGAACCATTCTGCACTCTCTCCTGCTGTATAGAGGGGTATTCTTTTCTTCAGTGGTGACTGTTGTTAGTGGCATTCTATTGTACATCATGAATGTTTATCATCCTGGGCTGTTGCTTTGGCAAGCTTGCCCGCCATCTCATTCCCCTTTATGCCTGAGTGTGCTTTAACCCATACAAAGTGCTTAGATCATTATTTTTCCTTGAGCTGTTGAACTTTATTTCTAAATTGTTCAACTATTGTGCCATGGATGGAACTATTAGGAAGAGGAGCTATTGTCACTTAGCAATTGGTGTAAACTGCTATTCTTTGTGTGTGTGTGTGTGTGTGTGAGAGAGAGAGAGAGAGAGAGATAGAGAGAGATTTTGGCATTAAAGCAATGAATAAAACCTAGTGTATGAAATTATTGACATAGTTCTGCTACAAGTGTTTCTGTAGAAAAAAAGTTTAAGGTAAACAAAAAAATATGCTTGCAATTCACAAGGTCACAACAGGCAAGCTTGTCAATGGTGTGATTTGAGAAAGATTTATTTTTCAAGCAATCAAAAAATCCAATCATCATCAAACTTTTCTCCCAGAACCCAAAATGAGTGAGCTTCCCTTCAGGTAATTTTAATTTCAGATAACATATTATAGTATTATCAATAATGTTGGTGGTGGCAATAACAGAATTTTCTGTAGAACTGCTTTTAATTAAAATGTAAAAAAAGAAAAGTAAGCTTAAAGATTATGAAAAAACCTGTAATTTCACTCAAAGGGGATAAATTTTATTCCAATGTTCACCACTTGTAAAATTACATGCCACTGGCACAAGGTTAAATCTACCAAAGAGTTGCTTATGTATGAGGAGCTTGTAAAGCCTATTCTCAATATAAAGAAATGTTCTGATACATATAAAAATGCTCTGTAAAGTGCATTAAGTTCCGCCATAAAAATAGATGTTGCAAAGTTAAGACCAAAAGTAAAACTAAATACATTAGAAACTAAGGCAAATGGAACATCTTTGTTTGTGTTCAAGCCATCGGTTTAGGTAAAATTACAGCCCTCAAATAAGAGTATAGTACTAAAATGCTGACAAATAACTGAAGCAGCCTTCATAGATTATGGACAGGAAGATAATGGATGCCTCTACTAACAGCCAAAGGGGAATAACGAGTTTCCCCAGCTGTGAAAAAATTAGCAATTGAATGTTAAAAGTTATTAACATCTCTTGAAAGCGATATTCCAGTGTCTTTGGAACCAGAGACCTTGCAGCATACAAGGTATCAAGCAAGGTATGAAAAAACTACTCATTCTTGGGATGCCAAGGTTGAGCAGTTAATAGGCAACCATACCTACCAAGTCTCATTTTAAAAACAGAGAAGTTTTACCAGACTCTGCTAACAGGCAGGACACAGGGCTCGTAGGGAAAGCTCCAATCGCGATCAGGATACTCCGGTGATGAATCGGTTTATGGCGACGAAGTACTGAAGGTCGCGCCCAGTCATACACGAACGAAGTAGCCTATCGATTTTGGACCGGATTATAGAACGATAGAGGTGGAACAGCAACATACGGCCAGCTTCCCAGAATGTACCAGTTAATCACGTAATATACATAAGAGAACGTTCATACTGGGTTTTCAGTTGTGCTATATGCGATGACCAGCACAGTTTTCCTTTCCAAGGAAAGGAACTTCATTTCGTACGCGAAAGACAGATGATCTGGGCCAAGATGAAGAGAAAGCGAGCTCCTTGCAGCGCCAGGAATCCATGCAGATGGTCCTCTCAGCTTAAAAAAAATCATGAAGCCGTTGTTGGCAGAGGGCTCAAGACAGCATTGGGGGGGGGGGGGGGGTATTCCAATAGACACGTACACTGAGATGAAAGGTCGCAAAGTCTCTACGATGATGTAATCCCTGGCGTTAAACACTCAGTGATTGAATTGATAATGATGGCAAACAGCGTGACACTGAGTACCGAGCCCTGAGATGCTCTGTTCTCCTGAATAAAACGAGATAATACAGAACCCGAGCGTACATTAAAACCCAGTCTTTTAATAACTCCTGAATAAAAATTAAAAGCAAACCATGAATTTGCCATACATGAAGCGTACGAAGGATTATACATTTTCAGCAGGTACCATAGACTTTCTCGAAATCAAAAACACAGACGTCTGGCACTTTCGAAGTGCTGCGATTCTAGCAGCCACATAAGCTGTCCGTTAATTATGGGTTCCATCATCTTGCAAATGTAACTGGCGAGGGAAATCGGCAAATTTTTTGAGTGCCGGATACTGTCGTTGCGTTCTGCCCATGCTAGTAATGCATTCATGGCTTTTCAAAAAGTTGCTGTTACTCGATTCCAGTGGCATATCATACAGTCTTACCTCTTGAGTTTCTCGTTTATTGCCTATTATGCATTATGTGAGTACATTGAAGAGAATGGGACTCATGGAATGCAGCGCTGCATTTGTTTGACTTATCAAATCGGTCGGTAACTGGAGGAAGGCGGGGGTTCTTTTCAGGTTTCGGTATGATAAGAAAGTAGTCACCCGCAGAGCACACAGACACGTGCCCTCATTAAAAAGCTAGAGTTAATTTAATTTTTTTACCTTTACCGCTGAAAGATGCTGCTGCAACATTGCAACATCTGGTCCCGGAGAGCAATGTCAAGAGGAAGAAAGCGCATGCTCCAAATCCCGGGCAGTAAATAGGGCATTATAACGCCCGATTATTGGGAGCAAAGGAGAAACCCTTCGATTCTACTTGCATCTAAAGTGTGCGAAACGCAAGGGGATAATTAACTGATTTCGAAATCTCAGCGAAAGTTGCCCTAAGGTGTTTGCAATGTCATCGGGAAAATAAAGTATATGGTGCTGTACCTTGAGAGCAGGTATGTGCGAAAAACCAGACATATACAATGCGGTCCAATTTGATTTTCTTGCACTGTCATATATTTGAATTAGGTTCTCTGCTAACATATGGTTATTAGTGTCACTGTCCATAGGTCTTCTACTATTTTGCTCACTTTTCCTATTAATTTCTTTCGCATCACAGTATCAACGGGTTTGGAGTAGTCTACAAAAACTATATTCATTTTCTTAATTTCTTTCTTCAATTAGTCTTTGATGTTGTATAAAGGCAACCCACTACTGTGGGGCTCTCCTTCCTCTTTCAGAATTGTTCATCTGGCAGGGACTTGTTGGACTTATCCTTGTTGCTTGTAGTTTCGTAAGCAGTAAACTCTAATCCCTAAGGCAATCCCACTATATGGTCACTGGGGTGCTTGGATCTCCTTTTCCTTTATACGGAGGTTCGTATCGCGTTTTAGTACTATCCTACGAATTAGAGGTTCATATTTCGTTATGTGGGGATCACTTCCTTACCAAGAAAATACACACTTCGAAGTAAAGAGACATTGCCGATCCAAGCTTTTTCAATTTCATTTGTTGAATTATTGTGTATGAACTGGAGCATTTAATCCTGTTATCTACAATTTTCAAGTGTACCTGCTTTAGCGTGTTTTTCTGACTTGGCGTACTTTTCAAGTTTTTCTGTGGTTCTTCCGGCATATTTTCTAAATTTAGTGAAAGGTACAGAAAGTAACCTCCGCCTGTGTTTTTTTTCCGCCTCAATATACTTTTTAAATGCAACAAACTGTACTAACACTTACATTTTGGCTGTTACTTAATCTCTCATTCAACACTCGATACTTGGGCATATAAAACAGGCCCAAACACACGCGAACTAATCGGTTATCCAGAGCCAGAGCCAGAGCAGAATCGAGCCGTCCTTTCGGACGGGTGTTGAAGGCCACAGTACCTAGCCGCATCTGCGGCTTTACCTGTGTGGTCTTCGTGAGGTTTAATGTGCTTACTGTAGTGTATTGTTCGGTTATCAAAACGGAGATGCTCTGCCCACCGAGCTCACACCCCCTGCTCCAGCCGAGCCAATCCCCTACGAACAGCCCGCGTATAAATACGACCACTCCAGCCAGCTGTAAACTCACCTGGAACAACCACATCAAGAACACGATCCAAAAGGCAAAGCAACGTATCTACATGTGTTCATCAATATTTAGAAGCAAGCAGATGTATGTAAAAACAAAGTTAGTGCTCTTCAAAGCTTTCATACAGCAATTTTTACTGTATGCTTGCACAGCATGGGCAAATACATCCCACACTAATCTCCTTTCCATGCAAACCAACAAAATATATGCCTCCGAAAACTACTAAATGTCCCCATCCTCACACCAAATACACAGATCCACGCCGAGCTAAACACACCAACATTCCTGCAAACACTAACAGGCCGCTGCACATCAACCTGGGCAAAAATAAAAAAGCACAAGAATCCCCTAATAAATCAAATAGGTAAAAGTGAACCTCAACATAGAAAGTATAAAAGAATCCGCGTTTACTGAAACACAGTACACTCCCACACAAAAATTCAGCCCTACGCAAAACTGTAAATATTAGTTATTATTATTGTATTATTTAAAATAGATAAGCAACAAACATAATGTTCTAGTAAACAAGTGAATGCATGCCTTGAAAATACTCACAATGCAACTATTCTCATGGGAGCGTCAGAGCGCCCATGCATGGGTTACATATGACAATTTGTAGAAAAATCTGTATAAATTTGTATGACATGTAAATTATGACCTGTAAGGTTGTACTATAACAGCCAAAAAGGCACCCAATTCAATAAATAATCTGCAATCTGCGATTTAGCCGTGCTTGAACCTTCACAGAGAACACTTGAGACTTCGTCACTGATGATGTCCTTCGTAGGCGGGGACGAAACGTTTGGATATCAAAGCCTCAACAGACCACGGCTTCTAAGTCCGGAAGAAACTTTTAATTATAATTCATTCGGAAGTTTCTCTAAACTTCAGCTCGGAAAACTTTCTTAGTGGACGCTATGGTTACAGGAATAGTCAAAATAATAAATCTAAGCAAAATACACGCATTTGGATACACTTCGCACATATTTATCTCGCGATTTGCTTAAACACTTCTTTAATATTGCATAGGTATGAAGGAATTAAGATAACAAGGACTTGTAATTCTTCAAACGGTCCGTAATGTTATCAGATGAAACTATTTTTTTTTTTTTTTTCAAATTAAGAAAAGAAATATCTTTAGACATTGTTTTCAAATTTGAAAAATGACGCACAAAGTGTCATTATATTAGATGAATGCTGGAAATCTGGCTTTTAATTAATTAAATATAATTTATATTGACGAAATTTTCTATTCTAAATCTTTTTCTACCTTTACTAGAGGCTCACTAGAGGCATTCCCGTAATCAAACACCATTCTTCGAGAAACCGTGCTTCTTTAAATATTAGTGCAATGTCATACTTACTATTTAATTTCTTGACCTTCTTCTAATGCATAATTGAAGATTTTCAATTGCTTCACAAATATATCTAACTGAAATCTGACGCTTTAACGTTATTCAATCTGCATTCGCAATATGTTTCAGATAGATTTGTGGTTTTTTGTTTAAGATGGCCTAACTTTTGGATATCATGGAGGGGAAAACCATTTCTTTAGTGTAGCAGCATTTGTTTCGTCTACGGAAACAAATCCAGTGAAATGCTTTCAGTACAACCAGTTTTAATACCAATAAATCTCCAAATGACTCGTTTGAACAGTAGCTGTAGTACAGTCAAATAATATGGTAAAATATTTAGCTAATTAAATTTATTTACTGTGGCTACTTTTACTCTATTGCACGTTAACTCATCAAATGTTTTCAATTTCTAGGCTTAAATAGTAGTCATGTATTTTATTTTACGTGTCGCAAATGATCTTGTAGCACTTAGTCATTCTTTGAATTCTGTGGTGCATCTAGGGATCTTTCTCTGTAGCCTCTAAACGCTAAATTATGGCATGCCTTTAAATTGAATCCCACTCTTGAACTTTCTAAAATATCCAGTAGTAGTTTTAGCTTCCTGAATAACTGTGACATATAATCAATAGAACTCCCCTATATATACGTACGTCTCTTTAACAAGGTATACATTTAAGCTGCACTATGATGATTTCAGTTACTAGTGAAGCTTGGAAGTGTATTACAGAAAATAATCTACTCCGAAAAAAATAAAGGCAATTGTTAAGAGACGAAGTACATCAACCAACGTGTTTACTTAGCTCTATTTTTCAATTCTATGATAATGGCCATCAATGCGTATAAAAAATGTATGTTGCTCATCTTTTGAGTACCGTTCGTCACTCGAAAAGGGGCGTACGGAATCCTTGCGCATTATTCCACACTGCTGTCGATCTTTTACAGGTGTCATCCACTAACTTCATTGGATCATCATTTGATTCCGACATCGGTTTCCGTTTGTTTTTGTTAATCGACGGACCGTTACTAAAGTTAATGCAATTTAACTGAAGAGCTGAGTCGAACTGAACTGTAATTAATGCGAGTCTCTAAAACATCTGTATAGTTGCCCAATATCAACTCATGATTGCAAAGAAAAGCTATTACCGATTGTTGTGAGAAAGAAAGAGCAGCGTCGTGCGACTGCTATATGCGGATTATTTGATAAGTCTGGTAAATTTTAATGAAATGGCATGAAATTTGTTAAGCGACACTATTGTTGGTAAGAGTAATTCGTGTAGCGATTTTAGACAAAAAAATTTCGCCTATTATGTTCAGATAATTGTTGATAGCTATCTGAAATAATCAGTGAAACACGTGCCGTTGAAAAAAAGAGTAATTTTCGTGTTGCTATTAAAACATTTTAAAGGGTTGGTTGCAAAACAAAACAAAGGAGAGCTTGGATGAAGTTCTTGGGTACTGTGCATCGTCATTGAGGACCGTACTTTTCTGCATGAATGAATTTAAAGGTGGTAGAAGCTCTGAATCCACCCAGTTGATGTCACCACAAAGTAATTGAAAAATGTCATGATATCGTAATGCAAGATCGCCGAATGAAAAGCGCGTGAGATACGAGTGTAGGTCCATAAGTTTCCGGCCTTCCCGGTATGGATCATCGCTTTCACAAAAGCCTTATCCGGTGTCATGACTTAAATAATTGGAGATGTAACTTCCGCTCCGCTGTGACACTTGTTCAGATATAGTTGCATAAAGAAGGTTATGCGTAAAAGATTGTGACATGTTCAAAATGCAGTATCGAGTTGTTAGGTTCTTCACAAAAGGACTTACTCTAAATGAAATTAAACAGCGATTGGACGGTGTACGTAAAATAACGGGCCACACTTTTTCGAAAGCGTCGAGAAAGCATTTAAGACGAAGAGACGAACAGCGTGGAGGTCGGTCCTTGGAGGTGCTCAATCCTGAAACACGCTCTTGTGGCAGGAGAAATTATGGAAAACCGGCGGCTCAAAGTTACAGAGATAGCAGCAAGGTTGGGCCTTTCTAAAGCAACTGTCCATTGAATTATTCATGAACATTTAAACATGAATAAGATTATTGCAAGATGGGTGCCTAGACTTCTTTCCTCAGTCCAAAAGCAGCAACGAGTCATCTGTTGTCAGGCACTTTTGGAGCTCTGCCGTGGCAACGAGAAAGAAGTTCTGTAAACCATTGTTACAGGAGATGAAACTATGGCCCTCTACTACGATCCCTTGTCTAAGAATCAATGGGGTGCGTGGCTTAAACCTAGCAGAGCACCTCCTCTAAAAGCCAAGGTCACTCAAGTCAGCCAAGACGATCATGACCACAATCTTTTGGGGCTGTAAAGGAATACTCTACCACAGTAAATAGGGAGTACTATGCTGGCCTAAGCGCTTCCATCAAAGAGAAAAGGCGAGGAAAACTGCGTGATGGTGTGAGCCTTCTTCGTGACTAGCGCACACAGCTCTTATTGCAAAGGAAGCTGTGAAGAAATGTGGCTTCAAGGAGATCGACCATCCATGTACTCCCAGGAATTCAGTGAACCATCAATTAATCGTATAAATCAAACGATCTATGATGACATTCAGATCATTACTGAATCGCCTCGAACTTGGACACTTAATATGAGACATTCTGGCAGGTACCTCTCAGTTGAATTCGATCAAACTCTTTGTTTTTCGTTACAGAAGAGCTGGTATCTTGCTTCATCACCGATCCATTCTTCAGTTTTCCTTCTGTCAACATGAAATCCTGTAATACTTGGGAGATATTTGTCAGAAATAGCTTTTTCAAAGAAATGTACGAATACAGTTCTTGCTCATGAAGTTGACTAGACTGTTCTTTCATGTTTTATTTGTTGTCACTTTGACTGCATTGGTTTTCCCACGTTTGTGGGTTGTGGACTGATACTACAGGTCTTCCATGATTTGCATAAAATTTCGTTGTACGATAGGTTCAGAAGCTGACCAATTTCTTTTGCAAACAGCTCCAATTGTTCGATCCTATCATGGGGTAGTAACCCTTGCCCCAATACATTGCTGGTCTTTCACAGTGCAATTCTCCAGATATTTTTTATAATGTTGGTCACACATATTTTACTGACAGACTGCAATTTGTCTGTGTCTACCACACCTATGCATATGCACTATTTGTCATTTTAACCCATTGCCCGATGGCCATTTAAACTCCACACTAACTGTTCTTGGATATCCAATAAACAGATCTAGGCATTTAAATGGTCTGCAATTTAAATTTCTAGACCACAGAACAAATCTTATTTTTTATTATATTTTATGAAACAAAAACTGAATCAAAGGACATTAAATACAGTGCGAGGCAACTACAAGTATTACTATATATATTTGGGAGGAAGGAAAAAAAAATGAAGTGTAGTTTACTGTTGGATTGCGATTTGTGGAGCTAAAAAGAGTTATATACTTTTTGCCTCAAATCTACTACCACTCAACACTCATGTTTATAATCAATGTTTGCCATAACATGAAGTAGCCGCCCACACACTTCTTTATTGTTTGTAGAGAGTAGGTTTTTATATATAAGGCATGTGGCTGTAGACAAAGTGCTTGGAATCATATGATTTGCATGATACAATAACCATAGCTGGTATGTTCAGGTTAGCTATACAATTTTCAGCTGCTGAGATAGGTAAATTAGCAACTTGATTCTGGAATCTGTTCTTGACACCATATGTTTTGGTTTGTTTATTGGGAATATTTTCGTTTCAGCTAAATACTAATGAGGCAAGGTTCACTTGATAAGGTATTAAAAAGTTACAAACTTGTTATTCTCAGTTCAAATCACTGTTTCAACTAGTGAGACAGGATTATGGATTCTGAAAACCAATGCGACACAAAAAGGCATGTTTTTCGGAGTACAACCTGTAGTGTACAGCCTCATATATGGCTCACAAGTGACAGTAAACCAAATGATTTTTTACCAAGTTTTTTACTGTAGATTTAGTAGCTGTTATAATTACTGAAACAAATGTATATTAGCATAAAGTGCACAAAGATCTGATATCAAACGGCAAATATGTTCAAATCATACTGGAATGCCAAATACAGGCTCTAAAGAGAGGGAATGGAGGTGCATCAACTTCCAGCTTTGACTTAACATTGCTTGGCATAACAGAAGGGTAGTTACTGCTTTATCTAATTTCAGCTCCAAAATTTTGATGCACAATACAGTAAAGCTAGAGCCAAAACTAAAATGAGAACTTTCAAACCTGATATTATACATAAATACAATTTGCATATGGATGATGTTGAGAGTGGATCATGCCTCTTATACGAAAAACTGTAAAATTGTAAAAAAAAAATTTCACATGTTGAATATCACCATATACAATTGCTTGGTAATTTGGAGAGCTCTAAACCCACAAAAAACAATGACATATCTGGATTTTCACTAATCAATTACTCACAGCCTAATTGCAAGCCACCAAATTCACAGGCCTGTACACAAGGGGGTAGAAATTCTAAAACCCCCTGCTACCCTCAAGTTGATGAAAAAACATTTCCCCAGAAGGAAACAATCTATTGGGAAAAAATTTGCATCTATTTCTGAAATGTGCAGTATGCCGCAAAAGGGACATGCAAGGAAACCATGATTTGTGATGAATGCAGAGATGTGCCCTTATGTCACTACCCATGCTTCGAGGTGTATCATTCAAAATGCAACTTTTAACTATTTTATAAAATTTATTTCAGTTTATTATTTAAAAAAATATTAAAATAATTACAAGTTGAAAATCATTTGCAGTGCTTGCATGACGTGTATACATGGGCCTGTTTTACTCTGGACACCTATACATGTCCATATCTAGGAAGAAATGAAATCCTCACATAAAGTTTCCCCCTATTGTCTTCAGAAATGTGACTATCACAACATACCTCTCTGGACGCACAATTTCAACTGATTCTTAGAATCACTTGCAACAACATTAAACTACTTGAAAATACTGCCACCTTATGAGAAGAGATCAACCACGAGCAGAGGCAGTTCTGAACTGATGGCTCAAAAACTACTGAACACTTTTAGCTTGAAACCTTCAACTCAACAGTTAGCTGAGAATGTGGACAAAGATCTGTAAAACATGGTTTAAATTTAAACAAGTGGACCCAATAAGAGTGTGTAGTTTAACTCAATTAAATAATGATCTTAATTATATGATTAGCTTCACTGTACAAGTTCCAATTAGTATTTCAAAACATTTCTGTAAGCCTGCTTTCTTCACAAAACTCTCTTCCTCTCGCTCTCTCTTTTTATGCAGTTAACTGTTTAGCTCTGCAGAGAACAATTTCTTTATTTTTTTATCCCATACTTTTTTTTATCCCATACTTATCCAAAAAGGCAGTTCTCTTGCACTGTAAGGACAAAGTCAAAGGTTGATGAAGACAACAGCCCAGAATATCCAATTGGAAAGAAAGGAAGGAAGGAAGGAAAAGAAAACTAGTGAAATTTGAGTGATTTCCTCATAAATAATTTATTATAAAGTCAAAGGTTGATGAAGGCAACAGCCAAGAATATCCAATTGGGAAGGAAGGAAGGAAGGAAGGAAGGAAGGAAGGAAGGAAGGAAAAGAAAACTAGTGAAATTTGAGTGATTTCCTCATAAATAATTTATTATAAAGTCAAAGGTGTAGGCATGCAGGCTTTAGCAGCATCTCCATTTATTACATGATCTGATTGTGGATCTAATGCTTTTGGTTCAGTTAGTCCAACACCACAACTCAATGGCCTCAAATTTTGTGACAGCAAGATTTATTTCACCTCTCAAAGCCAAGCGCACTAGCTTGTCCCATGCTGCAGCAGTTTCATTTTCTCCATTTTCATGTTTATTTTTAAGCAGCAACTTCATATTGTTAATCTTCTTTAACAGTTTGCTTGATCTGATTACAGTTCCAAATCTTTTTGCATAATCTTTCTCATAAAAAACCAATAGAGAACAATGTTTTTTACTTTACACGATGTAGTTAAGATTTATTACTATTTCCTGGTCTCTTACTGATTACCTATACAATGTATTGCTTTCTCATAATGTGTCAATCAGTGCCTGACAAACTATTTTATTCCTTTCTAAACTATTACTCTATGTAAATAATTTCCTAAGCAAGCGCAAGAAATAACTAAATTATGTTTATCTTCACAATCAAATGCAAACTTGAAAATGGAAAATATTAATGATCAACTGTTAGCTGGTGTACAAGATTAAACAAGTTGAATTTGAAACCTGCCCACCTATCTTTTTACTGATCCTCAGAATACAAATTTCAGTTCTTTTCTTCATGAAGTCAAATGAAGATATACTGAATCCACCAGAGACCCCTGTTTTGATCATGCAGGTTATTTGTTAGGTATTGTGAATTGCATAATTTTGTTCATGTTGGCTTGTACTTCTTAAAAATATAGCTCCAAAGTTACATTTTAGCTAGATTAATTTTTCTGCAATAATGTTTTGGTCAGTTTAGTTAGAGAGGAAGTGAGCATTTTGATTCGTTATAGATAATTAACTGTGAATTTGTGCAGTCTTTGATGGAAGCTCCAATATTTCTTGCAAGTCATCTCCTTTCATAGTTTATTGTCCACAACAGTGATGTCACAAGCAATGGCAGATTTGGGTAAGTACATACTCCGCTCAGGATCATAACAGAAAAGTGCTCAAACTTCAAATAATCTTTGAATTCCTGATCACTGTACACCAAATATTTATTATATTGATCACTAATGCATTAATGTAGAAATGAAAACAATACCAAAGGAATGGAACAAATAAGAAAAAAATGTTCATGTTATTTAAAATTGAGGATTCCATTATAATAGTGTCTGGTCTGAACATTAAACAGCACGAATTATGAAGAGCAACTGATTGGGAATAATTTGGCACAGGATTTTTTTAATGGTGTTAAATGCTCATTTTTACTGATAAAGCGTCACAGACAATGGACACTGATAAGGCATGAAATGAAATTGGGAAAGGATTGTTTTTACTAAGCGTACCAGGACTAAGTTTAAGCTAACTCCCTGCCATTTGCCATTTATGAGGACTGAGGAAAACTTCAGTCAGGGAGGATGATCCTGACAAGAACCAAACCCTAGACTTCTAGCTCATGAGTTGGCACAGGATGGTTGTGTATTCTATAACGTATTCAGGTAGCAGCACTGCTGTTACCAGAAAACATAAGATGCAGCTTAAAACATATTCACTTGAGAAATGATTCCATAGAAATCGCAATGAAGCAGTAATCAGCAAAAATACACATGATATGTTTTATTAACTTTGCCATTTTTAGTTGCTTCCAGATTTTGTGCAGAGATTGGAATATTAGCTGCATACTCTGCATATTTCAAAATTACCTCTAAAAACAATATTTTTAAGCACTAAGAGAAAATGTGCAGATGTTGAAAGTTATTTTAACTGCAATCATTACTTTCATTCTAGATAGAGGTGTTAGTGACATACACACAGAATGTTAATGAACAATACCAAACCATTTTTACTGCATACAGAGAGACCTTAGGTATGTAACTTAAGCTGTGGAACACATGGTCACATGTAAAATACCCAAGTTAAGCACTATTGAAATAATTGTAATTTGGTGCTTAGCAATTCATGCAAAAGCTTAATAACTTTAAAATTTGAGCTCCATGCCTCCTTATTAATCTAAATAAACCTAATTGTCAATAATAACCAATGAACAGCTTTTCACTTTTTAATGTTAAATAATCAAAATAAGCTGGTTATAATAACCAATGAACAGCATTTGCACTATTTAATGTTAAAACATTTTGCAAAATTTGAAGCTATATACATGATGCCACACCAATGCAATAGGGTGCTAATAGAAATTTAGTTGCTTTGTGATTCTACTTTTTTCCTAATGTTGTGTGATATTTGTCAGTTGTTTCATGCAACAGTTGTTTGTTTTGAAACTCAAAGATAACTATTACACAAATTACAAACTGAAGAAATGCACAATGATTATAGTTTTTTTGAACTTACTGACATGCAGTTTATGGATAAGCAAGAGGTTCTACTGTAAAAGCTGCTGAGATCTAGACAGAAAGATTCCCACATCATAATGCATTTCAATCTGTTGGTAGGTGTTTGTGTGAAATGGAATGCTTTATGGTGCAAACAGAATAAAAGTCAGTGGCATGCATGCTCTTTTGAAGCATGTGAGTTTGCAACCTTTGTAATGGGTTCACTATCCCAAATTGTCTCTATACTGGATGCAAATATTTAGGTGTTGTTTATTAACACCGTATATATATATATATATATATATATATATATATATATATATATATATATATATATGAAAATCCATAATAGATAAGCTTGCAAATACTATTTCCATATTTATGTCTCATTAAACTATTCTTATATACATTTGGCAAAACAAACAAAGGCAGTGCAATTTAAAGAACATATACTGGGAGAAGCCAAAGCTGAATTTGTAATAAATTTTTATACCTCATTTAAAACTAATCATTAATTACACATATGATAAAAAATTATTTACACTGTGAATTCCACTGTTTAAGACTTTCACCCAATGTGCAAGGCACTTTCTAACTGCCTGAGAGAATAGCTGGTTCACACTTTCACCTGTTAAATGGAGACTGTGCAACACTAAGATCATTACTATGATATTTATATTTGTGAATCTATTACAAATTTAATCAATGACAATTAATGCTTGGCCTTTGAACTAACAAACTAAAAAATACTGGTTATCAAAAATGAACTAAGAGTTGGAAAGTAAATTTGCTAATTATATTACCTGAAGCTGCCATACACAATTAGCAGAATGGAGATGAGAAATGTTGAGACCCGTGAAGAATCCATGATGGAGTATGCCCTGAAATGAATTAAATATTATGAGAATGTGTCATTAGCATAGTCCACTGTACGAACTCAGTTTTTTTTAACCTAAACGTAATCAAAATAAACAAAAATGAGCCATTTACAGAACTTTGTGTGATAAAACACATGTTGCTTAAAAATATTAAAATTGTTTTCTAACCATTGGTAATCCACTTGTGTGGCCATTGCAAGGCCCGCCCCTGGCGCCGCTAGCACCTGAAAACAACAATAGAATTAGCATCGCCAGAAGTGTAATTTGTAAACAGTATTTTAACATGTCATGTAAAGAAGCATGTCATTTTATCAATGTGTGAAATTGCAGGTAGTTTCACTCTTGAACTCAAATTTACACTGTGTGTTTAATCAACTTAATTAATATATAGTAAATATTAGGCAGTAGTGTGCATTTGCAAAATAGGTGATCTTTTATCTTTGTTCCCATTTTCATTTTAGAAATTTAATCATGTTTCCTTATTGCAAATTACCTCTTAGAAAAATACTCCTCCATATAGATCTCTTGTTTTAATCTGTTGAGTTTCTGACACACCCAACAGAATATAGCCATCAATATGTTCCCATGTTTGCAAACACTTGTTCAAAAATCTATCATTATATGACGAACGATACAACTGCTTCTCCATTAGAAACAGCCATCTTGGTAAACACAATCACATGATAAATAGATCCGACCCTATTTACTTTTATATCTGTCATTAAAGATGCGCATTTTGCTTGTGTTGTTAAATGGATTTCACTAAAAAAAATACAGGAATTAAATGCCACTATTACAAGGCTAATTGAATTCCCGTTGTATAATTATGCTATGTATTCTTCCGCTGTCTGACGTCACAGAAGATCCCATCCCTACCCGAAGGTCTTGGGTTCGGTTAGTTAGAACCAATAGAATCTCGGTTAGAACGCAGAACACTGGAGCAAAATCAAGGGCTGAGCAGGGTATCTCAGACCGCAACGCAGAAATTAAGGCTTTGTACTAGTAGCAACTGATTTAAAGTCTCTTGTTAAACTATATGTCCTTAAAATATTTAGAGCATTTGCAATTCGTCGCCAATGACTTTACAAACGGCGATTATCAGCTACCACCCACACTATAATTTTTAAGCTGTTTACAGACTGTCATAGTTTTCAGGGATATGACTGAAATTTACAATTTAAAATTATAATGAACAAAGAGAAGAAGCTCATTTGGAGCCTGACATTAATCGTTTTAAACTGCTCATAAATGGGAAAACGTGGCATTGTTTCTCAAATTTAGCAAATTCTATTTTGGATAACAAGTATGTAGGTGCCGAGCCATTTGAACTAGAGGGTGCTACCAAATAATTTGCACAAGCACAGGAGCGACTAGGGAGCCAATGATGACACTGGCTATATATATATATTGCTCATCTAAAATTCGGTTTTCCCTTTCCTAATTCTAGTTTTCATATGGATATTTATTTTTATTTTCAGTTTTTTGGAATTATCTTGGATAATTAATTAATTAATTTATTTGTTTTAAAATACTTTTTCACCAAATATGGCAAACATTGTTTTTGACTTTGTGCATGAATGAAAACACATTTTTAAAGAATTAAACAAATAACCTGCTCCTTACTTGTATTTACTAGATGCACTTTGTCAATTGAAAACTGGGATTATAAAAAAAAAAAAAAAAAAATTGTGATTATCGTGCATATAATACTGGATTAGCAAATAATTTGCACTTAAACCTTCAAAAAAAGAACAGCATCATCCATAGAGGAATATGTATGTATAATAAATTACCTATTAAATTAAACCATGCCATGTACTATAAAGGAATGTTTAAATCTTAACCTAACCTGGAGTTTAAATTTGCATAGTAGCCTTCTTATATATTCCAGATGTGAACATTATACACTGAAATATGACTTAATACTGTCACTCTTCAAAAGTATTTGTTGTTTAGATAGTCTTGAGTATACATAATTTGTTATAATTGATTCGTTCATTATTTCATTTGTTTGTCCTATGTCATTAATTATTTGGATGAAATTAAATAACATCTGTTTGAATGCATGTACAAGACAGCAAAAGAAAGACCCTAATGCCTTAACTCTGCCAGTATAAATGCAATAATAAATAAAATGCATAGAAAGATTGAAAATGTAGATTAAAATTTGCAACATTCCATGAGATGTGCAATGTATGTGGAATATGGAATAAGAAGTAGGTATGTATACAAAGTTTCAAAATGTTTTACAAAATTGGCAATAAACTGCAAGGGCATGACTACAAAAAGTAAAATTTTCAGCACATTGAACACTTTGAAAGACAATAGATATCTTGGAGGGCCTATTGGGATAAAAATAATTTAGAATTTAATATTGGATTTAAAATGCCATCAACTAACATGTGCAAAATTTGTGAGAAATTTAAGAATGCTGCAAGAAAATCAATTAAATAAAAGTTGCATCATAGGAAAGCAGACACTACTTGTGATTAGCTTAGAAAAGATATGGAAATATGCACAAATGTTGATGATACATTCATCACATAGATCTTCAGTGGGCCCTTCCAGTAATTTATTTACTTACAAAATGTATTCTATCAAAGAAAGTTATCAACATATAACTTTTGCATTTATGTTTATAAATAATTATAACTCTGTAGCAATTGTATATGACCAGAATGTGTAGTTTCTAGAGGTGCTGATAAAATAGTAAGTTGTTCATTAAATGTTTTGCTCATAATAGAGGTTGAGAAGTTGATTGTAATGATTCATGTAAAGGACAGAATAATGAATTTCACATTGATGGGCTAAGATGTATTTGATAGACCATGGTTAGTTTTTAGTTCCAGGAGCATTCGGTCAGTTCGTGAAGCAGTCACAGAGACCTGTAAACATAGAACATATACAATTATCACAGAAGCACATAGTGTACATTTACAAAAAATATTGTGTACATCTACATAAATAGTTACAATAAAAATGGAAAAGTAACATCTAGAACAATCTAACCAAACAACAAAAACAGAGAAGCAGATTCAGTCAGGTACAACACAAACCTATGATTCTACATATTTTCGCCTTTTGATACAAGGAGAGAGGGAAGAAGAGCAGGACTCAGGTTGTATACACACTCCTACTCAATGGGCAGATTTGATCAAGAAAAGCAGAATCACAAACCTGTATTTTATAATTCAGATAAACAAAGAGAATATTAAGGACTCTTCTATGCTTAATCAGTTAAGAGAACTGTGGCAACATATAAAGAAATATTGAGATGAAAAATCGTCATATTTTTGCTTTGTGAAGGATAAACCAAATATCACAATAAATTCTGCATTGAAGTATCCTAATCCCAATTTAAAATATATAGCAAGTTAATTATAATAACATTAAAGTATTAATGAAAGTCAAATCTCCAACTTGTCTGTCGGTCCTGGTGGTGTAGTGGTTACCATACTTGCCTCCTACACCCAAGAACCTGGCCAGGACCGATAGATTTTTTTGGGCATATAAATCCTAAGTATGGCTTCCTTCGGAAGGGAAGTAAAACTGTGGGTCCTGTGTCGTACATTTACGGCACAATAAAGAACCTCAAGGCTGAAAGAGAGGCCTTTCGGCAAAATTTGTCTGCCGTTTCACGCCCTGAGTTGAATGGGACGCTGATGACCTGAGATGTTAAAGAGCGTACTTAAATAAATCAATCAATCAATCCAACTTGTCCTTACCACCAAATCTAACAATAAGGAAAATTATGAACAAGATGGCAATATAGACAATGAATCAGATGATATATAAATTTTACATTCTAGTATATGTACAATGTTGTATTATATGAGGATACATAAAACTATTGTAATTTTGACATTAGCTTATTTGGATTCTTAACAGTCCAGCTATTTTCATTAAAAAAACTAGTTTATTAAATAAGGCACTAAAGCCTACTTTTTATAACATGAATATATTTGTTTTATTAATATGTTATGATGAGTTAACTTTTACATCTTCAATAACTTACATTTCCTTAAAACATATTTTGCAGACCTTTGCCTCCATCTTCAGGTATTTGTTGATGTTGAAAGGTCTGTAGTAATCTTAGGAGGATGAACCTTTAGCTCTTGTGGACATATGATGAGCTTGAAATTAGTGTTTTTTCACCCGAAATACAAAGTTCATTAGCCAAATTTTTAATTTATGGATATACATATTTTCCCATGTGCTAAGTTCTATATGCCTTTCTACTGCCTTTAACAATTGTGTTTTTTTTTCAATTTCATGATTTTTCTGTCCAAATGAACTGCCAAAGCAAATTCCCCTATTTGCTAAAACTTAATGTACAAGTGATCTTCTTTCGTCAGTTATATTTCTTTTTGTTTTTTTAATCTATACTTTATTGCATTCTGCTCAGTTTATATGATAGATTCCTGACTTCTTTTCTGGTGGTAATCATCTACCTGTATGTTTTTTAAAATGATTTTTTGTGCTAAACTTATTTCTAAATGCCAAAGTAATGTTAGTATACATAAAAGTATGCTGAAATGTTTGTGTAGTCCAAAGATGATAAGTGCGTATTTTAAAAAGTTTCTCTTCTTTTATTACCAATAGAAAGGAACTTTTTAGAAGCTTAAATTTGTTGACCAAAAATTGCCCTACTTATTACTATGCTCCTTTCCAAGAATTGCATTGCTGTTACTATGCAATATCTGTCCTTTCCAAGAATTACTACATCCATAACTAGGAATTACTTAGCCTGTTACTAACAATTTATCTGCCCGTTCCAAAAATTACTATTGCTTGTTACTATGAATTGACCTGCCCATTCCAAGCATTATTACACCCCATTCCAGGAATTGCATTTTCGTTACTAAGAAATGATCTGCACGTTCCAAGAATTATTACACTCATTACCAGAGATTGCTTCTCTGTTACTAAGAGATAATCTCTCCGTTCCAAGAATTCCAATGTCCCTTACCAGAAATTGCTTTGGCTTTTACTAAGAACTGATATGCCCGTTCCTAGAATTATTACGCTCATTACCAGGGATTGCTTCCCTGTTACTAAGAGATAATCTCTCCGTTCCAAGAATTCCAATGTCCCTTACCAGAAATAGCTTTGGCTTTTACTAAGAACTGATATGCCCGTTCCTAGAATTACTTATTGCCTATTACTAAGAAATGATCTTCCCATTCCAAGAATTGCTACATCCCTTAACAGGAATTGCTCTGCCCGTTACTAAGAAATGATCTGCCCATTTCAATTATTATGTCCCTTACCAGGAATTGCTTTGTCTGCTACTAACAAATGATCTATCCATTCCAAGAATTACTATGTCTCTTACAAGGGATTGCTTTACTGTTGCTAACAACTGCTCTATTCGTTCCAAGAATTACTACACCCCTTACCAGGATATGCTGTACCTGTTACTATGAACTTCTTTATCTGTTCCAAGAAATACTACATCCCTTAGAATGGATTGCTTTGCTGTGACTAAGAGATAATCTCTCCGTTCCAAGAGTTCCAATGTCCCCTACCACAATTGGTTTCCTGTTAGTATGAAGTGCTCTATCCATTCCAAGAAAATTCCAACGTCCCTTACCAGGAATTGTTTTGCCTGTTGCTAACTGATATGCCCGTTCCAAGAATTACTTTGTATCTTATTGCCTGTTACCATGAATTGATCTGCTAGTTCCAAGCATTACTGCATCCCCTACCAGAAATTTCTTCTCTGTTACTAACACATGATCTGCCCATTCCAAGAGTTATTGTGCCCCTTACCAGGAATTGCTGAGCCTGTTACTATGAACTGCTCTATCCGTTCCAAGAATTACTACGTGTCTTACCAGAGATTGCTTTGCTGTTACTAAGAGATAATCTCTCCGTATCAAGAATTCCAACGTCCCTTAAAAGGAATTGCTTTGCCTGTTACTAAGAACTGATGTGCCCGTTCCAAGAATTACTATGTTCCTTACCAGCAATTCCTTTATAACGCAGGGCAATTCTTAGAACAGTCAGGTCATTTCTCACACAGGACTTATCATCAGGTGCGCAGTTGTATTAGCTACGGTAGGAGATTGCAGATTACAGATTATTTATTGAATTGAATTGGGTGCCTTTTTGGCTGTTATAGTACAGGCTTACAGGTCATAATTTACATGTCATACAAATTTATACAGATTTTTCTACAAATTGTCATATGCAACCCATGCATGAGCGCTCTGACGCTCCCATGAGAATAGTTGCATTGTGAGTATTTTCAAGGCATGCATTCACTTGTTTACTAGTACATTATGTTTGTTGCTTATCTAGTTTAAATAAGTTCTTTTGTAACCTTTATAAGATGGCTGTCTGCGCGCCGCTGTTTCGGCGGTGCCCAGCATTAGTTATGAAGACGTTGGATTGCTGTTCGCCATGTAGGAACAAAGCGATGTGGGTTACAAATGTATAGTTCAACAAGGCTTTCCGGGTAACACTGTTACTCTCTTCTATCACCTTCTTATGACCCATACTGACAGTACAACCAATAATTTTAATAGCAGACAGACAGGGTTGCCATGGAAAGTGCACTTAGCTCAGCAATGGCCAATTCTATATGGAACTTTTCGAGGCTACAACATTAAATTCGGCATCACTCAAGCTTTCGTTTCGATTGAGGATGATGCTTTCGTCATTAAGAAACATAGGGAGCTAATTCTAAAAGAATTCTTCAAATACTTATTCATCCTCACATTCCATTTACGATGGAAAAAGAACAGGTCGGACAGCTGTCATTCTTGTACATCATGATAAACAGGAAAGAAAATGGTACACTGAGTCATAAAATATAACGCAAACCCAACATGCAGACCGCTACCTAAACAAGAGCTCAAACCATCATCTGACAAAAAAGCTCCATGATCAAAATACTAGTAGATCGGACAACGCGAATTTGTGAACCACACCATCTAGTCAGGAAAGTTAACATTTAGACGAGGCGTTCCAAGCTAACGACTACACAGCACAAAAAATCAGAAGGACATTGCATTCCAAAGGAAGTGTCTAAAGTACAAAAAGAGTTTTAAACAAGATAAAATCTCCCTCCCATATAAAATATCTGTCACAGACCGTATTAGTGTTAATAAACTAATCAACTGCCATAATATTGACACTATTTTCATGCCAATAAAACAACTCCGAAATATGCTTCGTTCAACCAAAGATTCCAGAGATCCATTCAACGGTAGCAGAATACCGAATATCACCAGGCACAGCATAAAAAATCGCATCGGCGAACACAAAATGAATTGCCGCCTTTAACAAATAAATAAATCAGCAATTAAGACGAATACTATTCTTGCCGAAGGAGACCAGGCCATTTAGCGCGAAACATGTATTAGTATCATCTTTTCACTACCATTTTTGTATCGTGAGGTCATTGAGATTCAGTACAATATCAATAGAAAAAGGAAGGCATAAAACTGAATAATTACAAAACTAAAATCAAACATTCGGCGAGAACCAACCATGTGCTAAAGCCAGAAGCCAGTACAGGTCACCTGGGACTTCTCCCAGGTGGGTGTCATTGGTCAGCAGTACCTAGACGCTCGCAGCTTTACCTGCTCGATGGACATAGGAAAAATTAAAATGGAATCAGGAAGAAGGAGTGTGTTTTGAGAGTGCAAGCGGCACGTGGCATTTCTTGGCGGTCACCCATCCAAGTAGTGACCACGCCCGATGCTGTTTAACCTCGGTGGTCGACCATGGTTCGCTGCATGGTTGCCGCTTGCGAGAATTAAAGGATTTGTATCAGGATCAGACTTAGTGTTTGGAGGGTTTGCAAGCGGCACGTGGTCTTTTTTGGCTGTCACCCATCCAAGCAATACAGCATACCATCGATCAAGTCCAATCAAATTATTAACCCGAACCAATCACGGTGGCCCCGCCCACCGCCATTGTAAATACGCTCTATCCTGGCTAGGCATCTCCTTAACTCTACCAGCGACACCGCACGCCACATCACGAGCACAGAAGGCTCGCTTGGTAGAACACCACAGCCAGTCTTGTTGATGGTGATGTATAGAGAATTGCCAAAAACCGTTAATGTTCCGAAAATTGGATGTATGTCAAGGTCATTATACAATACCCAGTTATTTTCAGAAACGCCTGCTAAATGTAAACGACGCTACGATAAATAAGCTGGGTAGTGTAAAATGTTACTTCGTGTAATTATTGTAACGAAAAGTATCCTCTTCCAGTCCTGTTGAGTGGGGCTCAAGAAAACAGAGAAAATGACCCTGAGTTTTGTAGTTATGGGCCACTTAAGCGCTGCTGCTTACTGAGGAAAACAACTGCCGTAAACAGAAAAACAGAGTCACCGCGTGTGAAGTAGTATTTTCATTTTTATTTTAAAAAAAATGCTGCTATATCTAAAATTAGGGATCGGACTTCGAAAAACTCGAGAGTTAGAGCCAAAGTCTCCAGAATCTCGTAATTCTATTGAGCGAAATTGAATAGTGATGCGTTCTCTGCGCACATTGCTAATGACAATATTCTGCAAAAATTGCTGTCTCGAAGCGCGGGCCTTGAACGGTTTTACAGGATCGCAATTTCCGTTAATCTTCATGTGGAATATGATTTTAGAAGTTTTTGCCTTCAAAGTACCATATAGGAACTTGTCTGATATTACCTTTATGTTAAAATTAAAACTGCTGCTTATTTGCAAAACCAAAATCCCGTTCAGAAACAAACAAATAAATTAGCCGATTTTTTAAATGCCTTAACCGGTCTCACGGCTTTTCATCGCGTCCGATGTATTTTTACTTTTAAAATGAATGTGTAACCGGAACAAATAAATGCACTTTCTTTCCTGGGACTTCTGTGAAATATTCCCAGGACCATCTCCTCTGGTAGCCATGAATGTGCCCTAAAATACATTGAAATTTAATACATTACAAGAGCTCAGATCTTTCTCAACCAACACAAAACTCAGAGTCAAATTAAATGACCAATTCTGCTATCCGCTTCTTGTATTGACTGTGGATATCAGACCTTCAATCACCTTTCTTACCGCTTGCACATTTGTCTATGCTATTAGTTGTGAATGGAAGGCAAAATCACCTCCTGATTCTTCCGGTTGGCAGGGACGTCACAGAGTATTACAGTCATATAAATAAAAGTTAACACCTGCTCGCGAACCACTCTGATAAGAAGACGGAGAATGAAGCAGTGGCTTGCTATTTTGATGTAAATAAACATTTTCTCTCTTTATTGAGCAGCTATTTCGTGAGTAGAAACTTTTTATCAGTTATTAACAATGAAATTTAGTGCGCCACGCATAAATGGTTGCGCCCAATGAAGGATTTCTTGCATTAGCCGAAGCTCTGGACATGTTTGTAAAGCCAGCAATAGGCAGGAATTCACAGTGATGGTAGTGAAGCACTAACGGTCTTTAATGAGAATTGTTACCACATGGCTGTAGATTCCTGCCTATTGCTGAGTCAACAAACACGTCCAGTTTCAAAGCAGGAAACCTTCGAGCGGACGCGCACAATTGAGCGAGGCGGATGTAATATTCATTATTAAACTGATTGATAAAACAAGAAAGTCAAGGGTAAAAATCAAGTAATTAACACTATATTTTCAAAATGTGCAGGAACAGCATTGTCTTAATTATACTAAAGAAACTTTTAAATCTTATCGACTACAATAATTAAATGAATTAACTATAGATTTTTGACTGCAGTCCAATTTGAATGATAAGAGGAAACGTGCTCTTTTCGTCTTGGCGTACCTCTTTATGCACCATTCAGTCCATTTGAGGGCAAATTTCATTATTACCATCAAGGTTGAAGAAAGTAATAGTTTTCATAAGCGCTTTGTTGAGATTTCAAAAACAAATAAAGACGCTTTGTTAAAGTTCAACAACGAAAATATTGACATTGGCAGGGAAGGAAGCAGCTACAAGAAGAATTGAACACACCACTGACAGAGAACAAACTTTTAAAGAAAATTAATAACATTAAAACAACGTCAAACTAAAATTAGACTTAAAATGCACTGCAACAGGATTGTGGTGTTACAAACTTGGGAAAAGGACTTCATGGGTATCCTATAGGCAGAATCAAATCCATTTATAATAGAATATCAGTTAAAAAACAAACAAAAAGTATTTATGCTATGTTGCCAATTTATTAACATTCAACTAAATTACATTATATTGTACTTTTATATTATTTTCGTAGTACAGATTGGGAATGAACCGATACCTTTAACCACAGCTTTGGGTGAAGAAACGGATATATTAGATCTATCCCAAGAGCCTACTCCAAGTATTACAGCCGTGGAATCGATTTCTCAGGTTAGAATAGGTGAGCAATCCCTTGGTAGGGAACTTTTTTCCTTGAATAGTGTTTAACGCCCGTTTTTACTGCTGAGGCAGCACAGGCAATGGACACTGATGATGCGTGAAATGAAATGATAAATTGGGAAAGGATTTTTTGAAGAAGGAAACGTTCCAGGCCTAAGTTTAGGGTACCTCCTCGGCATTTGCCATTTATGAGAACTGAGGAAAACCTGGAAAAAACCTCAGTCAGGGTACACGGTCCTGGCGGGATTCGAACCCCATACCTCCCGCTTCGGTCCGCGCCTTAACGACCTCGGCCACTCGTGGCGGTGGGTAGTAGGGAACGATAGCGCAGATATATGGGGGAAACCTAAGGTGCAATATTTCGATAAAGAAACAGAAAATTTAACGGATAATGAACTGCAAAGATTAGTTAAAAAAAAAAAAACAGAAGTACTGAAACAAAAGGAGGAGCAGGAGCAGGAGGAGTACAGGCATAAGGAGAAGGTAAAAAAAAAAAAAAAGAAAAGAAAAGAAAAGAAAAAAAAAGAAAAGAAACAAGCAAAGAAAAGAATTAGAAGTAAAATAGAAAGATAAATAAATAAATAAATAATATGAAGATAGCCTCTTTGCAAGAAAGAAAAATAGAACCAGAGAGTGAAGATATGAACCCAGTTATTATGAATATGAATAATAGGGTGTAGAGATATGATTTATGACTTAAATCGTCGAGGTTATTATAGAAACTTTGCAACCACATTTTTAGCTATCTCTTGTGTATCTCTTACCATCCTCAGTCCGTTTCGTGCTTTCATTCAAAATGCGTATACTGAAGTTAACGGAATAAAGAACAGCATAGAACTTTATGAAACATAAATGTATTGATTCCTGCAATCTCATCTCTTCTGTTGACCTCTATCCCTAACTTCTTCTTCTGCACCTGCCGTTATTGCATAATTTTCTCCACCATCCTGTGGTTCGGGATTTTCAAAAACTTCTTCTTGGAGATGTTTGGCAACATTTTCGAGAATCATGCAGCACCCTGTCACTGAAAGCATTTTTTTGGGGAGGAGTAATCTAATCTTACTTTGTAGAATCGTAAATCGCTGTTTAACTTGACTGAAACATTTTTCAACAATGATTCTCTCCTACAAGCGTTTGTTGTACGCTGAACTGGGGTAGCGGAATTCTGATTTGGTATCATTAACTATACCGCAATTTCATAATCCGCGTCTCAAGTAAACAGCGCATTTGTATTAATGTAACCATTATTCTACTTACACCAGAATTCCTCCAAATATGGGAATCATGCTCAGGATCAGGTGAACTGGCTCAACATGGGTAAATTTCTCCTGCTTTGTAAGAAGCCCGCACATTGATTCCATTGATACTGGAGATCCCTTTCCTGTCATTCCCATGTATATTTGACTTCCTTATTATGAGTGCATTCAGATTTAGCATATTGGACAGCAGTAGTTTTAGGAAGTTCTATCAAATTTCCTCTAACTGCATTTAAACTTCCCAGCCGTAATGTAACCTGGGTAACACGGCAATCTGCTGAAACACAGATTTGAAAATTCATCTTTTCAACATTACTTAACATATCCATCTCGTGTTTATTTAAATTCAATGAGAAAACGTTACGATGCCATCCTAGATTTTCTTTTTTAAATTTGTACACACTCAAGTATACATTTTTCTTCTCCGTTTGGGAAGAACCATCATGAACTCCGCCACCACTTTTAGCAACCACACCCGAGTCAATAAATCGGGTACTTCAAGAAATTATTAAGTAGTTGTTATAAACAAAGAACAATGGCTTAATTATCTTTATACTGGACGTTGTACAGTTGCTTGCGAATGCTTGCTGTTTGAATTTATACGAAACCGACCTGTTGCATAGAATTAGAATGTTTTGAGCCGATGCACATTTTTATTTACGAGTTCTAAAAGTTATCGGCCTGACCAAGAAAACAAGATTTAAAATAATTTCTTTGTACATAATCAACTTATAAATCAAGGCCAACTTTTAATACCTTTAGTAAAATAAGATTTTTCCAACTGCGAAACATAGCGTGTTCAGCTTCAACCTCATCATTTGATGTGAATCTCCGTCCAGCCAAATATTTCTTCAGATTTAGGAACATAAAATAATCGCTGGGAGTCAAATGCGAGAATATGGAAGCGGTCATGCAGTTTTGCAGCAACAATTAGATTGCGTTTACGAACGCTATTGCGATTAAAGAAAACTTTATTTTTCGCAACGTGTGGACGGTTAGCATGAATAGCATCCTTCAGTTGGTCCAGTAGCGAAACGCAATATTCCCGGATGATGGTTCTGCATTTCTGCCGGTAGTCTACGTGCACCACATTATAAGCTTTCCAGAAAACAGCAGCCATGACTTTTCCTGCAGAGGAGACTAATTTTGCTTTCTTTGGTGCATTTTTACCTGTTGCCTCCCACTGCGTGGACTGCTCCTTCGTCTCTTGCATGCAATAATGAATCCCTAATTCAGCTGTTATAAAGCGTAGGAGAAATTGCGTTTAAACAAATCTAAACACACTTGCAAAATGTTCATTCGAATGCATTTTTGGTCCATTGTTAAACACGGAACCCATCTTTTAAATAAATAATATATTTAGTTGATCCCCAAATGGGAATCATGGCAGTTGCCACTACCTTTTTACATTTACATTTTGTGCCAGATAGCAAAGCATTAAATATGCAGTCCTACATTGCACACACAGCACCGCTTCCTTGTATTTTTCTCACAAACAGCACATTTTCGTTGTTTCCCCAAGTGCGTGCGATCAATCAGGTGTCCAGTTCCGGAAGTACTGAGTGACTGGAACACGTGAAATGATGGACTTCCTTCCCTTTTTGGATCAGAAGCAGTGGATAATTGAGCAAGATATGCCCTTGCCACCATTCTTCTGAATTGGAGCAGTGGAATATTTTCATTTGTGAGGCAGTAGATGACGTCGATGTTAACCAGTGATACATCTCTTGCGTTAGTGAACAATGGAAAGTACAATTTCTTACCTCCAATTCTAACACGGCACATTTGTATGTTTCAGTCCAATTTATCCCCCTGCATGTGCTTGTACTTGTTGTATTCTGCTATTATTCCTGGCTGTGGAACTTGTACTTGTTTATTATCAGCTTTGCTCCATCTTTTTACCTGACTTACTGAATGTACTGTCTCGTGGAGGAGCGGAAAATTACTTACATAATGACTTACCGTGTTTTGAAAATGGTAATATCCTACAACACTCAAAATCATTCTTTGCTCTTGCAAATTATTCTGCACAGCTCACTCATTTAACAACTAACCAATAATTATTACACGACCTTGAGAAAGGTCTAGACAACAATGCCCAACAGTACCCATTGATGTCAACATTAGTTATAAAAATTGTAAAATTAAACATATCCCCAAATGGGGATCATGTCAGTTAATGGGTTAATATTAATTCAGAAACAATAAATGAAAATTGTAATAACTCATTTTCTAAAAAAGATAGTGTGAATTGGTACACCTCTTGCTAATCAAAAATTATGTTTTAGCGTGAAGTATAGCAAACGTTTGCACTACTTTCATTTTATCTCTCTCTGCCTGTGATGTTGCGTCAGCTGAACGATACTTCAAAATTAAAACTAATAAAACATTTACACACCGCCAGGTAACAAGCACGATTAAGTGAACTCAGTGTTTTAAAGTATCGAGTGTGAGAACACGAACAACTGACATGAAGTACTGGAAACTTGTGCCTCCGTCTTAGCTACTTCCAATGATCCTTAAGGATTCTACATACTATTGTGCCTGTGGCATATTCTAAAGGTAAAGTATACCGTGTATCTACATCTAGGAAATAATACTACTTATTTCCTACACTACCACCACCATCACCACCACCAATAATAATAATAATAATAATAATAATAATAATAATAATAATAATATAATACGCAAATTTTAATGCCTACGACCCCTCCGCGGTCCTTCAGTTGATAAAGTTGTTACATTTCCCGCAGTCACACCTGCACGCATATTCCTGAACATTTTTTTTTTTGAATGATTTATTTATGGACGCTCTTTAACAGCTCAGGTCATCAGCGTCCCATTCAAATCAGGGCGTGAAACGGCCGACAAATTTTGCTCAGAGGCCTCTCTTTCAGGCTTGAGATTCTTTTTCGTGCCGTAAATGTACGACACGGGACCCACGGCTTTACTTCCCTTCCCTTAGGATTTTTACGCCCCGAAAAAATTCATCGGTCCTGGCCGGGTTCGAACCCGCGATCTTGGGTTTAGGAGGCAAGTATGGTAACCACTACACCACCAGGACCGACTTCCTGAACATGAATCGCTTTGTTACGGGTCCGACCTTTCTCGGTTGCGCCACTGAATGGATGCATGACCATGCTTAAATTAGCAATCCGCTTCGAAAACGAAAGAGAAGAATCCTTCAATGTAGAATCTTAACTCCTTGTGTATTTCTGTTGGGGCTAAGCCCTTCAAAACGAAGTACTTTATTATAGCTTGTATTTCAGTTTTATCCATTTTGTAGAAAATATAAACACTTTACACTAATTTTCCTCACGATCGTCCCAAACAAGTCACGTGCCGCGTGCTTAGTCTTCTGGACAGGCTTATGAGACTTGTTTCCTCTGCAACGTGTACAGAAAATCTCGAGGCACACGCTCATTTTTCATTCCTATTTTAAACTGAGTTACTTATCTTCTGTAAAAACAAGGCGATGTGGAACATGCTTCTTGTTACTGACAGATTCTGTCTCTTAACATTTTAACAAGCTTGCGAAGTTTCTCTATCTGAACACGATTGCCCAGAAATTTTCTTGCGAATCACATTAATACTTCTCTGCAACTACTTGTTTTCACGTATGTATTATACATAAAAACCCGATTTTCAAGACTATATTTATGTAATATTATTATAAAAATAACCATAGCACACAAAACACCGAGGCACACGAACGTACTGATCAACTGGCTTCCTACAGTACTCGGCTGTGCTTTGTTGGCCTATAACTCTAACTTCCTATACGAGGGCTGTTCAAAAAAAATCGGAACTTTGTCCATAAAATTTTTCTACCTTACCTTTTATTTATTGTGCATGGTCTCCTTCGAAATACTCTCCTTCACAATTGATACACCGCTCCCAACGCCGTTTCCACTTCCGGAGGCAGCCTTGGCACACCTCTTTCTGGACCGCGCGAAGCGTCATCTGCCAATTTCCCTTTATCTCGTCTATCGTTGCAAATTCTCGTCCTTTCAATGGGGTTTTCAACTTTGGGGGGGGGGGGGAAAGGTCCGCAAGGGCCAGGTCTGGAGAGCACGAAGGATGAGGCAGCACAGTGACTTCGTTTTTTGTGCAATAGTCACACAGGGATGACTATGCGGGTGCATTATCGTGATAAAAGAGCCATGAATTTTCTCGCCACATTTCAGGCCATTTTTTCTCACATTTTCTCGCAGGCGTCGGAACACGTCCCGATAATACCATCGGTTAACAGTTTGTCCCTGTGGCACGACTTCATGGTGAACTAATCCTTCACAGTCAAAGAAAACTATCAGCATGGCTTTCACATTTGACTGACGAGCTTTTTTTGATCTTGGAGAACCTTTCCCGACTCATTGTGAAGATTGAACCTTGGTCTCAACATCATAACCGTAGACCCAAGTCTCATCACCAGTTAAGATTCCCTTAAAGAACATCTCATTCTCATTTGCGCGATCCAAAAGCTCTTCACAGATTGCGAGGCGATGGTCTTTCTGGTCTTGACTCATGAGCCGTGGGACGAACTTGGCGGCAACACGATGCATTCCAAGATGCTGTGTCAGGATTTCATGGCATGATCCAACTAAAATGTTACATTCTTCTGCAACTCCTCGGACAGTCACTCTTCGATTGCCACGCACAATTTCGTTGATGTTCCTAACATGTAACATGAACGTCGTCGGTGGACGTCGATGGGCCTCCTGAACAGGTGTCATCTCTAACTTCCGTCCGGCCATTTTTAAACCGTGTGAACCATTCGTAACCCGAGTATGGCTTAAGCACTCATCACCGTAGGCTTCCTGCATCATTTGGAGTGTCTCTGTAAAGCTTTTCTTGAGTTTCACGCAAAATTTAATGCAGACTCGTTGCTCCTCTAACTCTGCCATCTCAAAATTCGCAAACTGTGTGACACATCAACAGCACTGAACAATAACTAACAAGACATACTTTCCGGCAGATACACATTAAACACAAATGTGTGCAGGGCTGCCAACTGCATTTCGCTCCCACACTCCATTGGCGGGAAATTACGAATTTTCCGGAATTTTTTGAATAGACCTCATATATACTTCATATATAATGGAACTGATAGGGCGATACATAATCATGTTTTTGGAACTGCAATAGAGGCAAGAATATCTATTTGCGTCACATTGGAGAGAAGCAATTATATGCTCAGTAAATTTGTCAGCAATTAATGAAATAGTTACACAATAAAAGCACTATGCACTGCTTTTAGTCATTTTTCAATACTTAAAAGTTGTTCAAAAGGAATTCTACGATCTCACAGAAATGAGAAATATATCTACTGCTTGTTAATTCTGCACTTTATACGATACAGGCTGATTGAAAGCGCAATTTCCAAAAATGCTAAGAATTACACGCATATTGCATGCACTTCTAGACACAACAGTGGTTTTTTTGCCCTAAAATCAACCGTATCATAATACTAAAAACTTCACAACATTGCAGGGAGTCCCTGCCTTACGCCATTCTACCTTCAGCTCCTCTTATAACAATGTATTGTGGCAGCAACTTTTATGTTATTTCCAGGATGTAAAAGAAGTTACGTCATGTTTAATAAATTATTTCATTATATACCTAATAAAAGCACTACATTTTTTATGAATCTAAAGGACATTATCCAAGATGTTGTTTATGTATTATTATGAATGTTCTGGGATATGCAGGGAAGCTTATAGAGTTTAAATGTATTGATAAAGCACTCAAAATACAATATGGAGGGGAAAAAGAAGAGAGAGAGAGAGCAGCAGGATATAAAGTATTTTAAAATACAGTTTTCTTAATGTGTTTCATACAAAAAAGCTTGCTATAGATCATATTTAAAGAATTTCCATTGAGCCTTTCAGGGGCTTATGGAGGAAAATGATGTTGCATAATTACAGCTGAAAATGATGTAGAACAATCGACTCCAGAACAAGCTGGCATATTTCCAAATCCCATTTAAACATAATCTCTTAACCTTCACAAAGCAGTAAGCACAAGGATTTAGAAAAGCAACACATTATTTCAGGAGAGAGTGGAGCGGCTTCAGAACATTTCTGGGTTTATTAGAGAGGTACTGAGGGTGGATATTGTAATCAAGAAAAACTAACTGATCTTGGCAGCATAATTTTCATGAAGGTGCTTCATGAGAAAAGGACAATCCGATGTGATGAACACACTTCTTCTGCTTACAAAGAACAAACAGACTGGCGAGAACTTTTATACTTGCATGTTAGTAATGCTTCAAATTATTTCACAGTAACTAACCAGAGAACTCTCGGAATATATTTTCATTACCACATAAAGAAAGAAATGCACTGATAGTGGAATGTTCTGCTAATGTGCACATACCCCCGCCCCCTAACCTACAAAAATCTATTTTACATGTAACTACACATGTTACAATTACTATTGCAACCATTAAGTTGTCTATTTTCAAACAGTTGGAACAATGTAGTCAAAGTTGAGTTATTTCTATACAATTTTTTAAATAACCTGCTTGTTCCTCATATACTTGTTATATTCGCAAAAATTAATTTTGTTGGCTTGTTTCTTTAGTCAATGGTTCTCAAAACTATTTGCTTGCTCATTCAGAAGAATTGTAGATGTTACTAGAATAAACCCGATATTAATTATTCACCATATAATGTGAAATAACCATGAAAGAAAATTAGGTACCAAATACATATTTTTAAGCTGTACACGTTTGTATTTCTAATGCTTTAGATTATATTGGAGTGGCATAACACACAGTTAAAGTACTGATCTTTTTAGCATAACTATATCCTAATATTTTTTTAAAAATACAGGTTCCAAGGCTATTTCTGAATTTTATATAACCTTACAGTTTCTTGCATATAAATATTATACTTATGAAGTTATTGATAATGGAGTTGTAATATGACCTAAATTTTGTAACGGCAGCTCAGAGAGCAACTGAAGATGAGAGATTCTCCCGAAACGCACCTTACTTTTATGCAAGTGGAGCTTAGTGTAAAAAATGAATACCTAAGTTTAGGTTATAGTTTCTTATTATTTCCTCAAATACAAACAAATTTTGTTAATATGAACAATTTTGGATATGTTCATATCCATGCAATTTGCCAGTAGCACAGCTTCTTAATGCAATATCTTCAATTGCAAGGCAAATATTTACATTGTTTCGTTATTATTGCCAATTGTATAGCAGCATGACTCATTCAGCTATTCAAATTGTCCACAATTAAAGATGCTGCTACCCGCTCAATCATGTAATTTTATCTGTAGAATCTGTATTAGAAAGTAGGGTGAAAATGGGATTGCATCTCTACTTGCAATCTGTGAGAAATTATCTAGTCTGTACAATTTACAAATATTTTATTATAATTTACCCATAATATATCAACTATCTATGAAGATTGTCCTGAAATTTTGACATACTGAAACACTGGCGAAAATTAACTAGAAATGTTAAATGAAACTTGTGCAGTGAAGGTAATCATATAATTGAAATCACTCTTAACTGCCCCACTTGTCTATAAATTTAGAACTGGTTTCTGGAACTCTTGTCCCCATCATCAGCAATCAATGTTTTAGCTCATGAAATGTTCTACACAGACAAGTGGAGCAGTAAGAGTGTTCAGTTCGACTCGATAGGACAATGATTTCAATTATTGATGAAAATGGTATATTGCTTGTATCTTTTGAAAATATTCAGATTTTATATTTTTCAAGACTTTCAAACCATTTCTAAAACAAAGCATGTTCGAATGCAATCTTGAAAGGCATTACTGCTTCTTCAGTATAAATGTTGGTCCTTAATTTAAATGTCACAGGTCAGGCTAGAGGATGCATCATTTCTTTAATACTTGAAGCCTTGAAAAAATGCCACAGTTTGCTGCCGAGTGCCCAGAAGAGTTGTAGTGGATGATTAAATTCTGTGATCTATTTTTTGCTCACCTTCTCAGACTGCAGGTAAATAATTCCAGTATACCATTCTGTAATGAATACAGTATCTTTCCAGTGGCCGCCAAAACATGCTCATTCAAAATTACACGTCAATTAATTTCTCACCTATACTTTTCCCCTCCTGGTTTTTGTAGGGGTATCAATTGGAAAATCCCACTAGTCAACCGCCTCTTTTTCTCTGCTTCAAATCAGAATACCTAAGTTTCATCCCCAGTGATGCCAATACCATTAAGTTTTCTGCACCAAACTAGGTGTGCTTTATTCTTTTCTCCTTTCTTACAACAGTTTCCTGATGTTGAGCTGTCATAAGATATTCTGTTCTGAACTGTATCATAGTCCAGGGTCAAACCTTCAGTTTGTGGGTAGTATGTTGTAGGCCACATTTGAACTCACTGAATCACTTAAAAACAATTGCATGACATTAACACTTCATTGCAAATGCATTATGAAGTTGGTTGTTGCTTTGAAAGGCCCAAACCAAAAATTGTACTAAAATTATCTGTTAATTGCTGCAAGTATTCACAAGTTATACACTGCTAAACTCAAATTCTTTTACACCAATGGGGATATGTATCATACAGGGTTGTCACATTCAGAAAGGCAATCCTTGCATTGTCTGCTAAAATTTCAACAGATATGTCAACATGCACAACTCATAACCTTAATAACACTCATTTCAGGACTGATTCTTTTATATTATTTTACATTCAGCAATAAATAAATACTTACACATTAATTATACTCTCTATTACAAAATATTGTATTCATACAAATACAAGTGTAGTTCTGTGGTAATATGTATAGCATGGACTCAGGTGTCCACCATGCATATATGACAACGTACCACTGTAAATGAAAGAAGCTAGTTCAAATTTACATAATGATAGTGGTACTTAGTAAATCTGGATTCAAAGCAATGCAAATTTGTTTTCATTTGTTACATTTCCAGTGATCGTAAAGAGTTTTGCAGGGGCACACAAAGCCTACTAGCCAAGCAGTTAACAAGGAGATTAAAAGTTTTCAAAATTCAGACTTCTTGCATCACTGGTAAATAGGGCTAAGATAACTTAATGCATGCAAAATTCTTTCGAAGAGAGCATATAATGCAGCTCTAGCTTACTAGACAATGGTCATTTTCATTAGAAAATCAGGTGCTGTGCTGAAATGGACTTTATATTCAGACTTCAGAAGTCTGGATCATGTTTGTCATAAGCTATAATTAACCTTTATTAGAGCTTATTTTGGACAGAAATCAAATGGCCATATGTAATGGTGTACTAGATCAATTAATAACAGTATAACACCTCAGCTCACAGCTGAATTCCATAAATGAGAGCATTAAGGCTACTTCAATTAAGTTTCAGGTAAAAATTTTATTTGCACTTTGAAAAAAATGCCAGTACTATCAAGGGATGTTTTGTATTGTTAGTAATCAGAAGAAAGCAAATTACGGCCACAAATTCAAGACTCTGGGGTTGAACTGAGCAAATTCATAGATATCCTTTTGCATTGCACTAACATGGGACAGTTCAATTTCTTGCATGTGCCATTAATGCAGTTAACAAATTTGTATCCATTAAAATTTAAATTGGAACTTGCACAGTGAAGCTAATCATATAATTGATATCATTGTATGATTCAGTTGAACTACACACTGTTAATGCTTCACTTACTTGTCATAATGTATGGAACTGGTTTTGAGAATATTTAGTTATCTTCAGCCAGGCCAAAATCCAAGTCCAACAAATAAGCGAAGAATTAAGAGTGTGTAGTTCAGCTGAATCATACATATCAAATTTGTATCAGTTTGTAAAATATATATTTGCACAATATATGGAAAACATTAAATTGCTTGTTTCTATATTGAAATATAAATGGCAGGGGCTTATACCTTTGAAATGGAGCACTTTGTTTATAAGTGTGTGCAACAAGGCAATTTATAATTATTATGTACA
Source organism: Metallyticus violacea (assembly GCA_030762175.1). Taxonomy (NCBI): domain Eukaryota; kingdom Metazoa; phylum Arthropoda; class Insecta; order Mantodea; family Metallyticidae; genus Metallyticus; species Metallyticus violacea. The sequence goes on along the minus strand of CM060838.1, from coordinate 14,093,635 downwards.
CACTATCTCTGTGCACTACTGAAGAGAAAGATTCTGCTGTATGATAATCATATATAAAAGCATTTCTGTAAATTCAATACTGAAGGTTTCAGATCACTATACTTCTTGTTTCAGTGTTAGGTACAAATGAGTAAGCATGTATTTTAATTTTATACAGTTACAAGTAATTCATATCAAAGGAAAAATATACTCTGAAGTGACAATGAAGATAAAATATCAGTCTTTTAGTAGCTACTCCCAAGAGCTCCCACAGCACACATGCCCTGAACTGCAACTAGTTCTAAATCATGATTAATGGAAATATGAAAGCACATCAAATCCTTTTCTCTACATTGTCAAATTGAAAAATTATCCATAAATCTGCAGCACAAATAGTACCTTTTTCAGATACAAATTCTTACATTAGGTAAGTACACTTATTCCTTAAACTTTTAGCAATATTTATAATTAATAATTGAATGTCATTTTTAAATTTTTTAGCTATGAAAAAATATACAATGTTCCTAAGAGTTCAAAAAACATGAATCATTTTGATTCTATATCCAAATAATTATAAGTTCTAAGTGCTATTGGGGACTTAACATTTTTAGTGAGAATCAAACTTTCAATGATATCCTTTAAACATTATCATGGTTTCCCACATTTTTTTCCTACAAGTTTGCCAAATTTTTCAAATCAATGGGAAAAGAAAATAGTAGTAGTAAAATTCATTAATTGTTTTAATTTGCATTTTCCTTACAATTATTTTGTTAAGAACTTTTTGTTAACTTAACACCAATCTTGCATACCCCCCACATAGAAATGAAATATAAATTACTTGTGCTACACTAATGCCACACCTGATAAAAGGGCATTTGTTTTCAAAATATATACCATTTACTGGCAAGGAGTCCTAGAGATTGAAGTTTTGAGAGCCACTGATTTGGATATTAAAAAAATTAGAGGTAACAAAGAACCAAGTTTTGGTGTTTCTAGTGGCTAAAGCAGTCAGCTATCATAGTTCCTATTTCTGTACCTAGAAAAAAGAATTTAAGCAATCTGTGCTCTTTTAAAACTGTACTGCATGGTAATCTGCATTACTGCAAAAAACTTCTCACAATATCTATATTTGTGCCCCCTTACATTTGCCTTTCTTCATTCTTGCTAGAAGGAAATATTAGAAGCATTTACATATTTATGAACCCACCACTTTAAAAATTAAAGTTATTCTGAAATTTCCTATTTACAAATATACATCAACTTATATATACATGTCTATTAAGAAACCCATAACTAGGCTAATGCTTTATGTGACAATGTTAAGGCCAATTATGTCAATTTCATTAGCACTTTCAACTAAAAACTGCTAACTGCAATGGTTTCATATGCTCTAAATACCACTAGTTTCCAAATAATTTGCACTAGATGCTCAATATGCACTTATTCTTTACTGCAATAAATGCTACTAGCAATCATCTGATAAGATACAGAACATTTGTGCTGCTATTAGATCTAAAAACTAACTAAATTTCTTTAGCTTTTTACAGCAACAAGCCAATTAATTTCCCATGTAATTTGATAATTTGTTATATTATCCAGAAATTATGTTGACGAAACTATTTTACATTGTGCCGATTTGCCACATGAAGCCAAAATCTGCACACTTGAGAATTACTTGTACTTGTTTTCTAGCTTCTCTTCATAGTTAACTTCAAATGTAATGGACTGGATGCTATGTACAACATTCAAATTTACCTTGCAGCAGACCTTTATGCAATTATATTATTGAACTTTAAGCTACAACTAATCTCACTTAACTTATAACTTTATCAAATTTTGCAGTGCTGAAAGAAAAATGGCTTAAAAGTCTGCTACACATATGTTAAGGATTCGGTCAATGAATAATAAACTCTTGAAGCTTACATAAAGGTCGATTTTTTTTTTGTCTTGTGTCTACAATAGTACACGCCTCCACAATATTCAGAAATATTTAATTGGTTAGTGTTTGGTAGCACATTCAATGTTGAAGCAGGCCAGAAACATGGATTGTAGTGAAGTGTTCAATTCAAAGCCAAGGGTTGGGGGACTTTCCGCTTTTTATAGCACTTCATAATCAGTTTTTTTTTTTTTTACATTTTGTTAAATTTTACACAGTTCAATGTCATTCAGACATCTAAAAAAAAGAGAGAGAGAGGAAAAAACACAGAAACATATGCTTACAAGAGTTTTGAAAGTATAAATGTTTTTTCTACTTGTTAAAAAAAGATTACAACTACCTTTTACACTGAAATTGGGAGACTGAAAAATTTAGAGTTGCATGCCAAACGTATTTGAAAATATATTTGTGTTTATATGTATATATATATATAACAAATTGTGCCACGTACAACAGTGGCCAGTCATGTAGGGAAAGCAGGACATCTGTAGTACGAAGATATATTTCAGGATTTTTCTTTTTCTTTTTTTTCAGAATTCAGAAATTCAGTCTAGAAACTTCTGAACCGAGAGAAGAGATCTGATAAACACTGGTGATGTTAGCAAGTAGATTAAGGAAAAACTGTACTACTTTACACATAAAGCATTGGATATTTGACCCTACTGTATCTTTTAATTTTGAAGTAGCAATGTGCTTATGCAATTTCAATATCGCTTCAGTTAAAATGTCTAAGGGCGAGCCTCCAACCCACAACGCCATGAGATCACCCATTAAAATATGGGCTTGTATCTTCTCTCGGCACAGTAAACAAAATATCACACACATAGAAATACCTACAGCACAAGAAAAATGGTTTAATGTTATCCTTTTAATTTTCTTTAACTTAGAAAAAATATTGTGCACTAGGATATGATTGTTACTTTTAAATTAGGGGCTCTTTTCAGCTTTTGGTATTGCTATCAGGTAAGAAATTTGCATAGCATAACTTCATGAGTCAGGCAATACAAAATATTAAGCTGAGGTCTCCGCTCTGAAACAGAGCTAAAAAGATGGGGGGTTGAAGGAGGGCAAGGGGGAGGCTTTATCTAATGACTACAAAATTCCCAAGAGAAACTTTCAATAACTAGAACATGTCAGGTTCTGTTAAGTACCAATAAATTATTACACTCAACCCACAGTAATTTCTAACAATAGGAGATGCATAAAACAGTGAAGGGAGGCCATTACTAGCTTACATATTTCACAATAACATATTTAAAAAAATTTGCAAATTACAATTTTAATGGAATGATTGCTAGGAATTATGCTTAAAAAAAAAAAAAAAAGTGCCAAAACATATAATATATATCTGAAAAGCTCTTGCTCTCAGTGCTTTGAACTATCGATAGCTTTTCATCTTTTCCTAACTCTATATGCACACTTGAAAATCTAAACAAAGTTAATTAATACTGATGCAATAACATACGATACAACCCACTCCAAATTAACAAAAAAATAAAAGTGGGAAAGAAAAGTCAAATTGCAGTATGAAGACAGAAAAGGGCAATTTATGCAGTGTAGTCATTCAATAAAATATGGCCAAATTAATAATTCTTTATTAATTCCCCCCCCTCTTGCCACAAACAATCAAGCAAGCAGTCGTATTATGGAAACCTCCCCCCACGGAACATTTGTAGTATTTACTCATTTTTAATAATTATGTTGTGGTTTGTGTCCATATTCACTAAGCCATTATCCGCTCGTCAGTTTATGTAGATTCTGCACGAACGGTTTCCGGCCACAGAAAAAAAAAAAAAAGATGTTTTAAGTTTTACGTTGCTTGTTTACGACGACGTTACGTGGGTGTTGTTACGACGTTACGTTGTTACGATGGTTGCACGGCACAGAGTTATGATACATCTTGATCCTCCACATCCTGCAGCTGTTCCTTCTGCTCTGTCTCACCTAGAAAGAGTAAACACCATTGCACACTAAGTATATTAACACATTTTTGGCCACTTTTATAAGAATGTTTATAAGATTTCTAACACCATGAAGATACTGGTAGTAATTATCCTATTACTCCAATATGACTGTAGTATATCAGCATTCATATATATAAGCTAACATAATATAGACAGCATTATAACTACAAATGTATCCCTCCCTGTTAGATGTTTATAAGTATCCACAAAGTTGTTTTAGCTGTTTTCCTAAGAGCATTATTAAAAAGGTAAATGTTGTGACAACATTGGAATACTAAAAAAGAAAGGAGAACATTAAATTAGGAATGAGATTTAAATGGCGGATCTGAATGTGGAAATATGTTGAATATTCCCAATTTTGTGTTGCTACAACTAGTATGAAGCATGCAACTCTCATACTTCTAAGATTTAAAGAAAAGTTGATAAATGAATTTAATTAAGTCAATCAGTTTGTATGTTTCCAGCTACATAATTCTACAGCACACTCAGAATATCCCATTATATAAAACATACATGTGCTATGAGTTCTGCACCATGTATTTAGCAATGAAAATATTACATGCCATAAATGCCATCCAGCTTCTAGAACTGAAATATAACAAAAATTCCTTAACCATGGATAGAAACATTGGATTACTGCAGATTACACTGGCAGTAATGACATGAAACAGCAGCTAGTATTGTTTGCAAGAACACATGAAGGTGCCATCCTATGCAATCTCATAGACTTTCCCCAATATTCTTATCCACCCCTTTATTAAGCACAACGTAACAATGCGGTTTCCACTGAATGCATAGATGTTTTATATCAAACTACATACACCATTTGTTCCAGAGGTAATTTCTTACCTATCTAACAAACCACTTTTTCATTAGTCAACTGACATACTTCCTAGTGCTTAATTGAAATAACACATATCAATCAGAACAATGTTTATTTTCTTTTATCCATGCAGTCTATTTAGCACAAAGAAAAAAGCTAACAAATACAAGTAAATACAGTCTTTTGTAGTAAGATGTAAAACATTTTGCAAGTCTCACTTGAAATTTTCTCAAATGTGCTAAGCAATTGGTAACATAATTTCTGCGTGTTCTGAAATACACAAATGACATTAAAACTTTAATTTAGTTTTAGCTTTATTCTATCCTTAAATGATGCTTTTCATTTATATAACAAATCAATGGATGGCCTAGTATTACACTAACATTTATTGGACAACTAGCAGTCTTCTGGTGTGGCATTTTAAAAGTGTACACATTTAATGAAATATAAAAATATACAATAAAACAGTGTTATGCTAACTAAAAATGAAGAGTAATGTTGCATTCTCTTACAATAAAAATATTTTCAACTAAAAATAATGAAAATTACAAGGAAAAATAGTTAATTTGCAACAGTAGCCTGTGCACCAGGCACATCTTGAACCGTACCATCTCCTTGCATGTCTGAGGTCCACAATGTGAGGTTATCCCGAAGAAGCTGCATGATTAACGTAGAGTCTTTGTAACTCTCTTCACTCAATGTATCCAGCTCAGCAATAGCATCATCAAATGCTGCTTTGGCCAGTCGGCATGCTCGATCAGGTGAATTCAAGATCTCATAGTAAAACACAGAGAAGTTGAGCGCCAGTCCCAGCCTGTAAAATAAATGTTCACAGTAGATATTAAAAACACATAATAAAGAAATCCCTACTGCACTAAAATAATTTTAACTTCGTTAGAAGTTTAACCTAATTAGTAGGTGTGCATACATATACACAAAACAGTTTTTACAAAGTTTCTTCTGTAATTTTTCCATCATTTTCTTTCACAAAAGCCCATTTATCTTTCCACGTCTTGAAAGTTTTTACTCATGAGTTAATAAAATTTTTGGTTTCTAAAACATATTTATCTGATCTCTTCTAGAAATGCCTTTCTCTGAATATTCTAGAACTAAAAATTACACTTCTTCCAGTATTGCGCGATACAACACAATCCTATAAAAATGTATATGTTGCATTCAACCAATGTGAAGTTTTCCTTGTTAAGGAGATCTAAATGGTCCAGAATCCTTCATTCACCTGAGTGTTAATCCAGAGGTTGGGACAATACTTTCCCGATGAAAATTGTGCCTATTTGTGGTTAAACTAAGCACTGCAGTGATATACTTAACACTCGTCCAATTTGTATGTTTGTGTACTGTAACTATACATCTCAAGTTAGTTATTTCTGTATTAAATTAATTAATTAGTGAAAGCCCATGCAGGGTTTATAGAGCCCTTGACTATTAACTCTGTTATGCACTCTTATAATACCTTTCGAGTTAAAAGAGCTGCAATGATATTTTTGCTCACCAATAGCATCCATTCCAAATGGCCAAAAATAGAAAACAATGAAAAGCTGATATTGGCAATGTGCAACACAGCTCAAAGATCAGACTTCAATGGTTAAGCCTACTCCAATGTTTAGCTCTTTTTACATAGTTTCATATGTATGTCAAACTTGCACTCTCTAAATGACATTGTATATGATTTTGACAGACAGAAAGTTCTTTAATCTGACAGTAGGTGCCAGTTTTCTTCTATATCTGACTACAGAATGGTCTATTGCCAAACTTAAATAAAGGAGTAATCTTAACACGAATTTGTTATAAACCAGATATGCTTAAAATTCATCAATTCCATTATATTTATTTCTAGGGTATTTTGTTTTCAAGAATATTCCCCTTTCCTAAGTTTAACTTATTTTTTAAATGTTTAAATTCTGTAAGACCTAAATTTGTCGGGATATCATTAAAGACATACATTTGAGTTCTGGATTTTCTACTTAAGGCAAATGCAGAATGAACAGTTAAAAGGTGCTATCAAAGTTAACGGTAGTTATTCTCAACTGTACTATGTATAATCTATTAAAATGTTGCAAATTTATTCAGAACCAAAACTAAATCCACGATTTATAATTAAACAATTCAAATTAAAATCATCATTTTTTACGAAAAAAAATTGTTATGGGTGGATTCTCTATCATTGCTTATTTGTTTCACTTTGTTACATCTAAGAATAAAATGTCCTTTGAACATGGTCACTCCCCAAAATGATGTAGCATTGCTTGCTGTTAACAGTTTTTGATCTTTCATTGTTAAATAATCTTAGTTATCTGTCAAAGAATCTGTATTAGCATTTCTGAATTTGTCTACTATTGTTTAATTACTGGAGAAAAAAACAGTAATTTATCACTGAGATTACAGTAGACCTCTGCTGTAATATGTTAAACTGGAAATTTAGTTCTTAAGTTCCAGATAAGCAGAGATCAGAATTTTAGGCTGTATTTATTTCTAATAACAGTCTATTGAACATATCAGTGAAGTTTCAAGTATTCGTGTGTCTGTTACATTGCACGACATTTTATATAGCCTACATGCACCCATTACTTATTGGACCTGTTTTTGCCTGTTTGCCTATTAGAGCCTGTTTCAGTTTAAAAAACTATATTCTAAAAATAACAAAACAATTTAAACCACCAGGCACTCCAGAAAATATTCTGACTGGACACTTAGCAGATACCTAACAAATTGATAGTGGTACACTGACTGCCTTTCCTCCATTGAAGTCAATTTGAGATGCTAACAAAAACCTCACACCCATCCATTGAAAATGTGTTGGTATTTTGTAAATAGTTATTGGTGTTTGTTTACTGTCTGTTTCAGTTCAAACGGGAGGCAAGCTAGGCATTAGTTTTGTACTGATAGTGTTTAGAGCTACAAAATGTCTCAATGAAGTTCCAAAATCATTTCAATAAGGTAATATATTTCAAATTTCCAGTGTTATACAATTGATCAGAGAGGGGCTCTGCCAGAATTTAATTTTAACAATCCATTGCTTAGTCATATAAATCTTGTAATCCTGATGACAAACTTTATTACTAATAATATAGAAATTAAACATTTTTCAAATAACATTTTATTAGACAAAAAATTAAAATTATAAAAAATTCTTTTGATGTCAGTTGTGTGATCTGTACAGAGTGAAATTATTTTATGTAACCCCCTTCAGTCTCAATGACTGCCTCTATTATTGGTCTGAAGTGCTTGCACACTCTCTTTAATCAGTTCTGTCTATATTGCAAATGCTGGTGTGATAGCATTGCACAAAGATGCCACATTAGGGTGTCTGGACTTGTAACCTTTCCAACCAGGCTCCAAGCATAACACTTGAGAGGGCTCAAATCTGGGCTATTGGGAGGCCAGATTTCTTTAGATCAGAACATGTCCACAATATTAGACAACCAGTTTTGCACTAAATTGCTTGTATGTGCCAGTGCCATTCCTACTTAAATACATATTACCTCCCCGAGGCCAGTTTCCGTCCACAGTTTCACAATTGCCAGAACACCTACATAAACTTTTATTGTGATAGTTTCCTCCTTTCTGAAAGAAATGCAGTGGCATGACATCACAATCACAGAACACGACCCCTACACGTGGATGGAAATTTTGTTCTAGCAATTATTGGGACATCCTTAGAGTCATGGGGAACCAGTGGCCATTCCTCCAGTTGATCTTGGCATCAACAGTAAAAAAATTTTCTCCAAAAAGGAATCTGATTCATTCTGCTGCTTCATTTTTCAAAGAACACAATAGTAGGTTGCACAGAGAAATTCCCTTTGTTCTGGCTGCCTCAGAGAGCACCTGATGTACCTTTATTTTATATGACTTGTAACATAGATCCTCCTCTGCAATCTGGTACATGGTTCGCTCACTTACACCCAACAATGATGCCAAATAATGCCTTGGTAATCTATAATAAACGTCTGAGTCATTTTGTAACTGCTAGAACCAGTATCATATGTTCTCTGGAAAAAATCTTTCTCAATGGGTTAGCGGAATCTTCCCCATACTTTTCAGAAGCATTATGTTCAACAAAAAATTTATATAGTTAATCTAGTGTAAATGAAGAATTAAATTATTTCAGTAGCTGAACACCCAGCGCAAAAACTTTCAATAACTTTGGTTGTATTTCGCACTTGTTCTTTACAGCTTCTCCATTTTGAGGTTATGACTTTGTACTAGAAGCATTTGGCTTTTGCAAATGCGAACAATGACCTATAGGGGAAGTATTATATGATGGGAAATTCACATTTAAATTTGTTTGGATTTAAGCACCATATCCTGTAAAATGTAACTTAATTTGATACTGTAAGGGGACAGGACTTCTTTCTTTCTCAAATTTTGTAAAAATTAGTTTACCATAATTAAGGTGTTTTAAAACAATGTGTCAGATCAGTAAAAATATATTTCGAGCTGTAGATTAAAATTGTGTATATTAATGTCATTGCTATATTGATGTATCATACATTCTGCTGTGAATATATTTCAGTCTTATATATCCTGTTTCATTTTGCCATTCATTTAATGTTTTTGTACAACCACACACACACACATATATATATATATAAACCATCTAAATCTAAAAATTAACTTTTTTAATTTGTTAAATATCAACTCTTTTAAATATTTTCAAGGAATGTAGAATTATTTTTATATACAAAGTACAATCTACAGTTGTTGAAGATAAAGAGAGGAGTAATTTAGTGCGCAGCATGAGAAAATATCAAAGAATACACCCCTCCCCCTTGCAAAGAAAAAGGAGAGTAAGAAATGTGAGATTCTTGTACATATCATTGGATGAGATTGGAAGCAATAGGATAAATGCATCAAATTTAATTTTTGCACAGATTGGTGAAGAAAATTTTCACACTTCTCATTTAATATTTTCTATGAAAAAAAACCTAAATCACTTATTTTTGTAAATTTTGATCTGAGACTATTGCTCAGAAAGATGAAATGGTGTTGCGCTACATTGACGCAACAGTAAGTAATTATGATAGCAGCTGGTAAACTCAGATGTATCTTTCTTTCTGTTTTTTTGGGGGGAGGGGCTCTATAACTTAATGCATTTAAATTGTGCGGCACAAATTTCATTAGGTGGAGAAGAAAGTGAAATCAATTCCGGAAAATTAATAACTTCATCTCAGTATATATATATATATATAAATAAAAAAAGAAATAAATAGGTAGAATTTATGGTTGGGATCAGTTTTATTTTACAGTGGGGACATTGACAGTATAGTAAATGCTGTGTGAAGTTTTCTGGAATACGAATCCCAGTGATTAGGTTGGCTCAAACTGACTGTCTCACAAGATAAGCAAAAGAAGAGAGATCTGACAATAATTTCACATTCACAGCAAAAACTACAAAGCATCAACAGATCTCAAAACTAAGCCTCACTAAGTTCACATTTGCTTATAAAAACAGACTGAATATGACAAAGGAAAAGTTTGGAAAAATAATTGTACTTGCCAGAAATACACGGTATGCTACAGAGAAAAGTGTTAAGGGATATTCTTAATGGATGCAACACACTCATCTAAAGGGTTATTTGTTTGTTAGGAAGAAGCATCTGTGAAAATACTAAAATTCCATAGTTTTTACACAAATGATTTGAAATTATGATTATTATTGGAGTCATTTAGGTTATAGTGCAACTATCAAATTTAATGCTTCCAAGTATTGCTCTTTTTGCTGCAGTTTTAGAGCATCATAAGAAATGCTCTACTCATTACAATTTTTATTATAAATGGGGCAAACTTTAGACCTTTATTTCATTTAAATGTAGCAATGAAAGTGGCATTTTTTATTTGTTTGAGGCAAACCGTTTTGGAGAAAAAAATCATAAGGCATCAGGATTTCTTTAAATTATTTATATATGGCAACTTACAATTAATGTACTTCATTTATAAGATCAAATTATGCCATCTTGTATTAAGCATTTATCTAAGATGCTGTGCGAAAACTTTCAAAGAAATCTTTTGAAAATCATGTTGCATGGAGTAATTTGAAATTCAGAAATGTGGTTTAAAAAAAAAAAGTAAATTAAAGATTTAGCTATAGGAAACTCAGTTTTCTTTTCTTTACAATTCCCCTGCCCCATTTTAGGATCCTTCAGCTACCTTTTTAGCTTCTTTAAGTTCTCTTATCTTCCTTTACTATTTTATGTGTAATTTTAGAATTCAATGTGCATTGGTTCAGTCATTGTTTATCCCTAACATTAATTTTTTCACTTACTAGACCTATTTTGCCAGCAGCAACTATCTCCCTAGCATTTTATGTGGCTTTACACCCCATATTAAATCCACGAACAATTGCAGTCATTGCAATTTGCAATTTTTTTCTTGAAACAAAAAACTCCTTAGGACATTTGTTCCAAATTACAGTATGTAAACTCTCATTGTCATTCTGTGTTGTGCCTTTAATACACCTTTATAGTAAATCATTATTACCTAATATTTCGTAAAAAGGCATTATTGCACAAACATTAGGAAAAACAAACATTTCCCTGTTCCCTTCATGTTTTGGGGGTTTCTTATCTTTGTCAATGGCTCAATTGTAAAAACACCATGACAACTCACTACCAGGACATTTGAAGTACTGTGGCTTTTCATCAGTTGACATACACATAATTAAGTGTTGCAAATATAGCAGATTTAATCTGATCTACATTTGGAATGGTTCTAGTTTTCAAAGATAATAGGTTTCTTTCCACCAAGAACTTACCTTTCAATTTTGAGTCTTTCACTGCATGTCTCAGACCTGCACCAAAACGCTTAGCAATGTGATTCAGACATTCATCTGTAGTAATCTGAATATCTGAACCATACCCTGACAAGTTTTGAATTGCCATCATACACTGAAGCATACACATTACACAAGTAATGTACTTCTGATAGATTTCCTTGGCAGTGGCTGGTCCCATGGATCCAGAAGACCTCACACTTACCACTTTCCTTGTGTTTTTAACCCAGTCTTTACATTCACCACTGATTTCACCTAACTCTTTGGCTTTAAATGAACATGTGCCACAATACTTGGATTTAATTTCAAAATCAATCACTAATCCTGTGAGAACATAGATTACAATTTCACAGAGAGAATTATACCCTCTTTTATTTCAAATGCAATCATATGACACAGAAATATCAATTGTGTCATGCTCAGAGAGATTTGGATTAATATCTAAATGAGCCTTATGGGCAGCTTTGTGTGCCATACTCAGCACTTCAATTTGTAACAACTCCCTTGCTCTCATATAAATTTATGAAGTTTTCTGGCACTTGGTCCTGGTTAATGTTCATTCTACTTAGGCTTCTCAGAATACCATCTCTACATTGCATTCTTTCTTGCTGCAACAGATTACTAGTTGGTCTTTTCATAATAGGCCTATTCATTATTCCATATTTTTTTTAATAATAAACAGAAATGAAATAAGATTCAATTTACAGAACATATAGTCTTCAAAAAGTTTAGTTTAGGAAAGTTAAAGGACATTAACAAGCCTACACTTAAATAAATTATACTTAGATGCAATAAAAAACTTAACATTTGGGACCAAATTACTATCCACAGCCGAAAAACAGAAAGTGACAGAGCAATCCGGTACTATCCAGACTTTATGCACATCTAAAGTACATAAAAATGATAACAGCATGAGACCAATAATTAACGATATAAATTCACCTACATATCAGCTACCAAAAAAAATTGGTCAACATTTTAAACTCTTTTAAATAATTACAAAGTTTGAGAATCAAAAATTCATTTAGTTTAGTTGAGAAACTTAAAAATAGCACAATTACATCAGAAGATATAATGGTGTCATTACACATTAAGGCTTTATTCCCAAGCATACCAACAGAAAAGTTTATGCACGTGTTAAAGAAATGGTTAACATCCTTATACTTACAAACAGAAGAAATAGAAGACTTGCTGAAACTTACTAATATTTGCATTCAACAAAATTTCTTCAGCTCAACCAGAGATATAGAATTTTGGGGCTAGCTATGGGAAGCCTCTGATCTCCATTTCTAGTGGATTTAATCACAAGCTTCTTTATATCACCAGAGCCTTCCCTTTATTTTTCAAACATGGTATAGGTATGTTGACATATTTGCAATAATACCAGCAAAACATTAAATAGATGTTCTGAAATTTCTTAATCTACAATATAAATCTATACAATTTACAATAGAAGAAGAAAGGAATGGTTGGCTCCCATTCCTAGATTTAAAAATCATAAGAAATGGAGGTTGTTTAAACTTTGGAATTCACAAAAAAGAAACACACAGAAAATTACATAAAAATGATAGTTATAACCCCATTCCACATAAATATGCAGTGTTTCACAGCTTGGCACACAGATTAGCCAACATCCCTCTCACAGAAACAGAGTACAAAATGGAATACCAACAAATAATAAAGACACCTGTAACCAATGGTTTCAAAAAAGACACAGTAATAAATATTATCCATACATTTAAAAGAAAAAATTGATGAGAGGTTTCCATACTGAAGAACACCAAGGAAAGTTACCATCCAACTTACAATAAATTTAAAAAGATTTTCAAAGAACATGGAACAACTTTAGCCCCAAAGAAATATAATATCAAGAATTTATTAGGTTATGAAGTAAAAGACACCATACCTACAAAACAGATATCAGAAATTTATGAAATCAAATGTGCAGATTGTGATCAGAGATACATGGGGAAAAATGAAGCGAAATTTGGAAATTCAGAGAAAACACTTCAGGAAAATTTGGTTTAAGCAGGTTGATAAATCAGCAGTAGCAACTCACTTTTGAACCAAAAATCATGAAATTAAACCAGAGATAAATCTGCTGAAACAGCTTCACAACCCAACTATCCGCTTGGGAAAAGATTTTCATCAGAAAAAATAAAGAGGTTTCTACTACAACCACCAGACACCGCCACAAAAGCATCAGAGTATCCAGCCACCATTTCGTGTCATAGTAGTTGGTCTGACGATGGGAGTGATTACTCCAGAAACATGTCTTAGTTTTATGTAAGTTGAATACATCATTGTAAGCCTAAACTTCTTTAAAGTTCCCAGACAAATTAGGTAATAATTTTTGCAGCAAGAAAGCTAGTATTTAATATTTGCTGTCTGATATTTATCTTACAGATATCTATTCCTATTCTAGCTTATATTTATCTGTATTCCACTATAAATACAATGCCATCTTTAAACTTTATAGTGCATGTAAAAATAACAAAATACACAAATAAATGGTAACTTTCTCCATACAACACCAGGCTACAAACTATGACCAGACAGACTTCTTCCAATACCTACAAGTTTTCTAAAAATCTGAAAAGATGCCCTGTACCTCCTCACTCCAAATTTTAAAACTATAATCAAGCAGTGCAGTTTAAATATGAAAATTTCACTAGGTTTTGCAGCAGAAAGAGATTGAAATCATTTAAAGAGCCACGCCCTACCCACATAAGGGCATTTAAATTGTGACATAGCAGTCATTTAATCATGCACAGGTTTTAACTATTAATGAATTATAAAAGTAAACACATTACATTAAAAAAAAAAAAAATTAAAAAAACCAACACCACCATTTCAAATGTTCATCATTTTTGCCCAATTTCACTGATGCATCCCCTTAAGGTGCATGTCTGTTACTTTAGTAGGCCTTTTCTGCATAGAAATGAATTCTATTTAGCAAACAACCCGTGTCGACATTTTGAAGACATTTCCTTTATGGCTGAAAAATTTTAACTTATGATTAAAAATGCAGTATTTGCTTGGGTATATCTTCATGTCCGGCTTGCATAGAGAGTTTCTTCCTGATAAAGAGGACAGGCTTTTTTGGCATACCTCATGGACAAGCAATTAACAGGGGTGCTCCTTTAAAAGCAAGCAAGTACTATAAGGGTCATTCCATGTGCTGTCAACCATGTCATATATATATATATATAAATAAATGATCAGTTTCCTTATTAAACATAACATTTAATTTCGTGTTGGAACCAATACAGTGAAGCGACTATTATGTTCTTAATTACCTAGTGAGTCGATTTTAATAATCTTATGCTCCACTTACTGTTGAATTATGCAAAACTAGTTTCGCAGGCTTTTGCCTGCATCCTCAGTTGCAATTCAAATCACTGCGAAACTAGTTTTGCATAATTCAACAGTAAGTGGAGCATAAGATTATTAAAATCGATTCACTAGGTAATTAAGAACATAGTTTCCTTGTTGTTTAATATCTCAAGAGTTATGAAATTTGGTACAAAAGTGCAGTTTATTACGACAATGCTGGGTATGGCTCATTCCATTATATATTAGTCTTCTTTCTCATTAGATGCTGAGTTTAAGAACATGGAAAAGTGTTTTTTGTAAATTCCTTTTGGAATTGAAGGATTTCTTTTTCTTTGGAAAGACAAACCAAGGTGCCAGAAACATGCTATAATGCAATTGTATCCAGTCAATTTTGACCTGCATGTGCTGCAAATGGCAATGCCCCATCACCTGTCATCACAGATAGTAGCTGTGCTGACATTTAGACATGGAAAGTCACCACCTTTTCTGCCACAAGAGCAAGTGTTGTGTTGTTATAATTCAGTTAACTGTTTAGAGATCAGCAACTTTAGGCGTGCAAGTGTTATGCAAGTGCAGCATATTTCACCCTTTTTAACATTTTTGTATGCCAGAGAGAGCAAGCTTTTGAAGCATCAAGTGCAGGTATTGTAACCTTTAGACTCATTCTGTATCACCAGCCTAATTAGGTTCACCTTGGCAAACATACTCTTGATATTTAATTTTTTTAAAAATTGTAAATCTTTAAAACCTCATGTGAATGCAACCTGTCGTCTTAACACTCTTCATGCTTCACTAACCTTAAAAATATCTGGAACCGGTTTCAAAGATATGTTATCTCCATCTTCGGCCGTGGACGACTGGTGTGAAAGTTTGTTATGTAGTACCAGAAGCAATGTTCCACTCTGGTGAAACTTTTATGAACTTAAAAAATTTATATTTTCTTCTTTTAGAATGTCAAAATTCATCAAATGATCATTATGTTTGTAGATGTAAATCTTTTCCCAATATAAAATTCGACTGGTCCCTGCACAGGTCTCAATAATTCAACTTTTTTCTTTATATCATTATTTTTGGTCCAAAAGTGATATGCCACCGCTGATTTTTCTATTTGTTCGTATTTTAAATTCCTCATGTTCTTTAAGACATATAGCCACATTCCTCTTGGTTTTTCCTATGTACATCTTATCACATTCAGCACACGAAATCTTGTAAATTCCTGCTTTTTTCTCCTTTGGGGTATTATCTGTAGTATTGCCTTTCAAAACGTTGTTTAGACTAAATCTATTAGTAGGAGCCAATTTTATATTAACATCTTTAAATATTTTTTGGAATTTATACATCACTGTTGGGTTATATGTAATTTTTTTAAAGGACATTTTTTCTTTAACTGTTGATAATGTAGTGCAATTTTCAATTCTTTTCTTCTTCTGGAATTTTTTAATCTTATTATGTATTACGTCTTCATTAAAACCATTTAAAATTGCTATTTCTTAAATTTTTTTATATTCCATGTTATATTCTTCTTTATTGATTGGCAAATTGATCAATCTGCATATCAGACTATTAAAAATTGCATGTTTGTGAGCCATAGGATTAAAACCATTTTCTTTGATATAATTATCTGCATGTGTGTCCTTTCTATATATGCCAAATTTAAAGTTTCCTTTACTTTTTATAATTTTAATATCCAAAAAAGGCAGCATATTACCTGTTTCTATTTCAAGTGTGAATTTTATATCTTTATCTTGAATATTCAAAATCATTAGTGCATCTTCAATTAACTTTTTATTAACTATGGCAAAAATATCATCAGCATATCTGTACCAACACAAAGAAGTGTGGAAAGGCTGAAGTAATATGTATTTCAAAATTACTCATGTAAAGATTTGCCAGAAAAGGAGATAAAGAGTACTGCCCATGGTCAAGCATGTTTGTTGTTTATAAAAATGTTTATCAAATGTAAAATATGACTGATTAATACAAATGTTTGTCAGATGTTATGTACTCTTTTCTGTGCATTTCATTGATTCCTATTTCTTTTAACCATTTTTGTAAAATGATTAAAAGCTTTTCTCTAGGTATACTGGGGGAAAATGAAATCACATCAAATGACACTAGTGTATCTGTAGGTAATAATCTAATATCCTTTATTTCTTCAATTAATTTTTTAAAGTTAGTGAAGCATGAAGAGTGTTCAGACGACAGATTCAATACTCTTGATAGTCTGGTGGTTAAAAGCAGCTGTCTAATAATGAGAGCTACTGAACAAGTGGAGCCAATAAGAGAGTAATTTGACTCAAGCATACAGTAAGTTTAATTATATGATTAGTTTCATTGTACAAGTTCCAATTAGCATTACTATATAAATACAGGTATTTTTTCTACAGCGAAGTGATTAAATTAAGAATGTAATTATATTTTGGAACTATTCTGCACTCCATATTGTAGATGTTTAGCCTCTCCTCCCCTGCTTACTGTTAAAATTTTATTATAACACACTTAACAATGGAGCCAATAGGTAGTTCGATCAATCATTTAATTACCTGTATTTAAGTTCCACAAACACTTCAGTACCACATCTAAGAAATAAATTCTATTCTCTGCAAATGATTAAGAATCTATTACAAAATATTTGAATGCATCAATATCAACCAACCAGGTTTCCAGCATTTACCTGATTGGATGTGTTGGGGGCAGTTCAGTCATGGCGATGTCACTTGCTGCCTTGTAAGCAACCAGAGAGTTTTCAGCGGCTTCTTTCCTGTCATTGCCTGTGGCAAATTCAGCTAAGTATCGATGATAATCGCCCTTCCTAAAACATAAATTGAGAATTAGTTTACAAAGTTCACAATAAAATTTCAGTTTAGAGCTATGTAACTCTGAAATCATATAACATTCTTGGTGAAAAACTATGTTAAAGTTACTACTTTTAAAATAACTTTTAAGAATCAAATATCTGCTAAGACGAACATTGTTAATAAGTCCAATGTGAACTCATTGCTAAATGATCAGCATGATAATGAATAGCAAAACCTTTAAATTCTATTTTACAAAACAATTGCTGTTTACAAGAAATGTAAAAAAATTTTCATACAATGATTTTTTTGACTTGTAAGAAATAAAAATGTATGGAGTGCAATCTGAGCACAGTAATGCTGAAATATCTTGCTAACTTCTATTTTTTACATTCAGATTACAAGAGTTACTGACCATTATGTGTGTTCTTTCTGATCATAAACTATATGCAAGAGGCATACTATATTTATACACCATTGAATTTTCAACCATTCAAGATCAATCACTTGATTTGGCACAACAATCACTAATATCTAGTATAGCAGCCTGCCACCTCTAGTAATATTATACAGGCAGGTGCCATCGGTGTATACAGCACTTCTCATTAGTCTTCCATAAATATGGTTAAAATTCTGAAAGAAATCGTATTGAGATTTTGGGCTCAGATACCAGTTTTGCTGGCACTCCATTGTTGAGCTCGTGCAGCACAAATAGTGTGTTACTTGAGGTTTAACTATGAAATGGAAAGAGTAGTGATAGTCCTTCATAGGGTTGGAAAAGCACTAGCACATGTTTTCAAAATCTTAAAAATTGAAAATCAGTACAATGTTTGTGTACCACATCATCTGCTTTACAGAGTCGAAATCTACACTTATGCATTGTAGTCAAGCATTGGCCATCCATGTTTGGAGAACCCATGCATAAGCAGGTAGTGAGGTCCCCAAGATAAACATATTCAAGAGATCAATGTCTGCAGACCCTGGACTAAGGACTTTTCATTGCAGTATACTGGGATTTTAAACAGCAGAAACAAAGCAGCAGCGAACAAGATGCAAATGATAGAGCATTAACCTAAAAATGACTGCTTGGGAAAAAATATTACTTAAAAATTATGGTTCGATGGGGATTTGACTATGACAATCATTACTAAGCTCCATTTATATCAACAAGGATTTAAGATACCCATCAAACTGCTGGAACCTGTTGTGAAGAACCCAAATACAACTTTAAAACAAATCTGAGCTTTTAGCAAGATTCAGCTTCAGCCCACAGATTTGGCTTTAAGAAAATTTTTCATGAGTATATTAGTTCCAAGATTTGGCCTTCTAGCAGTCCCAACCCTATACCTACTGGACTACAAACTGTGGTCAGTACTTGAAAGTATGGTTTGCAAGAAAAAAATATCTTATATTGAGGGTCCCAAGCATCCTTGAGTGTGCAGTGGCAGATTTCACAATGGAGGGAGTGTGTGCTGCTACAGATGAATGCCAGAGAAACTTTGGCCACATGTATACATTTTAAGAACCAATTGGAGCCAAATGTTTAAAACAACACATATAGAAGAAAATATATTAAAATATGTTGCAAATAGTTAACTATAACCTTTTAACAGTAATTAAGGCAAGGCTAGATACACCTTGGTAGTCTGTAGAGATTGTAGAGCATGTACTATGATGAAAACCTATAAACTCTTGTCTCTGTTTAAAATTTTTTAAAAATTGTAAAAAAAAAAAAAAAAAAAAAAAAAAAAAAAAAAAAAAAAAAAATCATATGGAACTAACACATTGAAGCTCACATGAATTAAATCTAACATTCTTTGTGCTTCACTAACCTTAAAAATATCCGGAACCAGTTTCAAAGATATGTTATCTCCATCTTTGGGTATGGACGACTGGTATGAAAGGTTGTTGTTACATAGTATCAGAAGCAATGTTCCGCTCTGGTGAAGCTTTTGTGAACTTAAAATTTATATTTTCTTCTTTTGGAATGTAAAAATTCATCAAATGATCCTTATGTTTATAGATGTAAATCTTTTCCCAAATATCCAGTTCTACTGAACCCTGTAGAGCTCTCAATAATTTAACCTCTATTTTTTTTACCATGATTTTCGGTCCAAAAAATGACATGCTACAGCTGATCTTTCTATTTGTTTGTATTTTAAATTTCTCATATGCTCTTTTAGACATGGAATTTATAGAAAGGACACACACAGAAAACTATATAAAATCAAATAGGTTCAACCCCATAGCTCACAAGCACACAATGTTTAATAGCTTAACATACAGACTGGTGAATTCACCAATCAGAGAGAGAGATACAAAAGATTGCTATTATAAATGGTTTTAACAAAAATTTAGTAAACAAAAAACTTAATAGATTCCTGAAGAAGATATTGATCAAGAATACCACCACACTATTGACTGAAAAAGAGAGACCATTTTTTTAAAAACTCACCTACCATCCAATAGCTATGAATAAATTCTGAAAAATTTTTAAAGATATATTTTCCCACATTGATAATTCTATGGATTTATTAACAGCTTTTAAGAGTTTTGGTTCATTTCGGTACTCATGTTTTTTTTGGGGGGGGGGGGGGCAGAAATGGTATGCTATTGCTGATTTTTCTGTATGTTTATATTTTACACTTCTCATGTGTTCCTTAAACCATATGGTAATGTTCCTTTTTGTTTTACCTATTGATTTACTACTGCAGTCTTTGAAAATGATTTCATAAATGCCTGATTGTTTTCCTGGGGGGATTTTGTCCTTTGTGTAGGTTTTTATAAGGTTTTTCAAACTGCATTTATTCACGGGAGCCAAAATAATTGGCTGGAAAGCTGACAGTGGAACCATACTGATGAAGAAAATTTGCCTTTGAAACATGTCCCAGCGAGTGGAATAAAACCAGTAAAATTTGAGTGACTTCCTCGTAAATAATTTGTTAAATGATACCGTATTTCACTGTGAAAATCCCAAAACTATTCAAATTTATACTAACCATCTCCCTATATTTGAAAGAAAATTAAATTTGCAAAAGAAAATTCTATTTATCTGTAAATGAATTATGCTCAGTTCATTCTTACTTGTAATTAACAAAATTTGTGGGAAAACAAATGGAAACAATACCTCCTGGTTCAGTAATATGCTTTCTTTCACTGAAGAAGAGCCTAACAGGCTTGAAATATTTAATTTTGTTATATCTTATCTACATAAACACTTTGTTAAAAATCTATAAACATTTAAAGAAGTATTTTATAAATTTAAAGGGCAGGGATTTTCCACGGTAAAATATAGTATAATATAATAACTTATTTATGAGAAATTCACTCAAATTTCACAAGTTTGGTTCCACTTACTTGGACATGTTTTGAAGGTTGTTGCAGTCACCAGCAACACGGTTGAGTGAATTCTTCATAAGTTGATATAAGTATTTTGTAATTTTACTTTCCTTGAGAAACCTACACATACTTTACTTGCAGTATATTAATGCTAACTGACTCTTGCACTTTGAAATTTGAGCTGTGTTCTGTGCAAAAATAAGCTGAAAAGATATAAGGCCATTCATTTTTACAATATTTCATGTCCCTGCTCTAATTGCAATGGTTTTTATAAACATTATCACCTTACATTTTATAGTAGAATACTTTTGACTCGCCAGTAGAGGCACATGGAATGAGGTGCTTATCCAAGACTCCCAAGATGTCAGAACAAATATCCCGAAGCTCTTTCTCAACCTGTAATCACAACAAAGCATGCAAAATATTGAAATGCTCCCTGTGGCTATATGTTCCACAAAAATGTTTGTCTCCAATAAAACTATTTGCAACCACGTTGCTAATGTTTTGATATTGCACTGCTTCAACACGACTTTGAACAAGCAATTGTTACAGTATTTTTTCCCATAAATTCAAACAGCTGTAGTACAACCACATTCTGATTATATGCAAGTGTTCTCACTCTCTCTCACACACACACAAAATACATAAAACAAATATTAAAAGTGCTGTTTGCCAAGAAAAAATAAACTTTTATTCAGAGAATGTCTAAAATAAAATTTCCTCTTGATTATGGCTAAGTATGGTTTTCATCTTTGGCAATAAGTAATGTCAGAGTTTATTCTTGTCCTGCTTGAGGAGGAGAACCCTTGCAAAATTCCTAGTGCTAGTTATTTGCCCCTATTTACATAAATTATCTAAAAGTGGTCCCATATAAGAACGTAATATAAAACCAGGTTCTGTTGAAAATTTGTATAATTAATATTTATTTAAAAATACCCGTGTATCTGCATCGGTGTCTTTTGTTCTCTTTATATCATGTGTGATCCCCCAATTACCATGTTTGCCTACTGGGATGCTGTTTGGCCTTCAAGTTTTCAAGTGCATTGTCCATTCACAGACATGCAATATTACCAAATCATACCTCCAGTTTCTTGCAAAATAAGTTCTCTTGTAAATACCATTTACTTAGACAAAAATATTGCAAATTGAGCTACTGAAGCAATCTGGCTATTTTGTTATACACTCACGAAAACTGCATACTTTTAGGCCGAGTAACTTTCATCACATAAATGAGTACCATCTAAAAAACTTTATAAATACCATCAGCTCTGGATTCTTTCAAGATGAGCTGAAATCTATCATTGTTTTTCATTGATTGTGCTTTATTTTCTTCCCCAGTATGATAAAGATGTCTAAGTGTTTAGCCTTTGTTAGAGAATGGATTTTTGTAGATCTAAATAGATATGAATGATGAATTGAGTGCACTGGCACCCAAAATGCTTAAAAGCCATGACATTCACCTGTTCAGTTAACTGATTTGTAGGATTTGAATTTGGGACTTCTAGATTTGCAGACAAATATGCTGACCACAGAGGCTAACACAGAATTAATGTATGTTGTAGAGTAAAGCAATTATTAGTAAAGAATTTAAATAAATAAAAGTATAGTTTTAATGATACTATGAATGAAAAAAAAAATAATCATTGTTAAACAAAGACGTGCAAGAGCATGTGAGTAAGAAATGGGGTGTTAGTGACTTAGCAAGTTCTGTTCTGTTAATGTTTGCTTCTCATTTTCTGGAGCACACTTGTAATAAGTTATCTACCCATATTATAGAAAAAAAAAGTTGAAACTAAAATGCATTTTCCTGTCAATGATTATATCTGCTTTTAAGAAAGCTGAAGCCAGTAACCAGTTGGCTTATAACCATGCACGCAATGGCTGACAATTGCTATGCCCATAATTAATAAAATAAAAAAAAAATAATAAAAAGAGAGAGAGAGAGAAACCTTTCAAGTTATAACTATTTTCTATTGAATATCTATCTGTGTAGACTGATATTCAATAGAAGATCTATCTACTATCTGTGAATCATGCCCCTCTCAACTTTCATTGGCTAAATTTTTTGCAACATGTATTTATCCAGCTTCAGTACATAGCATTTCTTGAATATATTATGTCCAACCACAGTTATGTCGAAACATTTGCTAGTAGTTCCTGTGTCCACTTCCGTCAAATACTTCTTATAGGGAATTTTGGTATATACACATCCAAATTATAAATAAAATGATTAGATTCTTGAAGCATTAATTCTGTTTGGCTCAGCACTTGATTCATGGCATTTTCTGAATGATCTTACAGCTTTTAGTGTCTTTCTGTCATACTAGTTGCAATAAGTTCTCCATTGCAGACACATGCTGTCAAATGGTTAAAAGCAAGTGTCTAGCAACAAGAACTACCGAAGTCTGAATTCTATCCATGTGCGAATTTTTATTTCTTGCAAGTAAAAATGTTTAATATACGCATGACCTAAATTCCAACTGCAAAGGCTTATTTCAATTTTAAACCATTTATGCTTTAAAAAATTGAAAATAAACAGGAAAAGAAATTTAAACTCAATAACGGCAATTTATATATTATTTTTTAGTGTTTGAGCATAAATGCCTTCAAATTTAAATATATGTTGTTCATTAAAAGATATGTTATAACTGTATTATTATGGATAAGTATTAGTAAAAAGTGCCCAATTATGCAACAGAAAGCAAATAGAAAAGGGAGCCGGGGAAGTAAATTACAAGAAGTATTGGAATGGAGAAAATATGTAGTTTAAGGGAGCATGATGAAGAGATTTTTTGGAAAAATGTAACAAGTAGGATAAAAGATATCTAAAGAATGATATTTAATAACTCTAAAGCTAAAGTTCCTTGAAATGGTATGTGGATTTAAAAAAGTACTTGGGTAGAGAAAATTATATAGAAATCTGTGACAAATTAGTCACAGTGGTTCTGCATGGCTTAGAACAGGGGTTTAGAAATTACAGAGCTTAACCAGGAGATTTGCCTATTGTGTGGGTAAAAAGGAAACAATACATATGTTATAAAACTTGGGAGAAATGAAATATAGGTAGTAAATTAAAATAATTTACGTAAAATGATATTAAGAATTATGCTGAATAAAAGAGGGGATATAAATATTAAGAAACTTATGTAAATTTTGGAGGGAAATTGTGAGAATATGGTTAAGGATTATAAGAACATGAAAGGTTATTAATACATTTTGTCTTAAGGTAAACCAAGAAAAACCTTAAAACTAGATCCTAACGTACCTATAACCTGGTGTTAAGCTGTAATGAGGTCTAGAAAGGATAGCAGCTCTTATTAGATTGCAGATGTACAGAGATTAAGAATTAGTAGTTAATGGCAATAAAATAACTGTTTGGCTGGAAAGTTCATATTTTCTTTGTTAATTTAATGTCCCTCATAACAATGAAGGCCTAAAGAGACAATGAATGATGAAATGAGCACATTTTTCTCTGGACTCAAGGTTCACGAGTTCAAATGCGGCTGGGGTCAAACTCTCAGGATATAAAAATCTCAAATCGCAAGATTTCTGGGAGAGACTTTCAAGTAATGGTATGCATCTTAGATTTATGGTATATGTTAAAAAAATTCCATACCTAAACAAAATTAATGTCTATAAGTAACACTTTAGTTACCTATTAGCTGTCCCTGTCCCTCTGCCCTCTGTCAGAAAATAAGTATAATTGATATTTTCCTTGGTAAGTTTGAACTCCCTTATCAGAGGCACTCTTGTTCTGGGATGGAACAATAGGTATTATCACCCAAAAAGCCTGTTATGCATTATGAATGTTCATAGATACAAAAGCTCAACACTATATTTGTTTTTCAAATATAGAAGGAAAAATAATAAAATGCACAACAAAATTATTTCTAAGGGTTTTCTAAAGAAAATATGCAATACCATTAGAGAAAATATGCAATAAGTGAATGTCAGTGTTGCGTACAATTACATTAAAGAATAACGTAAGATTATTATAAACAAAAACTATATACCTGAGACCTGTATGTCCTTATCATTTCAAGTTTTTCCTCAGCACCTTTATTTTCTTCCTTCTGTTCAATGGAACTGATTATCCTCCAGCTGGCTCTGCGAGCTCCAATCACATTTTTGTAGGCTACTGACAGAAGATTACGCTCCTCTACTGTCAGCTCTACATCAAGTGAAGCCACTTTTTTCATTGCTTCCACCATTTCTGTTAAAAAAGAAATGCCAAGCCCACTTAGATCTATTGTGCTGACTATTAAAAAGGAGTAAAAAACAAAATGACATACTGACTGAATGATGTGCAAATAGAAGAATTATTCATTAACATTTGCAACAGCATCACACAATTATTACAAACTGACTGCAGCATTGCTTTTTATGAATATTCATCCCCTTTTTGGCACCTATTTGTTTCAAAAGTAAATTATATGGCACTAAATCAAATGTGCATTTACTTTTCACCAATTTTATGCAGTTGCTTGTGACTAGCTTGTGAATAATCCCAATGTAAAGTTCAGCAATAATTTTACCACAAATGTAAAATAAGAATTTTACATATTCTATAGAGGTGCATTATTTACCATCAGGTGACAATTGTAATGTAAATGAGCCAAATACAACAATTATAAATCATGTAATGATACAAATTACTTTTCTACAGTATGCATAGGCATCAAAAACATTGCTTCACACAGCAGCTTAAAAATGAAGCAATCAACAATCATTATGTATGACTTAGCAATTATCCATTATTACTTCTGTTACTGTAAAATGAGGTAATTAGCGTAAAATAATTTTCATAGTACTTTTCCAATTTATAATGCTCACCTAAGCCCAGACATAATCTTGCTATTTCTAGGTTTCCTTTTAACTGCTCTTGGATGATACTAAAGAATATGAAACAATAACAATGCATGTGAAACCATCCCATGCATAAAACCTAATGTTATGAATGTGGTTATTTTCTGTATATGAACATAAGATTTATAATTTTTTATTTTCAAAATGTTTGGACTGTTTTTTTTACACTGAATTTTGAAATTGCCTAAAACTCTCAAAATTTGCTGGCCACAATATACATAAAGCTACATTCTCAATAGCTGTGATAGCTCTAGATATGAAAAAGTCTCATTTTAAAGCTTATGGTTTGGTCTTTCATTTGATATACATGACATTACTGTAGACTTAAGAAGTACCCTATGCTTACAGAGTTACTTTGCTTACATTAGCTCTAGCAACTATGAGCTTTACATTATGATGTACTGCATAACCAGAGTGAGAGTTCCATTTGCTTCTGCTATAACATAGTTCCATCTGCAAATTTTGAAAATACAAGCTTTATAGACATGTGTACCTGGACTTGGAAACTAAATGTCTACAAGGTCACAAATTTTTTTACACTTTTCGATGTGAGAACCACAACCATTCTAGTCTTGACTGAACCATAATCTTTCTTCCCTGGCATTTGCCTACCAACTTCATCAATGTGCCAAAATTCCTTTTCCTTGTTGTTTCCTTTCTTGCAATGTGGTTACTTAATTTTCAATTTTTTTACAGAACCAGCTTTTGGTTTAAAGTGACAAAATTATGGGTTTTCCACTTTGTCAGAAATTTCAAAATAGTCCCTTGGTTTGCTGAATCATTTCTAATCAAATCACTGTGATGCATTTCATCTTGAATCATCTTCACAAGTTAACTTTTTGTAGGCCCTCTCAATCTTAATCTTTTGTTTACAATTATTTCTTAAAACTTCTTGTTTCTTCTTACTAACCGCAGCACCCAAGGTTATGCAGCTTAAACCTGTATCTGGGTCTACATACTACAATAGCTTAATATGATAGAATGGTGCAACTATGTTTAATTATTATTGATGCTGCAGCATAAACGAAGCAGTAAGATCCTCTTGTTAGTGATCCCAAAATAAGAATTAAAATTCAGACAGACCCCTGCCACCTACAATAACATTAATGGAGTGGGTAATTGCTTATTGCATAAAATTAATGCTGAAAATGTTTATGGCTTTGCCTATGCTAATGAACTGAATTTTATCATCAGAGCCCAGAAGTTAGGCCAAATGCCTTTTATAACTGAGTGGATATATTGAGTCACATAGAAATGACATATTTCCATATATTTAGGATTGGTTGGACCAATTTTAATTTTGCCCCCCTCCCTGTCTATTTTAAGGATTAAAACTTTTTTTATTATGGATTTTTTTCTGTGATTATTTATGCATTTTAAAAATACATAATTTCAATATGTTGAAGGGAAAAAAAGTTATAAAAATTAAATGTATGTTCCATCTGACAAAAATATCTATTGAGAATTTTGTACATTTATTTCTTTTCCAGCAGTCAAAACATTTCTCAACCATTTCACTTAGGCTCTTTAAATAGCAGAACTCTTATTAATAAAAGGAACACACTATTACCTTGGGAATACAAATACAAGAAATAGGAAGGATGCAGGAACTGTAGTTTTGAATAGTTCTGGCAAATGATCTTGTATAGATCTGCACGAGACAATTCTAGGAAATTTGTGGTGGGGCAACTTTTCAGCTGCATAAATGTATCAAACAAATGCAACTAATAAAGATGAGGGTGGTACAGTTTTGCAATAAATTGTCCTCACAATGTGCTCAGTATGTCACATACTAATCTAATTCCCTAATAAATGCATGAACAAAAATTAAACTTTACCAGAAACATCGGTGCATCTTTTGCTCATTTACTATTCAAAACCACTTTACTTTGGCTTGATCAACATTTCCATGATGTTCCGAAAGGTGAATGTTCTCCTGCTAACTGGTATGAGTACTTCTGAAATAGTTTTGTTTTAAATATACTCCAATCACTTCAGTAGGAGTAGAATGTTCTTTTTCCATGATTAAAAATGTGACTATGACAATCGATCCACAAAGGAGAAAAAGAATGGGAGAGGAAAATTTTTTTTTGCTTGTAACCATGAAAAATAAGCATAAGTACTTTAATTATTTGATAAATAAATTACTACTTTCATTAATGAGTGATATTACTCTTTATTTTCATTTTTAATTATGCCTGAACCTCCTTGCTCTGATTATTTATATTAAAGGATCTTTGGTCATTAGCATTCTAATTAAGTTGTGAAATGGTTTATAAATTTTGCTCAAGAGGTTTTTTCCATTAAGCTTGAGGCTCTTTCACATGCCTTATATCTACATGGGACCAACAGCTTTACTTTCCATTCAAGGAGACATACTTAGGATTTTTATACCCTAAAAACTCCATAAACACTGGTCAGATTAGAACCATGACATGGGTATGAGGCAAGTATGGCTTCCAGTTAACTACCAGGACAGACAATTATGAAGTGATCAGATTTGATGTATCTTCATTAGGAATTTTTCAGCTAATGTTGTGAAAGGCTGTTAAAATATGACTTGGCATATATCTCGGTTAATATAGATTTCTTTAGCAATACTTAAATGTGAGGGAAACTATCAATAACAATTCAGCATGTTTGTTATGTCAAGAAAAATCCTAACTATCTTAGAGAATTGTGACAAATTCAGGAGATGGCCCTGCAGGAAAATATTCCCCTAAAAATTGTCCCCTTTTCTCTACAAAAATTTTAATTTATTTTTAAGTGCACATAAAATTTATAATTTTAGGTCAAATAATGAATGAATTTAAATGATTGTCCGTTTTGATAACTTGTGATTTATAATAAGTAATTAAATTCCTCTTGAAACTCAATGTGCACATATTAAGCTGATGGACTGGTGTAATAAGCTTCAATTGTCGTAAAGAATTTTAATTTCTTGCAGTTGCAGCTATTTTTATGGTTAGTCAGTTCACTATGGAAGGGTGATGTATTTGTGTGGCCTTATTGAAAGAAGTGTTACTGAAATACAATATTTAAACAACAAACATTTTCTCTTCTAAAAGTGTTCCAAAATAGAACCTTTTTACATCTCCTTCATATTCATACAAAATATAAATGTAATAAAGACATTATGGCTTCCTTTGGAAGGGAAGTAAAGCAATGAGTCCTGCGTCGTAGATTTATGACACTAAAAGAGCCTCAAGCCTGAAAGAAGAGGTCTCTGATCAAAATTTATCTCAGCCGTTTCACACTCTGAATTGAATGGGATGCTGATGACCTGAGGTGTTAAACAGTGTCAAAAATAAAACAAATCAATTGAATGAGGTGCCTCAATGAGATCTCCAATACTTGATGGATGTGACTCATGAATATCAGTGCCATTTAAATAACCCAATTTATTTACAGAAATGCAATGCCCAAGGAAGAAAATGCATATTTTTCAGTCAACACAAATCCACTTGTATCAAAGTATATCACACTTGAGAGAACAGTTTCTTTTTTCTAATGATTTTATTTATTTAACCTATTTATCGGTGTGCTAAATACATTCAAAATAACCCTGGCATGCTAAAATACATTAATTCTATATGCACAACACTCATGGAGAAAATGCATGTTTTTCAGTTAACACAAATCCACTTGTTTCAAGTACATTGCGCTTGGTAAATACAGAAAACAGTTTCTTTTTTTCAAATGTTTTTATTTATTTGACCTATTTACTGGTGTGCTAAGATACATTCAAAATTACTATGGCATACTATAATAAGATTAATTCAGTATTGGCCATTCCCTAGTTGTTATTTAATTATAACTTCTTACATACACAATATTTTAATTACAGCATATTTCTTTTTTAAAAACAAATAGTTCATTTCTCAACACATTACAATGTACATCCATCTTCTACAGTTCACTAACTAAATGTCTGTTTCACCAGTTTTCTTTTTCCTACTTGAATATGCAGGAGAATTGTTTAACATATTTATTAATATTATAATGCTTAATTATACCTAATATTAACTTTAATCCTCTTTCACCAAAGCTCCATTTTAAGCAACAATTTACAGATAACCATTCAATATAGCTCTATTAACAATTTACAGCCACCTATTCAAACATAGCTCTATTATAACTAACAACCAACAGATATATCTACTGACTTATCCATTATAGGTCACATTTAAACCTTTTAAAATTAATTATTCATTCTCTATATATTATCCTCGAATTTTCCAGCACACTAAATTCTCTCACTAGAAAATCCAGGAGATTGACCTTTCCTTTGAAAATATACATTTATAATTTACATTAAAACACATGGAACAATATGTACTTAATATGTACCTAAATCCTCCTCGAATTCAACTCCCTTTTAAGCTAATATTTAGCATATATTTAAAACACACATTTGTACTGACCAAACGCATTACATTCTTTATTTTATATCAAATTTCCCCCAAAGGACGCTTTTATTTACACATTACTTGTAAACATTTTAACTGTCATCACTTCCTTAAGCTAATTCTTTTGAACAAAATTTCTTTCACCACTCACTGTTACCAACACATTCCAAGATATAATTTTGCTTCCATTTTTCCACAAAATGCATGAAAGTTTCGATCAATAGAAAAAGTCAGTGTAAAATATTCTGAAGAAACTTCTTGTCAACATGTAGTGCACGACTGAGATTCAGTTACCACTAAAGACTTGCAATTCCTATATCTGTACTACCCACACAAATTTATAACAAATTATGTAATAAAAAGCAGAATTCTCACAGATAACACCTTGGCTCGCCTATTTCGGGGAAAAATAGCCTTGGTACAAATAAATGCTTAATATAAATATCACATACATATATATATATATTTAAATGATTAATCACTATATGCAAAGAGAAACATTAAGGCTTTATTTTTATATTGCCTACTACAAATTTTTGGGAAGCAGCTATATTTTTTGGGGTCCTTGTTGCTCTTTGTAGTTAGTGTCTGCTTTCTCAGCTCATAAGTGTTTATGTAGCATTAATTCTCAGAAGGAACATCCTGCATTTAAATATTTCTGATTTAAAAGTACCTAGCATTATTTATTTTAAATAATTTCACAGATGGCTAGATTCCTTTGCAACATTTTGCAAGAACAATGCTACAGCTTTCATTTTAGTTTTTCCCAATGTTTTCTTCTTACACCCCATTCTTTAAAAAAAGGAAATAAAAAAGATTTAGTCTAGTCACTAGATTTTGCCAGTAATTTACTTTTACCATGTATGGAGACAGTTGCCAAACAAATAAATTTTAATAAATC